>JAQQSE010000053.1:1200000-1800000 GCA_035772565.1 Antheraea assamensis | reverse complement strand
TGGCTCTCAAGAATTCGCCTTACATACTATAAAGCGTATGCAAGTTAATATACTTATAACTCAAGTACAATTTTTACAACTCTTTTTTTTAGTCACCGATGTGTTTTCTGATATAGTTTATTGTATATTCTTTTACGCTAGAAAATTATTATCATATCAGCCTATAAGAGGCTCATTGTTGAGTCATATACCTCTTCCAGAAAGAAGTTATGGGCATTTTCACCACGTCAACCCAAGACGTATCGAAGATTTCAAACTTCGAAACATCCATGCTTTTATATGTCCGCACATATGATGGTATTATAAGAACGTTTCTCAGTTACAGGTTTCCTTAAGTTGTTTTCCTTCACTCGATAGTCTTACCAATTAAAATTTGTAAACGTTGATGATTTTCGAAAAGTTCGGTGATACATACCGAGGTTCGAGCCGGCAGACACTGAATTCATATTCCACCACAACAACTACTTGACCACCACGGCTATTCTTTTACGAGAAAACTTGATACAATGAAAATAAATGTAATGTTTATTGTTATAGTTATTGTATATTAAATAACTAAAAAATTGTAAATTCAGATAGACAAAAGGTTTACCGGCCATGTCTTTTACAATATGCTATTTAAACGAAGTAAGCGATAGTACATTATTCATTTAAATATAATTTCTTAGGAAATACCTAAATATTGAATGTTATGAAATTATAAGTAAAAACTCATTTAGCTTTATAAACAAACTATGATATTGTAGTACATACATGTTTAGTAACAGTGGGTAATTTTTTTCTACAATTTAAAAGAAAAAGTAATCCGTGAACACAATTACTTTCAAAGTCCTGCAAATGATAAATGAGATGTAACATCTGAAAACTCGAAACTAATTAAACTCGAAGGTACGAATCAATACTTATAAATTAAGACGGTTTAACTCGCAAAGGTAATTGGGCAAAAGTTCATCTCAAATATTGATACTGGTGTGACGGCGCCGAATCTACTGAGACGCTTCTATAAGAACCTTACACACTGACTGACTAATTTGAATGATTAAAAAAACAACTCAACAACTCAATTGGTTGCCATGAAATTTTGCATACACATTATTAAGTGTATAGAGAATAGGAAAAGAGTAACACTTATTCATACAAAAGTACTGTTTCCAGAAATATGTCAAATCAACATTAATACGAGTAAGGGCAGAAGCTAGTAATAATGAACATATTTAATTAGTGATTACATATTATACCAAATTGTATTCTCACTATAAATGAAAGCACTTGATGAAAATAAATTAATTTAAAAAAGCATAGAAATTCTTGTCCCGAAATATTACAAAAATTCTAACGACACCGCTTCTTAAATATATATACCAAGTTTGAACATGGTAAAGGTCTAGTTTTATATCAGTATTTTGCGGGCATTGTTATACAACAAAATGTTTATTAGGCAGACAATTTAATGAAATAAATAATCGATTATAATAAACATTTAATCAATTTTAATAACATATTAATTGAAATTAAACAAAGAGTACTAGTTAACCTTTAAATTATAAAAATATATATAATTATTTAGGGTAAATAATTAGGGTAAATTGCACAAAACCTGTGATAATTATCTCGCATTTGTAGAAGAATGAGTGCTTAATATATAAGCTGTTTTTTTATAAAATAATATAATGTATACGTTCCTTAACATTGAAACGTCGACTCTCAAAGTTACGTTATATTCTTTCGCTTACTTTATATTATTTAGCTTTGATATATTCGCAATTTAAGTTGCCTGAAACTCGCCGGGAGAGCGGCCATATTAAATTATATATTTTTTCCTACTCACCAGCGTAAGCAAACGAATCGAGACTGTAAACAGAAAGTAAAACCGGATGAAGAAATCTCGTGCATTACTAGCTTCAGTAAAGTTGGGGAATTTATTTGTATATGTAATTAAACCAAACCATGTTTACTTTTCAGACACAGTGTTTAACTTTCCTTATTACTGTTTTTATTTATACTATTTTTTAATATCATTGAGATACAAATAGATATAAAAAATATTTCCGTCTATATAACATACTAATGATATACATATTTGCATAGCCTAGAACTCAGAATTAAACAACAGAGTAATCAGGTTCGATCTCTAATATTTGCAACGTTGAAGATACATATCTCAGAATGTACCGCGATTAGAACGACAAGTTAGTATTATTTTTAACTTCTACACAGGCCCATGTGGCTAAGGCGCATTAATGTTCATTGCGTCTCCCCTCAGTTCGTCAGGGAGGGCCTAATATCAGGTCTTTCTTCTTAGACCACAAGTCGGGGCCTTGCTGAGTCGGTTAACACCTGCCGGGTCGGGTAGAAGTATTGCAGAGGCAGTTCCTGCCCATCCGGCTTAATGGTGCGAGAAGAACACGGAGGGGGTTTAGTCAGTACAAATCTGATACTCCCACCTATGCTTTCCGACGAAGCGAATATTCCCCAGCGAGAAAAAGCAATACCTACTACTTTTTATGCTACAATTTTACAAGTGAATAATCAGAAATTTATTGGTTTTGTAATACTTATACCTAATACCATTCCGATAATATTCACATAAAATTTTCGTATTTTTGCGATAATTATGATAATCTTTCAACATTATGCTCTGCTGGAATTAATTTAATATTTGTTATGATCTACTGCGGATTTGCCTGATATGGTGTGCACATAAGAAAAGGTAGAATTATTACCAATGTAACGAATTCGGATGATGATTTTGGGTATTCAATTTCATTGGTATGTCATAAACTCGAGCGATGTATTCGAAACGATAATGGCTATCCAAAATTAACCTGTTTAAATACTACGTTGACCAACGTGTGTTCAGATCGTACAGTGTGCTTAATTTTCAGTGAAGAAAACATCGTAATAAAACAGTAGATAGCATAGTAGTGTGATATTTTCTAATACCTGTATTGTTAGCTATCGTCTTCAATTTAAAAATTTGTCGTAAAACAGTTCTAGGTATATACCAGCTTTCCCACTAGAGAGGCATTCTTTCAAGCTTAGCGTGTTACTCTCGGACTACATCGGCACACAAAATCAGGTGAGGATATTTATATACGCTAAACCCGTAAAAATATAAAAGAACCCTGTAACTCGGACGTGGGAAACAGAAACGACTGGGAAAAGCGCGAAATATTAATTAACGTTACTAATATTTAACTAAAATTATTTCTCTTTAGTAATCCATACAAATACTATCAATACAAATGTAAATTTGTATGTTTGTGACGCTTCCATGTTTTAACTACTGGACCGATCGTGATTAAATTTTGCATACTCGTTGCTAGGCATATAGAAAGGACATAGCTTATATCTCAAAACAAGTACCGCTCCCGGGAGTTAGATTAAATTTACTTTAACGCGAGCGAAGCCGCGAACAAAAACTAACCCATGATAAATACTGCATGTACCTACCCAAATATTAGTAAAACTAATAAATTTAATAAGTCCTCTCATTTCAATTATACATTTTATGAGTGTAAATTAAAAAAAAATAAAATATTTTTATAAGCAAATTTGAACTTAAATAAATGTGTGGTGTACGTAAAATCAAACTTTACCCCAAGAGTTTCGATTCTAAGACTGTTTAAGTCTTTGTAAGCCTTTTACTAAAGATTGTGCCTCCTCAGGAGAATCTGAAGTTAAAGCAGGAATATTAATTTTGTTAAGGTGTAATCAATAATGACTATTATCATATTACACATACTTACGATTGAATTTATATATATATTTTTTATACTGATTTTTAGATACATTTCTATATTAAATTCATTATTCTTTATGAATATTTCAGAAGTTTGTTACAGAATTGTGTTTATTTCATAAAAGCGAATTTTTCGTTATGTGGTCATATAATTCTTGAAACATTTTTAGTGGCGCCCAAAGTCTTTGAGATTACGGCATAATTACCTTTATACCAATGTGGATAGGGAAGTCAGAGGCCAAAGCTGGTTGCGGATGAAGTGCCGGCAGCAGCGGCAGTGGTAAAGGACAGGACATCATAGTTACGCCAACCTGAAAAACAAATAATGTTATTATCTATGAGTAATTTTTAGTTATAAGTTCGGATCGTTGACGGTATTTTAATATTCATAAAATTTCTAAATAACCATGTAGATCGACTCGAATAAGTTATTTAAAAACCAATAATGAAAGATATAAGTTCTCGAACTATATAACATTTTGAAATATACTATGTAAAAAGGAAGGAGTAAAATTACTGGATATTAGTAAAAAAAAGTATGTAAATGACAGTTTTAATGAGCGGCCGGCGATGCGACATCTGCTTATATCATTTAGGGAAGGCTATTTAACTGTGAGATATAGATGTGAAAGGCAGTATCGTATATATTATATTTATTCCGTATAGATTTTATTTTATTTACAACCGCTCATGGCTTTATCCGCTTTAAATTACTATTTAAAACAAAATATATATATTTTTAGTTTATTTGGAAATCCAAAGGAAAATAAAATAACGTACAAGATGTGACAATCAAAGCCAAAACAAGATTTTTCTATTATAACGAATGGGTAAAAAGGAATAAATCATTATACAAGTAAAAAAGAAAGGAAAAACATACATTGTTTACTGATGTTTGATGTGTTTGCGTGTATGTCTATGTGCATATGTTGTGACTCCTGTAAGTACTACTGTCTTTTTTATGCATTTTAACAGTTTTCACATCAAATATATTTATTAGTAGATCAGCATATTTTCACACAAAAACCCATAACGAGCAGCCTTAGTATATAATTTTAGCTTTTATATGTGTAAAGTGTATTAATTGTTTCAGAAATATAGTTCATTTAGCGAGTTAATAAGTAATCATTGTTATCAACTAGGACCAGAAAATCACACAATAATTGAAAAACTCGTAATATTGATTCCAATCAGGATACAGAGTGTTCTATAATATTTTACGTTGGTAACTGCAAACTAGCTAGAGGACAGTAATTATTAAAACAATCATTATTGTTGATCCCCACTGTACTTAATATTCAAGCGGAGTGCAGTCGATTTGACGAGTCCAAATATAAATATATAAGCTACATATAGATGTGGCAGAACGTTGGAAACAATTTAGTTAGCGATGAATTCGAAAAGCTCGTATAAACTCGGGATATAGGCCTCTCTAATATTCCGTGTGGGCCGGTGCGTCCGTTGAAAATATTATGAATAATATATCGAACGGAATGCGAACCGCTCGCAGGAGATCAACCAGCGTTGATGCTGAGCGGGTGTTTTACAGCCTGACAAATATGAACAACTAACAAACAGACAGCAATAAAATATTTCTTTTTATACTTTAAATAGTTCATAGTATACGTAGCAGTGATTTTTCAAATTTTAATAATAAAATTGTTGACTAAATTACACTTTGAAAAAATACATAAACCGAGTTAATATCGGTATACATAACAACTTTTAAATGAAACTTAAACTATTGGAATTTAAAATTTATGCTATCAATAATTCATACATGAGCAATTTTGGTCTACAGTAATTCTCACCATTTGATTTAGAAAAGCTTAAAGACGTCTGTACATATACAAAGCTATTGATCTGAAATAGTATTAAAAAAATGACATAAACTTGATACGATTCAAATCGCTTCTCTTTATTTTTAACATGTCGTTATAAAGTCAAAGGCACATTAGTCAAAGCTTTAATATTTTTACATTTTCTGAAAACTTATTTAATAAAAAATAAAAGTTCATATAGACAGTCATTCATAGTGGCCGAAAAATTAACACCGATAGAATATTGATCCAACGTCCTCTGCATGTCAATTTTTTTTTCTTAATATATATTTACTAAATCGAAATTGATAACGGAAAATATCAATTATGATTACAGTATTTAAACCCTTTAAAAATATCTTTGTAGTACAATCGTGTTATGAAAAAACCCCGATGCGTAAATTTCTTGATATTTAAAATCGCTGGTAGATCGTGGAATGGCGTAGGCCAGTGAAATGAAGTTAATCGATTCTCTCTATAGAAAACCCTTGTCTAGTTATGATATATTGTGGTGGTCTAGTGGTTTGATCGGAGGAATATTAATCCGATGTCCACAGGTTCGAATTTTGGCATGTACAAACGGCTTTTTCGGAATTCGCTTTACTAATTTAAATTGGTAACACTATATGGGTTGACGATGAAGGAATACATCGTGAGGAAACCTGAACCTGAGAAATGTTCTTGTAGTACAACCGTATGCGGGAAAATATAAAACTGTGGATTTTTCGTAGTTTGCAATTGCCAATACGTTGTGGGCTGGCGTGGTGATTATGCATCTACATTCTTTCGGGAAGAGGCCTATGGCCCTGCACTGGGTCACTTTCAGGTTGATGATGATTAGTAATGTTATATTTAAAAATGTGTAGCATTGTTAAATCAATTTAAATTTACAAATCAACCATATAAATAATACAATGTTATATGATTCGGAAAGGACGTGAAGTTTTAATGGAAACGTCGACGGGTCCCGGGATCCGGCCGATCGTGGGGGTTCTACGTTTCAAATTAATTAAACTATACAGTAATTGAATGTTACGAAACAAATTAATCATTGAGCGAAATGTTATTTGCAAAAATAAAATATATTTTGACTCTAGTTACGACCGAAACTCATGTTCAATACAATACGAGATCGGATATCATTCATAGACTAGAAAGGTTATTTATGTTTATTCTGGCAAACCTTTACTATATCTGTCGTTAGTTTGATTTCATTGTCTCGTTGCAGATTGATTTCGGATAAATTACTTAAACTGATGTAATTTTTTATGTCTATTATACTAGCTGCACTCACGGTCCCACGTGCGTTTCTTATTATCGGTTGTCTATACTATTGTTATATAAGAGAAAAGATACATTTTTTTGTTCGTAATAGATAAACTCAAAAAATATTTAACCCATTTTAAAAGTTCACCTATTTTAAGCACACTATTAGCGAATAATATGGGTTACGTTTTATTCTTAAAATCCACATTATAGCGAGCGAAGTCATGATCAAAGACCGCAGTGCCATTTACCGGGTCCAATTGTAAATCTAAATCATTCTTAAATCCACCTGAACACATAAAAAATAGCATCAACATCGGTCCAACTGTTTAGGAGTACAGTGACATACACACATACAGAATAATTATATATATATAAGGTAGTCACCATTTTAACATAATTTTTAAGACCCTTTTGAAACTTATAATCAGCATATAGTCGTTATATGTGCATACATTGAAGCAATAATATATTTATACTCTTTGCAATCGTAAATAGTCTTAAAAGGACGAGTGATGAAATTCGCCCCTCGTTGTGTGAATAACTCTCACGTAAGCAGAATAAAAAAATACGCTTATTTTTTTGCTATGATGTACCTAAACAGTAAAGTGCAACTATAACAGAGGATATTAATACCCAAGATTCTAACTTCCTACGTAATATTTTGAATGCGAATGTGTTTTTGTTTATTTTTTTATCATCATAATATTTTTCTACTTTGATAAAAACAGTCCCGAGGTCAAACAAGTCTAAGTCAAACATATATTAAAACAAGCAAAGCCGCGGACAATACTTAGTAATTAAATAAAAAAATACTTACGCTGTTAAGAACGTATTCTACAACCGTCTTATTAATCTGACACGCGTTTATGAACCGGCCTCTAACCACGCAATACACAAAAGCAAAATGATTCCAAAATCGCTAAATATCACTTTCAAAATAACTAACTTATATTTTCAGAGAAAAGGGAAAGGACATAGAATACATTTTACCCATATAAAGAGTACTGTTCCCCAGGCGTAAATGAGATATCTCTAGATGAGCGCAGCTGCGGACAAAAGCTAGTTATACGTATATTTCATATTTATGATCACCGATGTAGAAATACCACGCTTTAACGTTATATTTCCGCGGAGTGAAACCGCACTCTTGAACTATTCAGTATGCCGTGGAGGTGTTATTATGACAGTTTACTTAACTCCATTAATTACTTTAATTAATGTATCAATATAATTTAACGGAGTTAGCTAACTATGGTGTTAGTTGCGAAACTTTAAATATTTCTATTTTTCTAACATACAAATAACACAGTTACTAAAAATTATTCGCATGTTATGGAGCATTTTTTTCTAACAAAAAACTATTTATTTAACTATATTAGGCTGAGGGACCAAAAAAGGGGTTCGTGGAAACAGGCGGTAATTCTAGAGTAGTTGAAAATTAATGCAGCCACGATGTCAAAATAGTATTAATATATTGCAGGTTTTCACTGTTCTGTGATATAGCAGTAATATAAAAATACATAATTTTATAGCTTTATACATTTTAAGTAGTCATATTCTTTACGCCTATTGGCAACACGCACTGGCACACGAGGGACTTGGTTAGGTCTCAGGTATCGTAAGCTATAATTGATAGCCCTTAACTGACTACGGACTATTTGAAATTAGTTATGAATATTTAGAGTTTGCAAGGACCATTTAATATGAGGTGATCTACGTACCTATATATTACTACAAACCATAAAAATCTTATAACTGTCTTACTCTGGTTTATTCTTGAAAGTATTATTGTCTAGATAAAGTTTACTGTAGCCACATACATTTTTATTACTAAATGAAAGAGACTGGATTCGAACTACGATCAATTTGTGTTTTGACGTCAGAGACATGAACTAAAAAAATTGTGTGTACAAAATCAATAGTAATCAACAAAATGACTGCCTTATATTTGAAGACATTAATTCATATACTTAATAATGAAACATATTTCATCAATAATTGATAATAGGAGCTTCGACAAGTATAAACATAATTTTAATACCCTTGCCGCCTTAAAATAATCAATTCTAAAGAGAAACGATTGGCTTCCTATAATTTTGACGGATCCAATTATTTCATCGCTCTTTTCTGAACGTTGGATATCCTCGAAATTAATTAATTAACTATTGGTTTAATTAAATCATTCTGCCTTTGTTAAATTAATTCTTTCAAATAACGCTTTAGTTCCATGTCTCCGTTCAATTATGAGAATTGAAATTTTCAAATAGAATTAATGTAGGATATTGTGAACTAACTTCTTGCTGGGAATTTGCGTTTAGAAAAAAAAATCAACTGGCTTTGTCTTTTTCTTTATTACAAAAACATTCAAAACAATATTTAGTTATTATAGGAACGGCGACAAATACACACAATATATTTATAATAGTAAGAAAAAGGCTTACTTACAATTCTCATGTAAACATAATACATTAAAATCTTAAAGTTCAAAATATTTGGGTTGGTTGGTTCTCAAGAGAAGTATCTTCAAAATTGCGTTATTGAGGTCAAATCATTACACGATTTCTAATACTGATAATTTTATCACCTTTTTACTACCATTAATTGCATTTTCCCTTGAAACTTTTTGTTAATGTTAATACTGATAAATGTAAAAAAATCATATACAGCATAATTTTCGCATACCAAGCCGATCACGCGCGTTGTACATGCGCCATAGTACCTACCACAAGCTTTCGGATTTCGATCCTTCTAACTAATATTCGGATCTCACAGAGCTGTCAACTCGTCCTCAGTACCCACCTACTCGCGTTATGCAACAAAACTTATTGACCTAACTTCTTTCCTAAATACTTTTTGTCTATTTCTGAAAACTGTTAAATAGTTCTTACATTACCTTACCTACTGTACGTTTTATGATACTATTTTACAGTAAGTCTTCCCAATACTCGGGTTTATTATAAGATTCACAAGTATCGGTATGGGTATCTTTGCAAACCTACATGGAATTATTATCGCTCACTTCACATTGTTACATTGTCTACTACGTTTCTATGAAGTAAAACTACATTTTGAAAAGCTCAATCATACCAATAAAAAAAAATTACAATAGCAGAAGCAAACGGTAACAAAAAGGTTTAGCTACATATTCTATCTATCCTGTAGAATTTAGACTATTGAAGCAGTTAAAAATACAACTATATCACAAAGAACGTTATATTTCCCCTATCCAAACAAGAATAAAACACTTTTCTCATTAAAAAATGATAATCAACTTTTATAATCTCAACTCGTAACTCTGTTGATAAGAAGAATAACAAACGCAACTAATCGCACTACTGTAGACAAACGAGTCCGCCGCGCCGTGCACTTCCACCGTTGCAAACAATAAGTGCCATTCCTTGAGAATTAAACTTCTAAGCAGCAAGTTGGCGATTAAGTTGCAGTCATGCCGGCATAGTTCTGTGTGTTAAAACCTCTGTATGAATGTAAGATATGATAATGTATATTTATTATAAGATTTATTTTCTTACTTTTGTTATTAATGCACATTTTGTTGCACATAAATAAAATTGATGTGTTTCTGTTTGTTCCGAAATGGCACTTTCGATTTTGGAGAGACTTATACTAACAAATACACTATACATCATTGTGCTTATCATAGGCGTTAAGCAGTAATAATAAACTTTAACCGGGGCAATTTACATGACAAGGAAGTTGTCGGTTCCAGCTAGTAAATATATATGAAATAAACATACTTTCTTATTTAGTAATACCCCAATTTGTATCGAAAATCTCCTAGACCATTCTCGTATGAACTGATTGTTGATAAAAGTCGTTGATTAAAGTGTGTTGCACGCTGTTTCTTTCACTGTTCACTAATGCTAGATTGAGTAACTTTGTGGCAATTTAAATTATTAATTTAAACAAAATTATTAATTCGCTGAAAATGTATGCACCAAATAATGTTTTACTATACTAATCGTATGTTTACTTATTATTTCAATATTAATATTAGTTTAAAAAAGAAAAATCCTAAAATAATACACAAAATAAGTGACTTAATAAAAATCAGCTTTTTTTTTTACAAAATTAGCAGTATATTTCATACGTAGAATAAATAAGTTTAGCTTATCGCAGCTAGTGTTACAGTAACTTTATTTATAATAAACATAGGACGGCGAGTTTCATTGCATGAAATTAGTTCCAAGCGAAACCAACTTCAGTTTGATGTTGCAAGAATTTTTAGAAATTACATTGTATGGTGGGTAACGTATTTAGCTTAGCAGAAATATCGTATACAGACGTGCATTCTTTGAGACTTAAGAATACGAATAACAATATGTAATTAGTTATTACTGAAATTAAAAGAAACCATAGAGACTTTATAAATAACTTAAATATGCTATTTTTTTTTCGAACTGCCTACACTGTTGACCTGGCAAGGCCTCTACAGTTTCACCGAACTACTGAAATATGCTATTAACTCGTATTGCTTAACTTAACAAAAAAAAAAACAAAATATTTTGGATAATCATGTCATGAAAAACTGTCGAATGACATAAATGATTTACGAGTATACCAGTTCTTTGGAGTGGTTTCACTCGCTGATCATTTATAAAATTATCAATCACTGTCAATACAGCTAAGTAAGCTTATACAAAAAACAATATAAAAAAGCAAGATTATTGCGTAAGGTAACGATTACGCGACATGGTACCTCGCTGACATAAGTATTCACAGTTCGACAGTTCTCGGTAACGGTCGGCATTCGTTAATAAGTCAGCTCGCTCTCGGTCTCCGATACATTCCACCGTGCCAAACGGCCTGTTCGTTATATTTTTTCGCTCTCACTTACGTACTTTCTAATCTACACTTTGTAGATCTAATTAAAAGTCGTAATTTAATGTCATATAACGTATAACGTTCCTCAACAAAACGGTTATAAAATGTAAAAAATATATTCATGTCTCACTGATAATTTCAGATGCTATCGCGTTCGTACAAAAAAAAATTGGAGGCAGTCATAGTGACTGTCGATAGAAATAAAGACTTAGAACAATGTAATGACTTTGTTCTTTCTTGAATCTATAAATCAATTATAGTCTCAATTATTCAAATTTCATAATTTGTAAATTTTAATTATTAACATTAGTCTGTTTTTCACACATATTGGCACTTCGAGCAATAATTATATACATTTTAATACAATGTATTAAGTAATTAATCAAATATATTATAGACTGCACAAACTTAATACAAACTATCAATATTACATGTACACAAGTCGGTATAATACGCGTTGTTAGTTTGGCGTAAGCGTAATATGTCACGAGCATGTCGAGGTAAACGGTGACGCGTCATGAGCAAGTCGAGGTCATCGGTGACACGAACCCATACGTTATTCCTCTATCAAAATATCACCCAAAGCGGCAAAATAAGTTTTCACTGTAAAAAAAAATAGCCTTTATGCTTTACAAAATAAGTATAGATATATACTTTCGTAATATGTCTTAGTAATATTTTCTATGATACTTAAAACGAAACGTTTTCAAGATTTGATAAAACATAATTTTAATAAAATATTCTAAGCACGTTTAAAAGTATAACCCTTCAGCTGTAATCACGTTTAATGCAGCATGAAATACCGTTTTCCGGCTCAAAATACATATTTCGCAAAATACTAAAAGTTATGACTTTAAATATTTACTGAATTAGTTTAATAAATCTCCTTATTATATTCGGGCAAATATCCAGCACCGTAAAAGCGTTATTTCGTTATGAAATCTTTGCCGCCTATTCGAGCCTAATTAAAACGATTGAAATATTTCATAACGAAGTGAAAAACGCATTAAAAGTTTATCGGCTAGCCGGCGGGAGGCGAAAACCTCTCTTACAAAACAATAACATTGCCACCACAGATTAAAATATTAGTTTGATGAAACGAGGAGCGTGAAGTCGGTGATTAAAATGAATATTCATTGTTATTTATAATCCATTGGTATCAGTATTTAACAGTGTTTTGTATCTTATCTATAAAAATCTGTTATTGTAACATAAGCTCAGGCAAACGTTATGCAGCGAAACTATATGTATTCAGAATGTTGTTTTTCAGATAAACATTTCTTTAAATAATAACATTGCATAATGACAGTACTGCATATGATGATGAGCACATTTTAATCCAAAACAACAGTGCCCAATGAGATTTCGCAATCTAGGGGCGGTCGTCAATATCATACCGACTTACAGGCATATACTGGCTGATTCTAGAACCCGATAAACCTAAGCTTCATTATGACATTTGTCGTTTCTTACCACCTCTGTGGCTATACATCGCCAAGTCGAAGGTTAAGAGTTACAAAAGTCTGCTTCTGAATATTGTACAGACTTATTTATTCTAGAACCGTTTGTGCAAACCAAATGCATAAAAAATAAACACTTGTACCTCACACATTAAAATTGTTGACATGCACTAATCTGGCTACTTGAACCTACATTGTTACTTATCCTTACTAATATTATAGATGCGAATGTGAGTTTGTTTATTATGCTTTCACGAATTTAATACCAAACCAATCATAATCCAATTTTGCATACATATAGTTAAGGGCATAAAAAAGGATATACGGTAAAAACAATACTGTTCCCGAGAGAAAAGTCAAGTCTACACTAAAGCAAACGAAGCCACAAACAAAAGCTAGTTAGTCATAGAATAGCCTTCGATCGCACTATTCCTAAAGGTATCCGTCTTATTTGTAACTTGTAATAAAACCTCGCCAGTCTACTGATTCTTTAAGAAACCCAATAAACTATCATTACAATACGGGAGTACTGAAAAATGAAATATCCGTTCTATTTTTATATTCAGAAGTTCTTACTTCTTTTATTCAACTTTTACGTAAGACTTTTGAAGATGTGTATTAGTCATATTTTGCTAATACATTGATAATTTAATGCTATAACTATATACATATTATTTACATCACTCCAGTAATTACAAAATGTGTATATAAAACACAAAAAAAAACATATATAGATCTATACTGTCCAGTCCAAATTCGTCCGTAATTAATTAATTTTTTAAAGTTATTGAGGTTATTTTAGCACATACAGTCAGTGTAAAAGTACAATATGAATTCATATCATCGCATGTATACTTTTTTTTCAATGTTGATAAATACGTCGCTTGTGAGCATGTAGAAATATGTCATTATGCGTTACTTTTCGATTTATTGATATACTTGTTATATACGTATAACATCTTGAGTGATAATATATACTCAAAGCAACTCTTTGGCTACATACTAATAAGTGTTTGACATTCAGTACCAACGTAAAGAATTAATGTTTTTATTTGATTTCATTTAAAGTAGTTGTGAAACATGTGACACATAAATTTTATTTTTACGCATTGTTTCTCCATTTGAATGTCAACTATACCAAATTACACACATCTGTGTACTCGCAATGTGCTTACAAGTGGTTCAGCATTTTTTCCTGTTCACATGTTAATATAGACGATGAGATGTTCTGTTTGAATCTATGAAACTACTAGTCCGATTTAAAAAATATTTGTTTCAGTTTTACAACCCTTTTTTAGACCACACTATGATAATTAGGTGCAGAGAATTGTCATTCTTACAATGCGTAAATCAGAAAGTACCTTAAGACAGAATTATACAGAACAGAATATTAGTATTTTCAGACCATTCGATTCGTCATAACAGAATATTACCAAGAAGAATTAAACTGCGTATGCCTATGACGGCATGGTACCATGCCACGAAGCCTAAGTCTCCGGACTCAACTGTTACTTTAAGTTTATTTAACTGCTCTTTTATTATATACCCCATTTCATTTTAACCTCAGTGAACCACGAAATGAAAATATAAAACTGATCAACTTATACAGTAGGTACTAATTTTTTATAACAGAAATACGGACACATTATATACTTTTTAGAAACAACGTTACCTCAAGGAAAGCCATGAATTTATATTATTTCTTTTCCCTGTGACATTGTGTTGTCATAAATTAATTTGTCAACTTAGATTGCGGGCCCGGAAATCTTCAATTCCATGAGCTTTTCAATTTGACTAGGTACCTACCCCCTGCGTGTGACGTCCCATTGTCTTATTTCGTTATTTTTATTATCCCTTGAAGATTTAATAATATTTTAACAACGTAACTTACTTCCATGTTTGCGAATTAATTTTCATTTAACGTTGAAATTAATATTTATATTTTGCTTTGAAGTTCAAAATATGGTACAAAATATCAGTTATGATCACACTTCGTCTTTTGCTATATATTTGATATTATCTAAACCCTACACACAGTACACAGTATAAAATAGTTGTTAAATAATGTAATTAAAAAAAAAAAAGAAAAAAAATTACAATATTGTTAGTAGTTTATATATCATTGTAGCAAATAAAAGGCTTTTTTATTTTTTATTTTTATTTTTATTTATTTATTTTATAAACCCTACACAATTTCTCTCTTGTAACTCCACTTTTATCTACTCCGTCCTTAACATTTCGTTTTGAGATTGTATCATTATCAAGCTATCCTGGCAATTATCTTCTTAAATAGTCTCACTTGAGATTTCGTATTCAGTGGGTTTTCCTAGGTGGTAGAGCTACGCTGAAGCTATTACTGGTTTCAGCATGAATGGGTCGGCTCGCCCGGGGTAGTACCGCCCTCTCACAGAAAACCGACGTGAAGTAACAGTGCTTGCACTGTTGCGTTTCGTTCGGTCAGTGAGAGCGCCGGAGGTCCACATATTTAAAAGGCCTGCAACGCACTTGCGACTCCCCTGGTGTTGCTAGTGTCTATGGACGGCGGTGATCACTTACCATCAGGTGACCCATCTGTTCGTTTGCCCCCTATAATATAAAAGAGTCATTCAAAATAAATTCGATATATTTTAAAAAGAATATCAAAATTTATTTACTCTCGCATACAAAAAACATAGAATAGAAAAAGAGACAAAAAAACCCGTCGTAACCGTATTGCCGCTGGTGACCGAGATCACCGAGCGGTATTGTTTTGTTTTCTTTTTTTTTTTACTTTTGCTGGCTATATTGACAGAAAATAAATACATAAATTTCTTCCTCTATTACATATTTCTAAAAAAAAAATGTATTTAAAACGATCAATCTCAAAAAGAAAATAAAATATTTTGTTTATAATCTCAAAAGCGAGAGAAATTAGATTTTAAAATTTAAGTACTCGTTATAAAAAATCCAACAGTTATTGGGGGTCTTTAGGCACTGGTAATTGTAAGAGAAAATGATCCTATAGATATACTAGTATCCTCAGCGCATAAAAAAACATTTTCAGGGCGCGTCAAAGATATCATATTCAACAATGTATGGAGCTTTAACTAAAGAAAAACTTCATGATACAACCATGCGGTTATTATTGTAAACCGTGTTAGTTCATCAACCAGTAGCAGAGACTTTAAATACAAAAACACTTCACACAGTATTAACTATCAGTCCTATTACAGTACCGTTTTACTTACAACAGCCTAAAGGCGATATATTCCATGTGTTTGCTCTCGATCTTGAATAACGAATGCCCGACATACCTCTGAATGCCCGCTATTGTGATTTCATCCCCACCAATTTACTTGCTTATGATTGGTCGTTGTAGATTGACAGTATCTCGACCAATCATAAGAAGTACTTTAAATATAGAACTTTATAATAATCATTAGCAGTTATTTAACCAACATGAAAATAATAATTGATATATTTAGACATTTATAACACTTGCTTATGATTGATCATTTAAGATTGACAGTATCTCGATCAATCATAAGAAGTACTTTAAATATAGAACTTTATAATAATCATTAGCAATTATTTAATCATGAAAATAATAATTGATATATTTAGACATTTATAACACTTGCTTATGATTGATCATTTAAGATTGACAGTATCTCGATCAATCATAAGAAGTACTCTAAATATAAAACATTGTTAGAATGCTTAGTAGTCATTTACCTAATATGAAAATAATAAGCGATATACATATTTAGATATTTATAACAGCTCGGCCATCCTTTTTTCAACGAGTCCCTCGTTGGTAAGAAAAAAAAATCGTTAAGTACTCCAAGTATTTCATTTACAAATATGTAGAAAATATAATGGCGTCACATACGTTTTGTTTAAAATAATAATCTTTAGGTGTTTAAGTCCTGAAGGAAATCAAACTAATCACGCATTATTATCAATACAACTTTATCGAAGAGGTCCCACCTATAGAACAAGCTAGATTTAGACATTGCACAGACCAACTTGGCCTTGGCCTTGGCCTTGACCACTCATATAGAGACAGGTTTTTCAGCTAGAATGTAAATCGGGAGCAGTTTTAGTAGACCTTACTGCCGCATATGCTACCGTATGGCGAGAGGGTTTATTATATAAGCTGTTGACTGTGGTTCCGAGTACAAAAATTGTTCAGCTTATATCCAATAAGATTTCACAGCGATTATTCAGAGTACACCTGGGTTCTTCGGCTAGCGATTTCAGATTGTTAAATAATGGCCTTCCTCAGGGTTATGTTTTAGCCCCAACTTTATTTAACCTATATATACATGATTTGCCAGGTACTATCTCCACCTATATATACATGATTTGCCAGGTACTATCTCCACCTATAAATTTATTTACGCTGATGATATATGCCTGATTATGGAAGTTACATTATCAGAAGACATGAAAATTCTGGCAGAATACCTCAAAACTTTGCGTTTGATACCTAGCGTAAGTAAAACAGAAACATGTTTCCATTTGAATAACCAATTAGCCAGGAGTGAGCTAAAGGTTTCATTTAATGGCATACAGTTGCGTCACAACCATTACCCCAAGTTCCTGGGTGTTGTACTTGACCGTTCACTTACATACAAAGAGCATTTTGAAAAGACTTCGCGGAAACTGCAATCTAGAAATAACGTGCTTCTAAAACTGACTGGAACTAGTTGGGACGCAAACGCCGATGTATTGAGAACTACAGCCATTTAGTTGGTGTATCCTGTAGCGGAATATTGTTCCCCGGTGTGGTTAGGTAGCGCCCATGTGCAGAAAGTAGACCCTGAGCTGCACATTGCGATTGCGGGGCGGAAAGGCAAACAATCCAACACATCATCGAGGAATGTCCACTTCGACAATACAACGGTTGCCCCGACAAACTGATCAATCTTACCGACGACGTCTTTAAATGGCCGAGAGAATTAAATGTTTAATTGTAATTACAAAAATGGACACTATTTAGCCATACGATTAAAAAAATATAACTCACTGGCTTAGTGATACATTACATTTAGTATCTAATTAAAGATTACTTTACATTATGTCATAATCCATAACCTTAATCAGCAAATCTTTATAATTTAAGGGCGTCTGTTACCCGACATCCCTGGCATCGTTACATTTTTTTTTTTTATATTGGCCGTATATATACTGATCCATGCCCTTGGCCAGTATATACACTGTTACACTAGTTGCTAAAACGCGAGGCACCCGTTACCTGGTACCTCATACCGATTCATCAGTACGTGACTCTAACCAATGAATCGGTATTTACTGATCCATTACGTTGACCAGCAAACACTTTAGCCATTTAATACTTGAACCATTTACTGACACTAATCACGGGTATCTTGACCAGTAGCGTGGGATGACTATCTCGGAAGACTGCGTGCACGACGTGCGGGGGTTGCTCGCAGTGTCGAGGCGCGCAGATCGCGCGCGGTGCAGCTGGTACTACCTGGTACCTCATACCGATTCATCAGTACGTGACTCTAACCAATGAATCGGTATTTACTGGTCGACGACATTGACCAGCAAATATTTCAGCCACTAAATTTTTTTAGCTATTTACGATGATACATGACACTAATCATCGGTACCTAGAATCACATTAACATTGCTATTATCATAACATCATAGGCTTTTTTTTTTTTTTTTTTACTTTAAGCATACTGTGTAATCAACGACAACCAATTTGATAATCGATTATTAGCCAGCCTCTAATAAACTAGTTTATTTCTGGATTGTACAATATCAATGTTCATTTGAATGAATACATTAATTTATACGTCAATTTACAAATCGCCACAACCAGAATCGGAATCGGTTGGTACGGGTTCGTTGAAACGAATCCAACGATATGTTTTATCAATAGCTACTATAGCCGCAAACCTCTAACTAGACTTTGTGAAAGGCATATCCTCGACCACGAATCTATCGTTGGGAGCACATTTTTAATTCTAGGTTCGAGCTTCTTTGACTGTTCTATACACATCGCACCTCTTTATACTCTAACCAAATCGCCTTCCTTCTAATTCATTCCCATCTTTTTATACCTACCCTACCGTTTTTTTTTTTTTTCTTCACCTGTTGTGTCCTAATAAGGCCACCAGCGCTAGTCCTAATATTGTCTAAACTCTCCCTCACTTCAGGCGTAAAGTCATTTAGCAAAATACCCAACTGTAAGTCTGGTAAATGTTCATCCCATAAGCCATTTGGCCTGTCTAGATTTATTGCTACATTCTTTCAGGGGTGTGGCGACACGTGCTTTATACCGCATGATTGAGTAAAAGTTTTAAATTGTATACTAATGAAGCTTGTCTTTTGGGCCATAATTAAACTGGTTGGTGCGACAGAGTAACTAAAATGCTCTCTGAATCAAAATACCGTTCATATACATTAATGCTTAAGACGAAGCACAAGAACTGAAACAGATTTGCGCTAGTTAACCCGGGCGCTAGTTAACCCGGATCACCCTTAATTCGCCGTATTTAATGCGAGTCTCTTACACGAATAAGAGTGCACAAATAAAATAAGACTCCACGCTTAAAACACCTGATTCAGACTTTATCATTTTGACAGAGGGTCCTTCCGTGAAAGTGTAGTCTAAATAGTACCGGGCAATTGTTTAAAAAGTCGTCTACTACCAATCTCCACGTAATTTTCTACTACACTCCTGCACCTCGATCATGACATTCGCATTACCAAGTGGGCTATATGGTACGTTACCTATCCCCTAATAAAGGCACCTCTCCTACCTTCCAGTCTTATGCTAAACGTTAAGCTTCACCGAGACGGACCAAAGTACCCTCATTTCCTAAATCAACCAGATTACAATTTAGGCCCTAAGAAGGCGCTTATCTTTTTAACATACACATATATTATATATGTATATGTTACAATCAATTTTAGTGGGTGTACAGAAAGGAGTCAATTCCAAACATCACCATCGTTCACTTATCGATCCACTCTATAAAAGCCCTTTCGACATCAAAACCCGCTTAAAATGGCACTACTCATAATCTAGCAAATCGGTAATATGTTTTGGGACTTTGTTATGCAAAAAAATCTAACACTTACTGGTTTTACCGAGTCTAAAACATGGAACGATCAGTTTGTCAATTTCTAGTTTTTGCGAACATACTTTAAATTATCAAGAACGTATTGGGAAGCCAGATTCAAGACACCGAATTCTTGAAACTTAGCCTTTAATGATTCGCGAGGTCCCTCATTGTACATTACTCGAACTGCCCGTTTTTGCAATCAAAATTTAGTGTCTACCTCAGCTGCTGTCCCTCACAACAAAGCAGCACTTTTTGCAGTCTTCAAATTGTGCTTCTAATCTAACACCACGATCTTCTATATTGCTATGATACAGTCGACTGCACGTTTTCCTCACATTTCACATTGATATAAGAGCAACTCCCTATGGCGTACCTTTTTGTGGAGCATTTTAGTAAATGAGCATAATTATCCCTAGTTGGGGAAAAATCTTTTAACTGTAGTTTCCATTCTGGCCTAAAAAAATAGAAGTGAGGGAACCGTGATAAGTTTTAGCTACCCCTGTTAATTTTGGTAAGGCGTAATGGACTATTTACTTATCGCTCCACCCTAGATCCGTGCAGATTAGTCAACTTTGTGAAGGCATGTATTAACCGTTTGTTCTTTGCATAAAAGGATCAAAATCCAGGCATTACACTATTTAAGACCCGATACCTATTGCGATCGCTTGTATTATACAAAGCCCTAAGAGCACAATCGAATATTTCAATGAATAAATTGTTATTTCACCCGGGATTACGGCGACGTGTTACTTCACAGGACGGTGTGCGAAGGCGCAAAGTTCTGTGCCTAGGTGAATACCTCGATTATGCACGGCGCGTCACCTGCCATTCCAGAACACGTGATCGTGTCCTGGAGCGCCGATGACGACGATATCGTTAGCTCGCCCCTCCCACATAATGCAAACTGGAGCGGGACTGACCAATCGCCCGTGGCGATAGCCTTACCCTGGACCACCCGGACTGCAACCGACTGCGGAGACTGCCACAATTTTCTTTTCAGTCTCGAGCACATACGCCCGCGACCATGGATACGGTTTCATGTTGTGTCACGAAATCTTTGTGGAGGCGCCAGCATTTTAAGAGTTTACCTTCATTCATCCACGCAGTCACAGACTCAACGTATATTACAAGAAAAAATACACTACAATTAATACAGGATTTTTTTTCATTACCTACGGATATATTATTATTGCTTTAACAAAACAACTTACTATAATCAAAAGAGCAAAATTCGTCAACAAGCTGGGTCAGCACATCTAATAAACGCTTACACTTGTTATTTTGGCCTTAGCAAGTCTTGATGTATCAAAAAAAATGTATGCTCGTAGTTACTACTTTAAACTTTAAAACCGTAGGTCTATACACAACAAAAATAAACTTGTTGTCTCATTTTTACTTCGATAATCACGACCTCACCTCATTTGAAATTGAAATAAAATATTCTTTAGAAGGATCCACGAGGGTAGATAAACATAACGAAATAAAATAATAACTAACCCTTACGTTTTCTAAGTATGTTCACCAAATACTTATGCGTATTTTAGATCTTGTTGTGGGCACTAAGTTGCTAATCCCGCTTCTGAGATGTAAACCGTGTTAGTTCATCAACCAGTAGCAGAGACTTTAAATACAAAAACACTTCACACAGTATTAACTATCAGTCCTATTACAGTACCGTTTTACTTACAACAGCCTAAAGGCGATATATTCCATGTGTTTGCTCTCGATCTTGAATAACGAATGCCCGACATACCTCTGAATGCCCGCTATTGTGATTTCATCCCCACCAATTTACTTGCTTATGATTGGTCGTTGTAGATTGACAGTATCTCGACCAATCATAAGAAGTACTTTAAATATAGAACTTTATAATAATCATTAGCAGTTATTTAACCAACATGAAAATAATAATTGATATATTTAGACATTTATAACACTTGCTTATGATTGATCATTTAAGATTGACAGTATCTCGATCAATCATAAGAAGTACTTTAAATATAGAACTTTATAATAATCATTAGCAATTATTTAATCATGAAAATAATAATTGATATATTTAGACATTTATAACACTTGCTTATGATTGATCATTTAAGATTGACAGTATCTCGATCAATCATAAGAAGTACTCTAAATATAAAACATTGTTAGAATGCTTAGTAGTCATTTACCTAATATGAAAATAATAAGCGATATACATATTTAGATATTTATAACATTATTATGTAATCCCTTTTTCACAAATCTGCAGATTATAACTAAACAAAATAAATTCTCATATAAAATAAATATATACGAACGCAAATATAGAATTAGCTCATATCATATAACATGAACTTGTAAGACAAACATAGAACTGACATTGGTACGTACGGCTTATTACTACATTGAGTTTAGACCAACATTTACCCTCAGGACAAATACTCGCAAACTCAACATGGATTTCGCTAAACAGTGTTAACTATACAGACGGATAACTAATTTAGCATTGTGATTGTTCTTGAAACAGTTTGAATAATGCGATACGAAGAGCTTTGGACTAATTTTGCTATTTAGTTACGTATATTGTAGTGTTCGAAAAGTTTGCTTTCTAATTTGTTATTAATATTATTTGTATTAAAAGTATAGATTTTTTATGTTATAGAGTGGCAAACAAGAATACAGTTCATTTGACGTAAGTAGTTATTACAGATTATATCGATTTATTACCAATCTCAACTAGACAGCTTTACTGATGTACTTATGAAATAACTGGGAAGAAGGTAATTCCAAAGCGTTTTTTTTTACTTTTACGCAGACTTTCCCACTCTTCATATATTCACTCGACACACCCCTACACGGCAAATATATTTTTTTGTGTTTATAATTGTCAGGGCAAGGTTAGTATGAAAGAAAATATTGGAAAAATCGTACGGAAGAGTGAAAAATTTGAGTTCAAAAATCTCCATATAAAAATTGAATAAGATAGAAAGAAGGCAGTAGAGAAATCTTTGAAATAATGTCTAAATTATCAGATTAACGTTAAGGGTTCAGTTATTGTTAGAATTGTTACATTCATAAACAACGTTGAACTTCTTTGGCAGTAGATTTTATCAGCATCTTTAAACTGCATGGAGGTTTAAATTTAAAAATGACTTCTACGAAATCTATAATATAAAAATGAATCGCTGAATGTGTTGCTAAGCGCAAATCTCGAGAGCCGCTGAACCGATTTCGCTAATTCTTTTTTTAGAATATTCCTTGAAGTACAAGGATGGTTCTTACGGAGAGGAAAAATTGAAAAGTTGCCTGAAAAAATTTAAAAACAATACTTTTCTGTACTCCCATACAAACGATTCGTAATATTACTTAAGAGTCAATTTGAACTTTAATACCATTCCATAAAGTTTAAGTGTTAGTGGAGAGGTTCCGGGAAGGCAAAACAATTGAGCGACGTTAGTATCGTATCAATATTAATGTCAATATATATATATACGATGGTAACATTTAATATTATATAGCGTCCCGAATAGCAGAATAAGTTTAAAAAAAAATAATTAAAAATCGACTGTTACGCGGTACGAAGTTCGCTGGGTCAACTAGTATTTGAATAAAATCGAGTTAACAACTTAATTAATAATATGATCATTTAATCATGTAGCCTTATCAGTAAAACAATTTACAGCAATATATTTGGATGAAATAGACAAACTTGCATAAACATTTATAGGAATGTAAAAAAGGAAATGTGCAACCTTTCACCCAGAAAAGATGCACTGTTCCAGAGAGATAAAACAAATCAAAATTAACGAGAGCAAAGCCGTGGGCAAAATCTAATAGAATATATAAACAAACGCTGCGTTCTTTAATTAATATATGTTAATCAATATCACCAAATAAAAAGTTCCTTAATGATGAAATACATTTTGCTATTCAAATGTAGGACGTAAATCGGTTGAAAATATATGCATACAAAGTCATATATCTAAATTCCTCAGTTTAACCCATCACAAACGAACGTAAAATTTTACTACTATCGACAATAAAGGTCTCTTATTACACATAAATTAGTTCCCGTGTGATCTATATACAATGTTTGAATTGTTACTTAGTTCGCTACATCAAAATGCAACTTTTAATATATGAGAGCTCATATAATGGAATTTTTCACCCCGGGTATATTATCGTTTCGTTTAACGGCAAATGCACCGGCAACCATTATGAGAGTAATGTATTTTTTCCCAAAGTTTCATGAGAAACAGAATTTATATCATTTTATCGATGTACGAGTATGTAGACTGCGACGACACAGTATTTTAAAGTAATTTCTAATTATAATTGCCTTTTATCAGTAAGGTTTACATGGATTTTATATGTAACCAGCGACTGGATTCGGTTTCGATTAATGTGGCGTCATAAGCGCCTAAATGATTTAGGTCCATTTTTTGACGCCACATTTCATCAAACATAAACAACTTCTTTTTGTTGCGCGTTATTTTACAATCTGTGATATCTTCTCAGATATTAATTGAAATGATAAAGGACAATTTTGATCCATATGAAGTTCCAAATATATGTAATTGAATAAGAATTAATACTACATATGTCATAATAGTGTCGCAAATAACCAATTATTTTTTTATAACATGTGAACTATAAAAATGTTCACTGTAGGTTATCCTTAGAAAATAGATGTATATCATCGCGGGTTTTTGCTTTACATATTTTTAAACTGTACAATTCTGTTGTACATTATTTTTATATTTCTCATAAGATTATCCAGCGTCACCAATGTAAGCGCCCGAATACTCGTTAATATTACTTCATTAGAATACATCTTCTTTTTTTTTCGAACTGAACTACACTGTAAGCCTGTCAAAAAATAACCCAACCACTGTGTGTATCTTTGTGTGCACGTGTGTGGGGTGATCCGTGTATGTGTAAAACTAGCTTGAGTCACCGTATTCGCCTGAGTACTATACTCGAGAGCTCCACACCGAGGGACAAACCTAGGCTCGAGTTGCTACCATTAGAATACATCGATTGCTCTCTAGTTATAAATATAGTATATAATGTATCATATATGAAGATTTCTAACGTATTGGAATAAATTCTTCATACGATATTGAAAACGGAATTAACATCTGTCGCTCAGTTTAAAAGAACTAAAAGAACACACAGACACGCCGAAAACCTACTTTGTTTTATAATATTTATTATTATTAAAATATTGCTATCTGATATATTTAAATAAACATTACTTCTATTAGTATATGTTGCCACCTTTTTTGAAATCTCTTATAAAGTTTACAAATGAACACTGAAATGATAATTTTGGAAACGGCAACTTGAACTTATTTTAGCTCTTATAAATATAATTAAATAAGAATAGAATTTATTGATGACATCGCAAATAACATTATTCTAAATTAAATCACTATTATATTGATCCGATATTTGACTACGAAGATGGTCTCATCACTGGACCTTAAAATGCCTTTTAAATAAAAAAATAATTCTATTCAATGTACATTGTCAGAAAAAGTAAATAATAGAAAAAGTTACAATTATATACAAATCGTATTTCTTCCTCATTATACTCTATGCATTAAAACAACGTAACAGCAATTTTCTTAGTATAGCGATAGAATTACCTTATGGCGGACAGGGATATCAAGATAAAGGACCTGTCAAGATGAAGACGAGAAAGGCATCTGAATACTGCGTCAATACACATACGGTAACAGTACATAAACTGATTTCCACCAACGTTTGTGTCGGATTAATTGCATAGACATTCTCCACGCGGCTCTCAGAGCCGGTATGTCAATGAAAACAATTACTTGCACCATAAACGTACGTTCGGCATCTCCAAATAACTGAATCGATTATCTAATGAATACTCAAAATAAGCTAGCTGTGATAAGTGGTTTATATAAATCAGATCACTATTTGAAACACCCTTTCTTTTAATGGTTGCTCGATAAGTCGGCTATTCTATACCCAATAACAAATATAATGTAATTCGAAGCGATGATAACTCAGTTGGTAGTGTGTTCGGGCACTGCATCGAAGGACGTAGATTCGAATCCTGGCAACTGAGTCGAAGCTTTCGGTGAAGGAAAACATCGTGATGAAACTATAGCATGTAGGTAGGGCTTTTTCTTAGTCCGCCTGGCTAGCTACCAACCTCAAGTTGAAAATATGTCGCCAGGCACCTGTTGGTGTGTTCCGGCAGCTGCAATTGAGAGTCAGTCTCCCTTAGGTCTAGGTTTATCGTGACTACCATCTTACCATCTTAGAGCACATCATCATTTAACATGAGATGAGATTGTGGTCAAACGCTAACCTATAAATATAAAAAAATAATAATAATAACGACGACAGGAAGGTAAACAGTCATCGAGCTAATATACTTTCTATATACTGTAGTCCGGTGAAACTCTAAGAGGCCTTGTCAGGTTAAACAGTGTATAGGTCAGTTCGAAGAAAAAAAAATTCTATATAGAATATCACGGTAAAGCGTAATACGTACATAAATATGTATACATAATTTTACTAAAATATGACGCTCAGTTATAACACTAATATTACAGAAATTTCGTTACGTACGTGGTTCATCTCTCGCGACAGAGAATTTATTCCATAGTGTGGTGATGTACACTTTATTATTATGAAATGTAATTTATATTTTATAAAATAAAGATATTTGTATCATTACGAGGACAATTTATCGATTTCATCTTATTCGCTTATTTATGGAAATATTTTTTATTACAATAAATGAAATAGTCGTTAATCCAAACGTAATGTAATATTTAAATATGTGCGTTATTATCCTATATGGTTTTGTTCGTTTCACACATGCATGAATGATGGATTGCTCGCCAATAGCCGGATGGCAGCTCGAAACATCCACTCCATCAGCGTGGAAAAAACGACTTTACGGACGCCTTTACCAGCTCATCCATCTAGGGCTTAAGGTCTAACTTCCTTTGCATGATCACAAACAATTTCTTTTACAAAGATGTAAACGCCAATCGATGTGTCAGTGGGTTGATAGGGAAACTTTTCATTTTGCCGATGTACCGGGTAGATGTTGGGTTGAAAAACAATTTTCTTGTTTCTTGAGAGCTCATTTTTAACGTTATTGAGTGGTAACTTTTCGAGTTTTATGTTATATTATTTTGACAGTTTCCATTGTTGTTTTGATGGATCGGCTATTGATTTGAGAGGTTTTATTTGTTTATTATAATAGCCAATTATTAAGCTATGAGGTCTCAATTTTTAGAGCTTTACTACAAATAAGATTTAGTTACTTATCTATTCAATCTTTATTCTGTTTTTTGACAAAATGAAAACATAACGTAAAAAATTAATTACTAAAAGTAAGCCGAAATAATTTCTTAATTTTAACATCATGAGACTTTAAAAAATAGATATTGCGTTCGATTCTATACATGTAATGTGATCATTAAAGAAATAAACAATCTTCTACATTAAAATAACTAATTTATATTAAACTCTGATTTACGCTTTTATAATATTAATAATATAGCAAAGATAATATACCTAATTTCCTTGATATTTTTATATCAAATCTAAATAAAATGCATTAAATGTAGTATATGTATATGTAGTAATATATGTAGTGATAATATATTAACTTTTAATTAATATCTTTAATAATATAATAGAATAACATAATATATAACAACGTATTATATACCTGAATACCTGAATGTTGAAACTAATTGAATTTTGTTATGAACACTCTTCTACCATCTATGATATAATAATTAAATTCCACAATAACGACCCTATCTTTGTGCGCATCCAATTTTCAGTGTAACAAGCCACACCATTTCATATCTCGCTGTCACATGACGAGCTATAGTATGCACTCTGCATCCTATACTATTTTGTTGCATTAAAGTACTACACAAAATCAATACGCTATGCTCTTTTGGTTCATGTTAAGAGACTTAGCAATTTGTTACACTATAATTACATTATAATAAAATGTACTAAGACACTTAATTACTTGGTCGTCTTTTATTTTGTTATATATTTGTTTAAATTTTATTGTGCACCGTTAAAGTTTATTTACATCCCTTTCAACATCACTATTATCTTATCCTTATCCCATTTAAGTAGGGTCGGTATAACATGTTTTTCTTTTCCACTCTCCTCTCTCAGAAGTAATCTCAGTATTCACACCTTTTATATACATATCATTTTTCTCACAAATATCGATTAGTTGTAGCGAATTTACGTATAGTAAAAACAACTTTAGCTTGTTCTTGTATCACTCATTTTTTCCCACTGAATACACAAATTAAAGCTAAAAAAAGTTCGTGATTAAAACGCTTCTGCTTGCCTATTGAACCTCGACAGTGAGCTTACAGGTATTTTGTATTTTAACCGTACCCAATGGCATTGGTATACACAATTCTCTTTATGTACCGTTATGAATTTCAATAATATTTATATAACATTCTTTATGTTCTGATTAATCCGCTGATGTAAAATATTTATTCGGTTTGTAGCAGTGGTTTATCAAAATAAAATTAACCCAAATGTTATTTTGTGCAACTCTGACCATTTACTATAAAAAGGATTTGGCACTGCGCTGTTATATTAAAAATTCTTAATGTAATAACATTATCTGTATTAAATAATATTACCAATATAATTAATGTGAATGTATGTTTGTTTGTTTGTTACGCTTTCACGTATTAACTACTTGACCAATCTTCATGAAATTTTGCATACACATCACCAGGTGTAATTTTTTTTTTTTTCGAACTGACTACACTGTCGACCCCGCAAGGCCTCCAGTTTCACCGGACCACTTCTCCAGGGGTAAAGAAAGGGATATATGGTACTTATCGTTCAGAAACGAAATACTATTCCCGAGGTATAGCTCAAATCTACATTAGCGCGAGCGAAACCCTGAGCATGAATGATGAATGACATTTGGAATTATTATGGTATCATTTTTTTAAGCTGCTACCATTGGATGCGGCTTGTTTCCTTAAGTTAAATATCTGTCACCAAGTATCTATAGGCGTATTCTGGCAGCCGCACTTGAGAGCCAATCCCTTAGATTAAGCATGCTTAGCATCTTAGATCACATCATCATTTAACATCAGGTGAGACTATGGTCAAATGCTAAAACCTATAAAGTTAAAATATATATGTTTTACTACAAAGTTTTTGCAGTGATAAATTGTCAAAAGCGTAATCAAAATAATAAATGGACGGCAAAAAACACCTGAAATAGAAAAAGAAATACAATACATGAAAAACGTATCGTCGGCTTTGATCACCCTCCTTTTCAATAATATAGTCGAGGTCAAAACCCTTTGTGGAGTCCTGCCCGAGGGGACCCTACGTTAGTATAGTAATATGTCCATTTAATTTACAATGCGAAAATTAAAGTACCACACGATATACGATCCTTTTTAAATGGGATGAAAGTTCTCATTTCTTTAAACCGGATCGAGAAACTTGACATTTAGATTAAATGTAGTAGACTTTAGTGATGATTAAATTGTTTTAACCGTTTGTACATGCGAATGTCCCTTATTTTTGTTTCATTATGATCTAGTAACCGGCCACTGCTTAGTATAGGCATCTCTCCTTTTACGCCATTCATCTCAATCCTAAGCAAATTTCATCCAAAGCCGATCCATGGTTTTCACGATATTCTCAAAATATCATAATATCATCGAACCAATTATACGTAACCAACATTATGTCAACATTGTAACTCGCTTTTTTCTAACGTGAGTTAATCTTTCATAAGTACCCTTTGATTTCCACGGGCGCCCATAGCCCGTCCAAATTGAGACCCAAATATTTTATTTGGGTCCCCATCCCGGTTTGGATACCATCTACATAGATATGATCCTTTGGCGGTGGCCCTTGTCAAGTCTCGTGTAACATTAGGACCTCGGTTTTTTCGAGGGGCACCCTGAGGTCATGCCCCATATGCTGAGACGACGCAGGAGATAAATTGTAATTCACCTGCCTTAACTCGGTCTGGCGATATGTCGATATTTCCTTATATTAAACATGGAATGTTTAAAAGTAAGTTGTCAGTAGAGCTGCAAGGATCGAATGCACAAGCATTACCATAACACATCATCATCATCAAAAAGAATTGTGATCTAATTCTGATTGTTAAAAAATATAAAAGAGAGATCAGATTTGATAATATGCTCAATGTTCTCAGTAAGTTTTAAAATCAAAATCAAAAATACTTTATACAATTTAGGCCCTAAGAAAGCGTTTATGAACGTCAGAATTACCCCTAGTCCGGAAAACAACCCAGTCATCGAGAAGAACCGGCGAGAAACTCAATCGGGTTTTTGTTTTTAGCATATGTGGATGTATATTTAAAATACATTAAACATTACAATCATTTTTAGTGGATGCACAGGTAAGAGTTAATTCCAGACATCACCACCGCTCACATATTGATCCACTCTATAATAGCCCTTTGACACCAAAACCCGCTTGACATGGCGCTTAAACTTGCAAACTTGTAGTCGGGCAAATCGGTAATATGCTTTAAAATTTTGTTATAAAACCTAACACCTTTACCTAAAAAAGTGTAACTGGTTTTACTGAGTCGGAAACATGGATCGACCAGTTTGTCACAGTTTCTATTATTACGTATATTCTATAAACAGTGAAACTAAAAGCAACATAACAATACAAAAAAAAAAAACAAATTTACAAACATCCGAAACATTGAACTAACTTTCGCATTTAGAATATTAGTATGTGCATATGATAATACTAGTACCTACTACAAAAACTTTCCCTTTCACTTCACACCACATTTTGACACAGGCTTTCATGGTCCCTAACTTCACAGTGATTTACGTGCATTTAAATCTCACTTTAATCATAAACAAGCCGTTGACAAACGGAAAATGTTAGGGTATGCGACATGCGGGCTGACAAACAAAGACGGTACATTCCGAGCTCTTTTTGTGGTTTCGGCATAAGCGTCAAGTGTTGAGCGTTTTAATAAAAATAATACCCAAATTGGTTTATAAACGGAAAGTTAGCAAGATGCTAGTAACAAGAGAGTATTAGCTTCTGATTGATTCATTATTTTGTTATAGTCCGTTAAACTTTCGACTCACTGCACCGGTCCATATTTTGAACGTGCTAAGTACGTACCAGACGAGAGAAATGAAAAATATCAACAGGAAAGTATCAATATATACATTATAGGGATTTTTTTATTAGCCCGGTCATGGCACGCTAGGGGTCAATCGATCAATCGGTTAGTAGATTTGGATACGATTGATATGATATAACCGGTCGTGGTATGTAGTGGATCGAGTAAAAAGTTTTTATTAACGTATAATAAAACAAAAAAAAACATTATTTCTAATATACTTTTTATGATTAAAAAAAACTACACAGAGTTATTTTTCTTTAAATCTCATAATAAATTCTGTTTCATATTCGCTTTGATGGTTGCACATTCTAATGGAAAAATAATAAATCAAAAAGTTCGTGACAGACGTGCCGTATCGAGTACGTATATTACCCATATTTACAACTTTCAACAAACAATAGGTAAATGATTTTTTGTTTACAAACGAAATGCCTGAAACTTCGTTGACGTAAATATACATTTGATTTCCATGGGAACCATGCATCTTATTTGAATTACAAACGGGCTGCCTTTTATAACTATAATTGTAATTTTAACATTATTTACTTATTTATAGTCAAAATTCTCCATCGTGGTTAGTTCTACGTTTATGTGAAAAGTAAATAGAATCAGTTCAAAAGTATTAAAATGTATGTTGTGCACTCAAATAATTAGTGTACAATTTAAAATGAAAAAAAAAAATCTTTGAACAAACAATCTTCTGGCTCTTATAATATTAGTATATGATATATGTATGTAAGATTTTGGGAGTCCTAAGGATATATTACATATGTCAATAATTACTATAAGTTAATTTTTATGGAATATAAACGTAACATTATGGTAGTTATAATAAAAATACATTATTTGGTCTCAATTACATATTGAATCATATAAATACGCTTAGTTATGATAAGCAACTTACGTTTTATATACGTTTCTGTATTTTTTATAAATGGAGAAAATACTGGCTAACATTGTAACGATATGGTAAATTTCGGACAGAATAAAGAAAGGGGCGGCATCAAAGCGTGAGATAACTGAATTAAAATCCTTTGTTAGACGGTCAGCTAATGCTAATACGGTCCAAAGGAAGTGTTTGATGGATCGGCTTTTTGATAACGTTGAGATTAAAATTCATTTTCCACAAAATATTACGTTAAAACATTCTTGAACGATTTATGTTTAACTCATTAATATTACTTTCGAGTCAAATCCTAATGAGAAAATTTCAAATTTTCAGTCAACACCACAATATAAAACTCATGTACAAAATATACATATGTATTCAAAATAACCTTTGTTCTTTTATAAAGCAACGAACTGAACTAACTAATGGAAAAAATGGGACCTAATCTACCCAATACGATCATGTAAAGAAATGAACTGACAGCGGAACAACTGAACGCTAATCTGTCATTTATGTCAATATTTTTGATCCCTACTGTGTTCTGTCTAACACACTCACTCACTTTTTTATATAGAAATTTTGCATCCCAAATTTTCTAAACATTTCCATCAATACAAACTTTGCGCTGACTATTACAATCTCATTAAAAAAAATAGCCAAACATTCCGCAACTGATTTTTATTTAACTTTAGCTAATTCGATAAAAATGTAAAATGTTGCATAAAATGTTGTAATATAGTGTCTATATAGGTTTGAGCATTTTTTCACAACCTCACCTGACGTTAAATGACGATGTGGCTTAAGATTGTAAAACGCTAACTCCAAAGGAGGATTGGTTCTCAAGTGCAGCCACCGAAACATACTTGTAGGTGCTTCTTGATACATTTTCACCTTAACGATGGTAGCTAGCCAGATGCATATAAAGAATAGTCTTACTGCGATACTACAGTTTCAACATGATGGCTGCCTTCACCAAAAACACCAGCCCATTGCAGTATTCGAACAAACAACATGTACAAAACACGTCTCCACTGAGCAATCATCCCTTAAAATGTTTTGTTGATTTATGTTTTCACATAAAAATACAGAAATACTTATACAATATAAATAATGTTTAGAATATAAATGAAATATACAAATTGTTAGAAATGAAGATATATATTCCAAGAAATACTATTTAATAATCATGGTAATCAAGCGAAAAGAAAAAAAATATGAAAATTTATTATCTGTCAGATAGAAAAGAAATTAAGCTCAGTTCGTAGACAGGTATTATTTAATTCCACGGGCAACATCAAAAGGCCCAGTTTATTTACTAAATATAACAATAATATGAACAACGAACCGTCAACCCGTAATTCAGACAAGAAATTCTGAAACAGGGAAATGGTTAAATATTTCGCTATTGTATATTACTTATTATAATAATCTTTAACTAAATAAACGTGAATACTTTTAAGCGCTCCTTAAGTTAAGTATAAATTAAAGCTTGCTTATGTCTAAAATTCGGCAGCATTTATAAAAGCAACGAAAGGCGGGAGCCGCTCGCCTGGAGGGCACCCTGCTGAGTAGATTTAATTAACAAGATATGGGTCTCTTTTAAACCAACTCTGCCTACTTTTTGGAACATGGAGATTAAAATTCAATGAGCCGACAAGATATTAAATAAAACCCGAGACTATAGTTTTATGTACGTTCAAATTGTTTAATTAATTTTTGTAATTAATCAAGTAGACGTTCGAACCGATAAATTCCTTTTGCGCTTATAACGCTCACGGGGAATGTGAGACTCCGTTTTTAAACTTTGTAATTCGATTAAATTTTCTGATGTAAAATTGTTTTCATTATCCATTTTGTTTGGAACATTGTTTCCGATCGTGGATCTCGTAAATTATTAACTGTATGTTTCCGTGAAGCCAAGCCCTGAGGCAAGCTGTAGTTGCGTTAAAGCGAATTGAAAACCGGTAATCGAATGGGCGCAATGGGAGCTGTGTCAATATTTTAAATTTAAATATCGCTCGAATATATATCTAGGTAATTTTAATATTTATTTCGTACTCGATATGACATCAATCACAGTACAGTATATTTCAATAATATTCTTGTTTTAAAACAAAATTATATTTCTGTAAGTCACAGAATATAATTTTTATCATCAATCTTTCATTTAATTATTGAATATATGTGTATTAATGTTTTTTTATATATGCAAAATTAAAAATTACAAATTATAATATACAAAATAAAATACGAACTAGAATCTATATTCGAGGAGTTTGTGACTAATCGGCTTTATGATTATGTATTATCTCACGTGCCAAGCGATGATTGAAGTAGAGTTCTCATTATTGTTCTGGTCAGTCTGAATATAGCTGTAAGTTCGGACTTGCACATTATATCGTCAAGAGTTTAATATAAAACCATTTTTTTAATAGTAATGTATAATTGATATTCTAAACTTATGTTGTGCGCGTCAAATATCGTGATGAGACCATAGCATGATTGTAGGGCTTTTACAAAGTCGGCCTGGCTAGCTACCCCCGTCAAGTTGATAATTTGTCGCCAAGCACCTGTAGGTGTGTTCCGGTGGCTGCGCTTGAGAGCCAGTCTCTCCCTCTAGGTGTAACGTGACTACCATCTTAGACTAATTCATCATTTAACATCAGTTGAGATTGCAGTCAAACGCTAACTTATAATGTACTAAAAAAATGTAACCTGTTATAATGCAAATTAAAATATGCCTTCTTTTTTGTAGATTTACTTCTACGAATATTTTGTATTACATATAAAAAAGCACTGTCGCTGCATGGCTAAAATACATATGTTTTAGTGAACTCATATAAGTGATCGCTAATAAATAATCTATGTAGGCTTTGTGTAGTTTCAGCGTGATGGTTATTCAAACAGAATGACTTATTACAAAAATCGAATTAAAATTATAATATTCATTAAGGTTCGTTGCGATTTTGGCAAATTATTCACATATTTACATTCGCGATCTGTTTTTGGTTTTGGGTTTGTGGTAAAATCTGATAACATTCATATAAAACATATTATTACAATCAGTATAATTTTCATATAACGTTAGTTTTAAAATAGATTATAACATCATAAATAATAAGAGATATATAATTATTAAACATAGTACAATCTAGTCGATACCTAGCGGAACAAATTTCCTTGGAAAATTATTAATTTTGTACACCTCTAAACAATAAAATCTGCAGGAATGTCACCCGTCAGGAGATAAGGGCCGCAACTTTGTTACTTTCGACGCGGAACGTCTGAGGCGTCATCTGAGGACGTACTTCGGGGACAAAATTAAAAAAAAAAAACAACAACACCTGTGCTACCTTAATTAGAATTTTTCGAATTACACAACGTTGTGAACATTGTTCATAACATTGCCTGCAAATATCTGAATTATTAAAAATGTTATGTATAAGAAACTGACAATATTAATATTTATCAACAAGATTAGAATTTGCACTGCTAATTTGACGAGACAATATATTTTATAGAACATTCGTGTGATATATTATATCAGTTACACACTGTAGTCAAAAATTATAGCCAGCCATCTGCTGAAGTGAAATGATAAGCTATCTACATTAGAAGGACTATTCACAAATAATTGATGGGTTATGTTATTTCTTTTTATCAAAATAATGTTATGTTTTGTAATTTTTTTATTAAATTTCAACAGCCTTTGATGATCATATATATGTGATAGTCTATTTTGCAGTGAATATATTTTACATTATGTTAAAAATTACTCATATATATTCTCATGGAAGTCAACAGGTGCCATTGGCGCGCAGCCAGTGAACGCGGCTTTGCTAAACTACTTCGATCGCCCACAAGCGAAAGTGACACAATATCTAGGGTTTTTGTTTTAAGCTTTTTATTATTATTAATTGTTAATTTTTATTACAATTAGCATGTAAAATTTTAACACGTGATAGGACATGCTAATGACGTATAATATACACATGCTTAATTTAAATATTACAGCCAGTGCCCATATAAGTATAATTTTCAAACAAAATCCATACGAAATAAAAATAAATTAGGTATTTTCAATCGAAATAATTTATATTGCAATTCAAATACAAGAGTTGAAAACCACGTTTATCCCTTACCTACGTTTTATTGACAGAGGTTCCTCCCCAGAGTAAACGTTTAAGTCTATTATACCATTATATTCATATTTTGACAAACGGGATTAAGTTTCATACCGCGTATAGGTTAAGAGTCCTAATTTTATAATTTACTAAAGGTTAAAACTTACATTCAGGCTTAATATTCTTTGAAATATATATTTTTTTACTATACCACCAAAGCTTTCTGACGTACTTTTGTAGAAATTTAGATAAAAATTAAGAATAAACATATCCTTTATGTTTACATTGTTACAAATTGTCAGAAAAATATTTAATAGAAAGAAATACTATGTATATTTTTTTTTGCAAATATTACATGGCTTACGAGATTGTTTGTTTGTACGCGTTAATCTATGGAATTACCAGTGAGGTTTATTTTCTTTGTTGTATTGCATAGCCTATATACATATATAGTGAGGAAAGTAATATGCTATATAAAAACACGCTACCATCCTTAGGAGCAGAGTAATTACTATAAATTTTGGAACATGATCAATTCAGGCATGCCATAACGAAAGGCAATATGGGTACCACGTATAGTTCAAAGTTAAAATGGATGAAAGCGTGGTGTGGTAACTAGTTTATGATAAGTTATTTCAATCATTTTTTAAGTGAAAGGTTCTTTAGGCGCATTAAACAGTGAACGAAAATGAACCGTCACGCTCAGGTCGGTGACGCTGAATTGGGGTTACTCGGTTCGACCCGACATTAAGCACGCTCGGGTCGGTGACGCATTGAACCCTGTTTACAAGTTTTTATTATTACCTATTATGGTAGTAAAATAATTGATTAATTTATATAATTTCATTACATGTAGTCGTTTATAAATTTTCACTTGTATCGTGGTCATCAGCACACACCAATTTTTTTATTTTTAAATAATTACAAATACATTATATATCTTCCGACATAACTTATATTAAAAAATACAATGAAATAAAACCGAGTCTATTCTTTACCTGAAAAAAATTGAATAGTTCAGTTTTTCATATTTTAATATAAACATGCAAATGTCCAATGCACCTTATATAATATAAATTCATGAATGCAAAGATCTAGGTTATTGGTTTTAAGTAACTTTTAGTCATGGAGTAATTTTAATTTTTAAAGAAGTAAATATTTACAGATATTACGAAATTTACGAAAAATCCTTAGTTATTAAAAATTTAATTACTATGTCATTTTGCAATTATGCCATCAACTGTGTATAAAATCATCCTTCTATTTTTCTTAATTCGACCTCATATAAATAAGATGTGGTAGACAAAGTGCTTGTTTAAATAGTATTAATTTTGCCTTGTCCTCGTACCATAGTATGACCTACTACTGAATTTGGAGGTTTGATTTTCGCACATGGCCAACTTTTCTGCGATGAGCATAATTGTCTACATATGTGGTGTCAGTGATTAGCTGTCATAATAAATGCTATAAATAAGCTTAAATTAAAATTAAATGTCTGTGTGTGAAATTATGTCCTGATATTAATTTTTTTACAAGTAATTCAATAGAAAACAAACGATAAAATACAATATATCTTAATAAACCTTTTTAACAATTATTTATAAGAACCAGTAAATCAAATATATAGTGGATATTCTTGATTGTTCCTAAATACCATCTAGTTTATCATCGCGGCGCGGAGATATTTCTGTAATTCTTTTGTAGGCAAGATCAGAATTCACAAAACTAGTGTTCTATACACAGTGTGTTACTCGGTACGCACGCGCTGCGTAGCATAATAATGCCGAGTCCAGATTAATAAGGATATAGTATTGGCCATTTGTCTAGAAATATCCTCGGTTGGCTTATTCCTGTGGTAACTTTCAGGACAGTACAGAAAATATAAGTAATATTGCTTCAATATAGAGAAAAGGTCGAATTAACTTTCAACAATAAATAAGATTCTTTACGATTCATTATTGGATACGTAATGGGTCGTCTTGGCTGTTTCCAGAAGAAAAAAAATGAGTCATATAAAGTAAATTAAGGCTATGTACATAGATAGTTGTTGATTATTACGTAAAAATTATGTAACATTATATAGCCACGAAGGCTTGACAGTATGCTTTCAAGATAAATAGACTATTGAACTAGTTGTTCCATGAGTTTCGTCCCGGGAATGGAGTGACAAAAGTCGAGCTTATGTATATTAGTGTGGTAGTTGTTCATAAGCGTTAATTTTTTTTCACACTACATTTTGCTGTCGGCTTCGCTCGCATTATTACATATTGATCTATGCCTCGGCAACAGCTCTTTTATTTATGAATGAATAATACCGAATCTCCTTTTTATACCCTTGATAACCTGTATTGAGAATGTCCTGATGATCGGTTAAGAAGTTAAGGTGTGAAAGCATGGCAGGCAAACAAACAACCTCATTTTCTCATTTATTATAGGACCAAAATCAATATGTATTATAATAAGTAATTAAGTAAGAGTACATTAGACATTGCGCAATTATTTTCCTTGCCAAATATTTTCGCATACCGAATTTTCATGACGATTGGTTTAACAGTACAAAAGCTGATATGCTACAGTGCTATCTAGTGATGATTTATAGTGAAATGGATAGTATAAATACCTTCCATATAATAATAAAAAATATCAGGTATGCCAACGGTTATGGTGATCGGTCAAACAATATTAGAATTCATCATTCCCATATGTCTTCAATTCAATGAATAACATGCAAGTTATACATATAGACTATTTTTCTTTTTTTTTTCATCCAAGGCACGGGTTTATGTAATTAGATAGAGTTTCCAATGTAGAAGAAAAATCAAATTTTCCAATAGATCAAATAATACTGTAAATATTTTTTTTAAGATTTCGCCTTTTTTACACATAATGATGTATGATTTGACGGGTCTAGATTACCTGTTGGAACTAGTTAGAATGATCGCATGAGGGTATATCCCACAATTTGTCCTCGATAGGGAAGACACCTCAATACATCAGCCAGCTCGTACACACAGCCTGTGTAACCAGTTCGAAATGACGAGTAATCAAAGTAAGTGCCTAATGGGTTACAGACCCGTGAAAATTTTTAATAATACGTCACAAAAGTTTAAATCTCAACATAGGAATTTTTGGCGCTATCTTGGTCTGTCATGTAGTGACTTTTATATTTTATTCATACTCTTGTGTTATTAGACTCTATATTTTGTAATATTGGTGGTGTTTTACGTAATATAGTTCGGTTATTATGCACAAGTGAGGTGGATGGGAAATAATACCACGGCGCATGCATTCTGAGATGCCACCAAAACTCCATTTAAAGTTCTAACAAGGAAACCACCATTTTGTTACAATATTATAATTATCACAAAACATTTACTTGGTAAAATCTTGTTACTTGACGCTGGCTAGTGCACAAACCGTGACGGAGCCAAAAAATGAAAAAGAAATATCGACATAACTAATTCAGTGCACAGTCTAATGATTTTTCATCAAACAATTTTACTTCGACCGTGCATGCAACAGTTACGGAGGCCTAGCTTAAGAACATGATAGTAACAACAGGTAGGCTGGCGTGCGGCCAAAGCCTCTACGCCGCTACTCTTTGTTCTACGAGACTACGAGTGTAGTCACTAAACTCAAACGACTTTCACTTAAGACAACATCGGGTTGCGATTTTGTTTCGGTTTCTTTTATTTCAAAATAGATTTCTGATAATTGGAACTAAAAATAAAACCATTATTTCGCTAATATATTACCGTTAACAAATATAATTCAATACTAAGAATACACAAAATTATTTTTATACAATTCACAAATTAAAGTATAATTGATGAAAAAAGTCATATTTAGCTTTATAATAGTATTTTTTTTTAAATAATAATTTCGAAAAATGACAAGAAAAGGAAAAAGAATGCAAGTAAACGTACTAAATCAGATTTGTAAGAAGAAATTCTCGTGACTACGACAGACCTGGAACCAGAGCATGTGGAGGTGCAATACACGGATACATCGTACACAAGCGCGTCATATGAATCCTTATCATCTGTTATCGATGAGTCAAACGTTGGCGTAGTTTGGAAGTGAAGTTATACAAAATAATCTTCAGGAGGATTGATACAAAAGGCAGGCGGCCGAACGTAAAAATTAAGTCAAATAATACATCACAATATGATAAACAGGTTGTGCCGACTCTGCTTAGGTGGGATAAGGGTTAGAAGACGACTAACAATTAAAATCTTCAATCAACGGTCTAATTTGTACGGTGATTCTTGAAAAGATAAATCACGTAATGTACGTTTTAACTTTATACATTAATGATAACATAGTATACGCGCAGTCTAGGAATTGTTGTATTGCTTAGCAACAAATATTGGCAATGCATAACAGATATTGGTTAAAATCGAACTCTACTAAATGCAATATGTTAGTACATATACTAACTAAATAAAGGATTCTCGGTTGGATTTTACAATACCAAACGGCCAGACATATTGTGTGTTGTGGATAACAATGCTTTGTATGCCGTTTCATCCATTTCATTTCAATGTGTATCCAAATCGGTTATTTGTCCATAAGAAAGGCTAATTCTTTATAATTATAGAAATTGGTAGAATAAAAAAAATTATACACGATTAAACACAAAAGTCGAATCAAAAAAATATATGCTTGTTTATATATTTTGCTATGTAACTTTAATAGTTATTATGAGAAGACTATTCGTATATGAGTTGGTATGTTCAGTCTTACGAAACGAATTACCTCATCCTCATTTAGCGTGTCACCAAAGAGCGCAGTCGGGGGTTAAGCAAGCGTATCATACAGGCGTTTACAAATTTTATTACCCATCTCCTTTTGTTCTTTACGGGCGCTGGGGATTTCGCAGTCTCATTGTATGAACTACAGTGTGTTTGCGACCGTGAATACATAGGATTTTTGATGTGACATTCTTCAACCGTGTTACAAATTAAATGCAAACGATTAAAATTAAACTAACATAAACCGTTGAAGAACGATTGTTACCGACTAAAACGTGAAAAGAATCAAATGATTAATCCAAAAAGATTTATAATATAACTTCAACATTTTATGATCATCAATGGAAACTAGGTTAACTTCCTTCCGTATATGTATATCGAAGTACATCTTAATACAGTACTCGATTTGATTTGACACGTCGGAAAGGAAACCGAAATAGTCGGCTAAGTTCGGTTTCGTATAGCCTGGTCTTTGTCTATCGCAGTCGTTGCGCTGTACGATAGAGAGAATACCTTACAAAACCGAACCAAACAGATTTTAGCCATACGTCTCACTCTCCTTTACGGAGCGTCTGATTAAATGCCGGTTACTGTATATGTGATACTGATAAATTCTAACACCGTTTAACGATTGATTCGTCGAATTTCTTCACCGAGAAGGGATTTTATGCTTCCATAAAATATAGAAAATTATCATGTCTAAATATTTGAACAGGGAGAATATTTACACAATAACCACATGGCTGTAACTCATTATTTATTCAAAACAAATAAAAATAATAGAAACGAACGATAACAAACGTGTGCGGAACCACGGGCACACTTTGTCTGTATTTACAAAAAATACTACGTATTATCTTCGTATCCGACGGACTAACTTAAATACAAATTTCGAAGACATTTTCACTCGTCGAATGAATTATAAAGAAGCATCACATTTTGCGATTCCCAGTGAATTCGCAGCATCTTCAGATAGAACATGTCTTTGTTGTGGAATTAAGAAACGCGTGCGGCTTTACTTACCGCATCTTTCGCGTTTTATATCGTTGAATAAAATATTTACTTAAGTACTTAGGGATATATCAGCTTACCGTCTCTACATATGACGCAATATATTGTACTATATAGATATACTAATACTAAGCATTAAAAATAAGCCAATCTAGAACAATTAAATAGGCTAAAAAAATGATCGGGATTCTTTGTTCTCTAATTTACTCTTATTAGAATTAGAATTCTACATCTAACTATAAACATTTGCCAATAAATAATGTAATAAAATAATATTTATAGAGAAACAAATTGAAGCAATATCAGCTAAGTTGTCGAGATGCATCGGAGCGATAAAGCGTCCCACAAAATCCTCCACTCCCCATACAAATGAAGTACAAATAAGTACAACGCCGGAAAGTTGTTCCGCCGTTTATCAGGAATCTTCGGCAAACTTTTTACGATTTGATTTGTTGCACGTCACAGTCCAAGATTACTGAACACTAGATACGACAAACTTCGTATAGTAGTCGTAATAAAAGTTTTATAAATGATTTATATCGTTTTAACATGTTATCACTTCATAAAAAGGATGGCATGTAGGTTCTGTACTAACAGCAATCATAGTAACAATTAAATAAAATGTATAGCTCTTGCATTTCTACAGTATAATTTAGTGCAGTCTGCTCAATATAATGTAGCATCTTATCATACTCTATCGTTTCAATAATGCGTTTACATTTATCATACTAAACTCAGGAGAAAGTACACAAAAATGATATATTTTAAGTTGAAAACTATAATAGCATCAAATGGGCAAATTAAAAAAAAAAACAAATCTAATAGTAGCAGTATTAAAATAAAAAAATATTTTGCTTAAATTAAAATTAACCTAATATTATTTGCATTTCAAAATAACTCAATCCGAATATTTGATTAATATTAACATTAAATAAGTACGCACATATAAACTGAAGTATATTCATAGACTTTTATATCTGTGATCGGTTACGGCTTCACGCTTTGCAAGTCTATCGCTTCGCTCCGTTTAAACTCCTTAGTTATTTCGAAATGTTTAAAAAGTTCTCCGATTACGGAATGGATTTCAGAAGACAAATACTTACTCATCAAATATTAACTTATTCATCCACTGTTTATAAGCCATACTTCAAGCTACCTCATAAGGGGTGGAACTAAACTTCGTAATAAATTAAAATTTAAAAATCCTCTCAACTGTATGTTACGTGACTGGATCGAAGAGTTGCCTTCTCGTGATTTCAAATTATTATTATTTCAAAAAATGTTTACTAAAACGTAAATCATAGAACTAAATTATCTGTATGATTAAAAATCAATTACCGAGGGTATGTATGCGCACAACTTCATACTTATTTTGTTTTGTTTGTAATTGTCAGGAAAATGTTTATATGAAAGAAAATATATGAAAAATTATTCTGAAAAGTGAATGAGTGAGACAGCAGACAGTAGGGATAGGGACAGTAGGATCTTCAAAAGTATTAACATAAATGACAATTTACAAGGTCGTGCCATAAAGAGCACGAAGGCAGGTAACTAGTTCATCGTAAACATGAGTCGTATAAAAATCGAATATGGTAAAGCAGGAACTTGCTAAATATGAAACAGTTATTAGGCAGCACTGAAATATTTTGTCGAATGTTATTATTTTAAATTCATCCAAATACGTTAGTAACCATGGTGTTATCTATTACAATTAACATTCGTCGTTTTTTTTTTTGATTATGAAATTATAGACCAGCGTGTGTAATGATGTGATTTTATATAACTCATACTTTACGTATTTGTTATATATATAAAGCAATAATGTGTCAAATATAAAAAAGGCATCATCAAAAATAAACTTTCTTATACTACCAATGCCAGTAACATAAATATAGAAGAATATGTTCTTAGAATAATATTAAATTTTCACAACAGCTGTTTGATCTACCAACGATTGACGTCATAAGTTGCTGTTCAAAGCTTTAATGGAAACATGGTGTACACGTATCTATAAAAATACTGAAATTCGAGGAACGAATGCCTAAATATTTTGTGATATTTCGATATGAACTATAAATAAACAATACCCTTAAAATGTAACTGACATATATATATACATATATATATGCATGTACTCTTAGATACATGTAACACCAATTTTGACTACACTAATAAAAGTACAAGCCCCAATGAAACCAAAGTCGGAACAGATTTATATAAAAGCTATATTGCCTTCTGCTTCGCTCGTGTTAATGTATATTTAAGATATCCGTCGGGAACAGTGTTTTTTTTTCGGGATAGGAAAAGTATGTCCTTTTTAATACCCGTGAGAATGTGTATAACGAATGTTATGATGATCGGTTGAGTAGTTACAGGGTGAAAGCGTAACAAACAAACTCACATTCTTATTTATAATATTAATAATTAAAGCTTTTTATCAGTTCCTGTGAACCAATTATTAATCACCAAAGTTAACTAATGCTTCATAGAGTAAATTACTTTATTCATACATTTACTAGATGACCCGCTAAACTTCGTACCGCCTAACAGTTAATGAATATCATGTTCATTTTTAGCTAAACTTAATTTAGGATTTTACTAACATATGTAATATAACGATTACTAAAAGCTTACCAAATTAAATCGTTTATTACGATAATATATATAAATTAAACAAAAAATTAAATAAAACTGCAAAACCAAGTATTTCAATAGCATATCAGCAAGACATATGCTTTGTTGATGTTGTATGTTTTGGTCACTTTCGGGTTTATTGTCTTCAGTGATATATGACATTTTTCGTTTTGTTATTAGGAGCAAAATCAAATAAAGACGTTCGTTTGCCAATACGTGAACAGGCGTGGCATGGTCAATTGTACGTGTACGTGTACAATTGCCCATGTGACAAAACTTTGATTTTCTAAATTTACATAACAAATACTCAAAGATTGACCTTGTGATTTCTTAGATGTTACGACGAATGCAGGACGGATTGAAAACGAATCGAAATTCTCAGCTTTGGGAGTTGCTTGCTACGGGACGTGGTGGAGGAGAAGGAGGCATCGCCTTCCTCTCGTTGGCCTCGCGGTCTTGATCTTGGTCTCTCACTGGAGGCGAGCGGTCTCCTCAGACTCCGTCCTCGTGAGCAGAGCCTCTACCACTTCTTTTAGGAAATAGGCCACATCCTTCAGCTCCTTTACGCAAGGACCTTTGAGGTTCTTGGTCTTCAGGGCGACATACAAAATGGCAGCCGCCTGTCATTGCGCTCTGTCTTACAGCAGGCAGCAGTCCAAGAACACTTGTCACGACAAAAGGTAAACCGGATCTACCTATATGATAAGACGTGAAAGTATTGGAAAACCGAGAATAATTATATAGGATTAGCAATTATACAAAAGAAGAATATAAATAACATTTGTGTTAATAATTGTGTGTTATTTTGTAATCAAATAATACACTCATTATTGTTTAAAGATAAAGAAATAAGTGAGTAAATGCTTAAAATAATAATTATTGAAGGACATTTAAAACGATACAAAGAACTCGGCTCTGTTTATATAAGATAAATACCGTCCGTAGCTTTGTATTTTATCAGAGAATCAAGTCTCCGTTTTTCCAATAGGAAAAAGGGTTCCAACAAAGCCACTTTTTTTAACGAGAAAACTCTCTTTAAATTAGAAGATAAGTAATACCGAGTAATATTGAGGTTATCCAATTCGTGGGACTGTCGGGTAACGTCATTAGGGGCACAATAGGGCCTCGGGCCGGCCCAAATGATCCGTGACGAAAACTCGACGAAATAAATTTAAAATACTTATACCCTTGTTAAATCTTTTGATGAATGGATACGACCGTTGTTATAAACACCACGAAGTAATTGACTATGATTCTTTTTATACCTAAAGTATAAAGCTCAAAAAAAAAACAAAGCAATATATTCAGTTCATCCTAAAAAAATATAGTAATACAACTAATCATTATATATTGTTTATTGATTGATATATATTTATTTTGAAATGAAAGCAAAACAGTTATTGTTTCACAGTCAAATATAGAATATAGCTACATATAAACCTATCAAATATAAATAAACTGAAGTTAATTGTAATCCCAGATTTAATTGTCTCATTTACATATCATTCGTACACATTTTGATATACCTACCGCTTCAAACATAAATCACTGTTGCACAATACGACTTACTTTATTGCATTTGTATTACATATAAATAAGCTTCGTCAGTTAATTTGAATAAAATCCATATTGGGGATGGTTACTGTAAAATATATTCAAACTTTAATAGTTGTAATAAAAATAAGGGTAACGCCCTCTAGTTTTATTTGAAATGCAAACGAAAAACAAAATAAATAAGAAACGAAAAAACAGCCATCGTATGGTTTTTATTTGAAAGGATTCAATAAAACAAGAGCACAATTTATGGAAATGTTTGTCGCACATTAACCTAATCAGGAATATTCAAATAAAAAAAATCATATGTATCCATTCTCTAATTATACCATACAGGTAATTGACTGATAAACTTCTGTTATATTCTTTCCAGGAGAACAGACTATTAGTAAGCATGTATTACTTTATAAAGAAGCCCTCCATAAATTACATTACACGAATTTCATAATTTTCCCACAAGCTACGATACTTAGGAGCAGAGTAATTATTATACCAAGTGGAGGTCAGAAGGTACACTAGACGAAAACGAAATAATAACCGGACCAACCGTGTGGCATACCAAGGGCACGGCGTACTATTACCAAGAAGAGAAAAACTGTGAATGCCTATGTCAGCGAGGTACCATGCCGCGGGACGGGACTCAGTCGCGAAGTCGCCTCACTACTCAACAGTCGGAATTAAATGTGTTGACAGTAATTGAATATGTCAATAAAATTTTTAACGCAGTCGATATACTAAAAAAAGGACTTACTAATTATTTTAATCAACACTTAAACTGCATTTAGCCTATCTTTTAAGCAGTTTCTTAAAAAGTATTATAATCAATGTATTCAAAATTAATCCTAACAATAATATAAAACTGAGATATTAAAAACTATTTGTATGTTTATAGGTGTACGTAAATACACTAATCCTGCCGAGTACAAGGTAAGTACCGCTGTGATTCCCGTCATCTTGGAACCATAACACCGGCTATTGTAGGCGAGCTTATTGTGCGAGGGGATTGCTTTCCCCGCGAAGAAAGCGCTACGGAATCGATTTAAAATTCTCCTTGAAAGAACCACGACACAATAGCTTAATACGCGAATCCGACGTATCTCTTGTAAGTTGGATTTTTAATTAGCCACTTTTATGTTCAATAGAATGGACAAAATATATGGAAATGAAAAATGTGAATTGCGATGAAAGACTTTTCTTTTTATATACCAATATAATGTAGAATATCCCATTTAAAATATGTATTGATTAAATATTGTCATTTGTTTCGGGTTATAATTTTATTTTCAAGAATATATAAACTAAACGATTCTTTGCAATGTTTCGACTTTTTCACTGAACTAGCTTAACTCGATTGAAAATATTAAACATTTAATTATTGAACCTATTATTTATTGTATATACAAAACCCGCATTAAAAGCACTATTTAAATATAAATTATCACATTCTGCACGACATCATGGTCAGCAGTAACATGAGAACTAAGAATGTAACTTCACCATACAACAATGAAAATTACTCCAGCACTTTGTGAAGCATAACAAAGTACACTAGTCCATGTTCCTGCTAAGACTACATAAAGGCTGCCGTTATAATGTATAAGCCCATATCCAAACGGCGTATCCAAACTTTCATATTCATTGACCGTAAAAATATTTTCTATTTTGCGAGATTGAATTTTCGCTAACATTGTTTGTAGGCGTTCCTTGTCAGGTTCGTATATAAATTTAGATTTTATGTACATCACACAAAAATATGCGAAAAGTTTCTTTTTTGTGGCAACATTTTTTTCTTTCTTTTCTTCAAACAATGTAAATATAGTGAACTATTCATAATGCATAAGTGTTATCAAGCAATATTTGAATATTTTGGTTCTTCCTCCATGAATCATCGATTAGACAACTAATTACAAATTACAGTGACTTCACAATTATTATTGCTCCTGATCACTGTAATTTAGTAGCGGACGACAAGTCATTAAACCGGTTTCTCTATAATATTACCTTAACACATAAGGATCTGTGAAAACTAAAAAAAAGATCTATTCTATTTATATATCTCCCAAATAAAAATTCTGTCGCAATAACATAATTACAGAAAAACGTCATGACTAGGTAGAAAAAGAATGTCCGGCGAATAAAGATAAACAAAACTTCAGGAAAGTGGATAAAACACATTGGGTGACGCGACACATTTTTGCATGAACAACTTCTGAACTCGTTGTCTAACGTTCAAGCTACTTTCTCAACATAATAATGCATTCTCTTATTTCACAAAAGGAATTCATACGATTGAGTTATTATTTATTTTAGTGATGCAAATGTCTTTTGTATTATGATCCGAACATGACAGAGGTAACGCACAGCACAGAGCAATCGAAAAAGCAACATCTACCACCAAAATGTCTGCAATCCATCCACAATCGTCGCAGTCATACCGATCTGGCAGCTCCACGGCAACTGTATATACGTCTAAATATGCCAATATTACGGGAGTTACACTTTGTGTATGGTGGTCGCGATACAATAATCGTATGTTAGTAATCGTCTACATACATGTCATCTCCACAAAAACAAAACCTCCGAACTGACACATTTCATGTTTCATAGCATTGAATAGAATCAATTTAAAATGCTTAACATAATAAGGCACTAACAATAAGATTAGTTAGGTTTAGTTCGAATCAAAGCCGCCTTCACCATCTGTTATATTCAAATTTTTAAGTTATTTCATTAATGAACAGGCAACTCATAAGATACCTATTCCTGACCACCATTTCGAAAAAGCCAGTCATACATCTCCCCAAGAATTTTACCCAAGGCTATTTAAGTAACAGAATTCCGTTAACAACACGTAGAACCTTAATCTAATGTAATACTTTGACATTACTTACTTTATCTCGCAGGCTGGTATTTGAGCATAGTAACCTTTTGTGAAACTCGCTGCACGATCTTCTTATTGAAGGTTTGTACTCCGTAACTGAAGTCCTCGTGAGCAGAACAAAAAGCGAACTCGATGCAAGCAACGTAAAGGTGGCACGGGAGTGTTATATCGAAATATTTGCATCTTATTATCTGTGCGAATAATAACTTGAACGCCGAGTTTATCTCCATGTGATATGTCTGGATAACTATGTTGTGCTATATCTTCAATAGTTGTAGGTATGGGATACGAGCTGCTGACCATGGTTTAAGTACTCAGGGCAAAACTCCGAGAGGTTGCATTTAATGAAAATGCGTTTTAGTCGTTCTAGACATGCTTCATCAAATATTTATAAAGTGTGTGTAAATCGGGAAAATTTTAAAAAGTATTATGGGATAGGGTAACCTCATCAACTAAGAATGGTGTTTTATGTCTACATCCCATATATATAATTTTATTATTTATTAACATATATAAAGAAATAAAACTTAATCTACCCAATACAAGACCAATAGACAACGCACAACCCAAAATGATGGATCAAGAAGTTGAGATTTTATACAAACATTCTTTATTTAACGCAGGTGAGCACTTATAAAAGAATTTTAAAATTTTCAATCAAGCGTTTAAAAACAGGATGATTCTTTAGATAAAACAACCGGAAGGCACATGGCCAGTAATCAGTCAAAATTAAGACAAATATCATCACTATATCAAATACTAATTAGGCTACATAAATCAGTTAATGTCATAAACGTTATCGAATACGTAATGTCGGAACAATTTACACACATTGAAAGGTAATTTCAGGAGTAGATGATCTGTTTCGACAGCGCTTTGAGCCTGTCGGGCTTTAATATTAGTCTCTACACGGATTGCTTGTTCCTGAGAATTACGTGATCTAGAAGAGCTGTAGGTGTTTCATTATGTTATCAATATTTAAATTTATAATATGACGTCACATAAAACTTGTGTTCGGATCTACTAATTAACTTTTTACTATACATTTCATACCAACATATTGCAGCAATTAATTTGGTAGTAAAAGTTTCAATTAAATTCTATGACAGCAATGCACTCTAACATTATATAAATTATTGCAAATGACGTAATAAATAATAGCGGATTAAATTATATTATACTAATGCTCTATTTTAACAGTGGACTTTGATACTACTGAAGATATGAATATAAGCGTTTCTACAACCGCAAAATAACAACGAACCACTGATATACTTATAATAATATTGATAAGAATTTAATTAGCATTTAAAGAACTTACCAGAAGGATGAATAATACATGTACATTATACATATAGATGTATCGTAACCAAGATGAAAGAAATATTTTTCAGATATTTATATGGCTAGAACTGGCTAAATTAACAGTATGAAATACATCGAAATGTACTACGGAAATGTATGGCTTAGAAAGGCCTACAGAATGTCCGTAATGCTTATTTTCTAAAGAAAACCTACAGTAACTATTTCAATGTTTTACATTAAAAAATAACGGGTTATTAACGCAGGTTTGGACCAATATCGCATTAATTCTTATATAGATTAGAATTGTCCTTTACCGTATACTACTTTAATAGAAGACATTACAGACTGAAATAACTCGCAATCAAGAAAAGTTGTTCGTGTGACGCATTTCTTGCATGCAGTTCTTTTGGCTTTGATGAACTGTATTACTTTAAATGCTAAAAAATGGATTAGACGTTAAGTATCTAATTTTCTTACACACTTTCAACGTGAAATTAATATATTGCATCCATACGAAGCCCGGGTGGTTGTAAATAAAAGTAATAATTACTAGAATATATAACATGCTAAATATATTAAGTATCTCTATTTATATTCTATAGTTCTATGTTTATTTCTATCATATTGTACACACTTTGTTGTAGGTTCATCATAATTACGTATTTGAGATGCAACTATCGCTGTGTCGACATACGATCCGGCCTTGTTAGCGTAATCGCCTGCAGGTAATTTAATTAATTTACGGATATCATGGTCAGTTATTATGTTTTCGTTTCAAACAAAATTATTAAATTGGTTTAATTTAATCCTAAATTAATTTCGATTCTTTAAACAATATTTTTTTTGTGTTTACAAATTAAAAACAAATGAATCAAGATAAAATGAATTCGTTCAATGATATCCCAGAACAGAAGAAAATCTATTTTTTTTAGCTGAGGAGCAATGAGAACGAATCTAAGACAGTGTCCTTAATTTTGCAAAGCTTATTAACTTCTTGACACTTCAGTCCGTTAACATAAAAATGCTACACAAATATAGATTATAATAAATAAATATATGTTTTTATTACACAACACTTTTTGAAAGTTATCTGTATATAACACAGATATTCGCATATCTATACGAATATATAATATAACGTTCAGTGGTCGAAATTGAACCGTAATTCATTAAGGTACAGCAATATTACTGAATTCTTTTTTTACCAAAGAATGTAAGATAAATATTTCAGATAAGTAGACGTAAAGATCGTGAAGTTTAACGAATAGTGACTAATAAATAAAGGCTTAGAATAGCCGATGGTATGTTATTAATACGAAGTGTTAACATTTTTTAAATCGATAACACTAAAGTTACTCAATAGATACTAAATAAAAAAAAGAAAATCGGTTTGTAAACAGAAGAGGAAAATGTACTTAACTGTTTTATCTCTTCCTATTTGTAAATGTTGATATATAATCAAAGATTGACAAACTCCGATACCGTTTGACCGATCACTATATGGCAACGTCCACTGAAGACTTTTTTTCATGGAGAGGTTTTTACGACATCAATTTTGCCACAATTTGCCACTGGGTTGCACTACACTATAGTCTATTATTAATTTTAACATTGCAACTCAACGCGAGTTTCACTATGCTGGACTAATCTTCTATATATTAATAAAATACTACAGTTTGTTTGTATGTTAAGCTTTCACACTATAACTATTCAACCGACAATCATTACAATTTGCATACACGTTGAGAGGTGTACAGAAAAGGTGTTAATGTATTTATTGTTCATCCAAATAACATATACTGTTACTGAGGGATAGGTCAAATCTACAATGCCGATACCGAGAGCATAATTGAGTACAAAATAAATTTCAAAATAATTAAATATGATATCTTTTATCTTTTCCAGAAATCTCTATTTAGTATATGAGAATATAATGCGATCTAATTTAATTTAAATTTCAAAATAATTAAATATGATGTCGTTTATTTTTTCCAGAAATCTCTATTTAGTATACGACAATATAATGCGATTTAATTTAATTTCAATTTCAAAATAATTAAATATAATATCGTTTATTTTTTCCAGAAATCTCTATTTAGTATACGACAATATAATGCGATCTAATTTAATTTAAATTACAAAATAATTAAATATGATATGGTTTATTTTTCCACAAAACTCTATTTAGGATATGACAATATAAAGTGATCTAATTTAATTTTAATTAAATTAAATATGATATTATTTATTTTTTCCACAAATCTCTATTTAGTATATGAAAAATAACGCGATGCAATTTACTTTGTTTACCAAATACTAGTAATTTAATAAAAAATCTTGAAGATCAGTCCACATAGACAGACGTAGGCGTACATACAAACGTGTTAGTTACACTAATGAAAACCTTAACAATATCAATTTGTCATCAATGTGTCAATGGTAGGAAGCATGCATATGATCCTAGATTCCCTAATAGAGACGTATCGTATACCGTTACATTATTGTCCCTTTAGTATTGTCGCATGCATGCACTATTATACGCCGCAATCCCCTATTGTCAGACCGATTGATTACAATACCCATTCAGCATATACTGCGCACTAATGGCTCCTATAGGGCAACATAGTTGAATTAGAAACCGACGTAATTACATGCACTAATAAGATTTGTAACGAGTATAATTAGTGTTACAGGCGATAAGATGATATGACAATTTTTTTAATTATAGCTACTAATAGTACAGTCAGAAATGCATCAGTTTTCAGAATAGTTAAAGCCATTTTCAACATTTTATAGAGTTTCCGTCAATTAATTAACCAACGAAACTATGTATATCTACAGTAAGAAGAATCGTCGATTCATTTTTACTAATTTTATAAGTCCGATTGTGAGTTTATTTGTCACGGTTACACGCCTTAAGTACTCAGCCGAACATCATGAAATATGCGTTGTCAGCGAAATAGAAATGGATATAGAGTACTTTTCATCTTCTTCCTCTTAACCTTATCCCAGGGATGTAGAGTCGGTACAATATGTTTCTCATATGGTGATGCATGATTTGGCTTAATTTTTACAATCAGCCGCCAGCTTGACATCAACCCTCCTTGGAATTAGTTGCGCAGTACCGCTATATATAGGGAAAATATGTGACTATTGATTGACTCTCTTTTAATTTACTAAAATGATGTGGGCCGAAGAGATGGTTATTTTTTTCACCATGGAAAAAAGTACTATATCCAAAGAATATGTCTAATCTACATTAACTCGAGCAGAACCGCAAGTTTAAAGTAGAAGTTTATAAAGCCGACATTTGTGAAATTATGATAACAATTAACAATGGACCGTTCCTTGTTTGATGTCCGAATGTTATTTGCGTTTAATTACTTTCATTCATGATTTTGTTTGTTATTATTAGGTAGAACGTTTCATTGGTCTTTGTATATTATAGTTATTAAGTGACACGCCATTTAGCTCTCTACGTGATTGAATGTATAGATTTTGTCAATAACGGTTTCATTTTTAGAATATCCTAGATAAGAATATGGATTGAGTAAGATATTTAAGTGTACCTACTTAAGAACAGTATTCATGGACAATTTTTTTTAAATAAATAATCAAACCTTTGATTAACGTATCGATGACTAAATTGGATAAAAATCGACAAAACTCAATGAACCGAATAATTTGCTTCTTTAACGTTCATCACTTCCGAAGTTCATAACTCATCCAATTCACTGGCTTAAAAACATCCAGCTTAATGTCACATTTTTCCATTAGGCCGCCAGCCTCGTCACCCGGGCGCCGGATAAATCGGCGACCTGTTGCGACAAGAACGTATGCCAGCGAAAAACTGCGATTTGCCGTCTCCATGCAAATTGTTCTTTAGTTAACTTTAAAGAAACAAGCCGTTTCATAAGTTCACGGTTTCATTTTCACTTGTATAAAGTTGGTGTTTATTGTAATATTTGTAAATAAATTATCACGGTCTTATCAAAATAAATTGTATTTTGTCAGTAAATATTTTACAAAGTCTATTGCCGTTGTACATTTGAATAAATACGAGTGTCAAAATTACAACTTATATTTTAAAATATGATACGTTTGTAGTTATTTTGTACTTTTCTCTATATATTTATGTCAAAGCTAGTATAATTTGGTGTGAGCGGTTTGACCGGTGAAATATCAATTCGATGTTCGCAGGTTCGAATCCTGACAAATCCCAACGAATTTTTCGGAATTTGCGTACATTTACTAATTCCAATCGGCGACACTATCGGATGACGGTGAAAGGAAAACACCATAAGGAAACCTGAACCTGAATAAGGTTTTTGTAGCACCATCGTATGTGGAACAATAGAAAACTGTGGATTTCTCGGAGTTTGAAATCGCCAATAAGTCGTAGGCTGGTGTGGTGATTATATCATATCTTCCTTCGCGAAGAGGCCTTTGGCCCTGCAATGGTTCTCTTACAGCCTAACGATAATAATGAATAGTGTTATTTATATCTATGATAATTTTCTTACAAATTTCTAATTGTAAAAATATGTAGAAGTCTTAATTATTTATCATTAAATATAAGAAGGTATATATAAAAATCCACTTATTTAACATAACAGTCGGAGGAGGTATCGCAAACAATGAATATTACTCATTAGACTGTCAAAGTCGCTATGCAAAATAGGCGTGTATAAGACCGTTGTAGTAAGTCATGTCGACAATGAAAAAATACGTCAATGTTTTGAGAATAAATAAATATCATTATATACAAAATTTTAGAATTAAAAACAGTCTAAATTGCTTATCGAACGATCTAATGCCTCTTTACGAATTTGTTGTTTTTGTTATAAAATAACAAGTATACCTAATGAAAATTTATCACAGTGGACCTAATATGAATTGTTATTTATTCCCATAAACAACTTGAAATTAGCTCCAGTAATTACTTATCTCAATTTTTCAAAGATAATTATTATCTTATCGCAAATGTAGGAACCGTTTTCTAATTTAAAATTTTACTGGTAATAATAAATGTAATAAATCAACGAACTTTCAGAGATTACGGATTTGATTGTAACAGGTGAACTGAATTAATGTAAACTCTAATTTGCAGAGGTACCTATCAAAAGTCGGTATTTTTTGTAATACTTTAGGTTACTAGGTTCTAGTGTTTGCCTAAAATCTCACCTGATGTTACATGACGTTGTGGTCCAAGATAGTAAAACACGCAAAATCTCGAGGGAGTTTGGCTCTTACGTGCAGATGCCGGAACACACTAACATGTGCTTGGTGACAGACTTTCAACTTGAGGGTTGTTGCTAGCCAGACGCACAAAGTCTTACCATCATTCCATGGTTTCATCATAGTATTTGCCGACACCGAAAGCTCCAACTCTATTCTAAAAATTTAAGCCAACGTCGATTGGGTCAGTGACCGAACACGCTATGAACTAAGTCATCATCGCTTTAGTTAAAAAAAATTACATTGACCTTATGATAGTTAATAATAATAAAAATTTAGTACAAATATCCTCATAGTTAATCTTAAAAGCGTCGATACCTATTTAATGAATTTTACGATATTAACCATTCCCTTCGATAATAGGGATTGAGTGAACTATTGTCCGTTAAATATTTATTGGTTTAAGCTTCTGATCCATCCCGGGGAACCCGCAACTTGTCAATAAAGGGTACCGGATACGTTGACATTTCTGTCGGCTTCCAATATTTGTATCAGAAGTCATGAATATTAGAAAACTTGAGAATTTTGGCATGAACAATGTCTAAACTGACTGTTTATTTATGTCAATACAATAGTGTGCCTGCCGATCTACTGTTTGATATGGGAAAATGTTCTAAACTTCATATCCATTAATTTAGTATTAGTATTTACTGTTATATGTATGCCTAGTCTGTGAAATTTTAAGGTTTGCATTGACATAAGAAAATTGCTGATCATTTTAATTTAACTAATTGTAACATTGTGTGTATATATGTAACACGGTAGTATTAAAATTTGACCAACATTTCTACAAAATAGTTTATCGTTGTCGACAATTTTACTTCTTTATCATATTAAATAAATACTATTTAAAAAAAAAAAAAGAAAAAATATACAATATATTATCGAACAACAAGCTCTTATCGGTGGGTGAACATAATTATATGAACCTATTGTGGTATCCATAGAACGAAATATACAAAAATAATAGTACTTAATTTGCCTAAGTAAATATGTAAAGAATAACCCATTGTAATAATTATTTATACAGACCTAACAGACAATCCTCGATTGGGTCAGTATTTTACCGTTCACTGTACATATCATATATACAATCATAGAAGATTTCACTTTAAGCTCCGATGATCAGGTTAATCAAATAACGACAAAAATTAAACGCAACAGACTAATATAGTCATTGTGTCTAGTTTATCACATGGGCATGATGGTAGCAATTCACTCGAGTACCGACATCCTGCTACAATATCTATGTCTTCTATACATATAATAAGAATGTAAATCCAACGTGTCTGTACTTTTTTTGATTTTTGAGAAAAAACTTGTTGCAGGTGTCTAGGAATAAGTAATAGAATCCATTTCGATCATTTTTAGAAATGTCTGTCTGTCTATCTATCTGTCTGTCTGTCTGTCTGTTTGTTTGAACAGGCATCACTGGTAAAGTACTAGGTTTCTGATAAAACTCCAATAATCAAGCATATTCCGGAGCAACATAATTTTTTTGTTTCATTAAAATCGGTGCACTCTATCAAAAGTTATTGTAATTTTAATGACGACGGGAGTTAAGTACGAGAGAACAATAGATAAGTAAATGGACTTTATCCTCATCCAAAAACCAGGGTGTTTTATAACATAAATAAACATTACCATGGTATTACATTACTAAAACATAGAAGGAAAGGAAAATGGTTAATATTTTATTTTCACATAAATAAATATTAATAACCTACGAAGTTCAGTAAATAATTAATATGCATTATTGCAAATAGGTGGCGCTCAACTGCCATTTTCTAAATCTATTACTACTATTATAATATACATTCTAAAAATTGGCCTATTACATATATTACATATTTCTATAAATTGAATAACTTACTTTGTGCTTTGTATAAGTAAAACATGATTTTTATTTTTCGATCGCATAAGGTTTATGATTAAATTTGTAAATTTCTAATTCGTTTTGTGTTGCAAATATTACAAGTAATTGAACCTTATCATATTTTAGGACAATTTTTAACATAATAAAAAAGAGACTAAAATTGTTCATTGAACATAAGTGTAAGAAAAAATCATCTTTAGAAGCAATAACGGACTACATTTTTGACGACAACAGATGGCGTTAAACTTGTAATTTTATTGGTTTGCTGTCGTAAGAATATTATTACAAGGAAGAGTATAGATAACAATGATATAATTTCTGTGTTTTTTAGGTTTACTTCAAATTATAATTTTCATAAATTTACCTTGATTCTAATGTCTTAATTACGCTTTAAATTAATGAATACTTTTTGGTTTATGCATTAAGGAGCTTGCCTTTTCTTTCAACGGTACCGTGGAGAAAAAAGACTGCAGGCATTGCAAATAAAAGAAAGGATTACATAAAAATAATAATAAGAATGAGCTATGTCAAGTATATTTGAATGAATATTAGAAGCCCTCGGCTGATTTTTTAAGACTCAGATCTCAAAATGGCAGATTATGTTTTCAATTATTTTTTAATTTCACTACATCGTACATTGTAAATTTCATGGTTTAGTAAAAAAAGTTCGTATAAATGAAAAAATAATGTAATGATACATTTTACATGAAAATTGTTATTTTACAATTCATTATTTGTTATTTTTCAAAGTTTTGTAATAAATCAGGTATTTTTGAAGCGTATGCTACCAACAGTCTATTGACCTATGTCTCAGGTCTACATTCGTTTGTATAGAACTTAAATATTTATGGTTTTGGACAGTCCAGGGATCAATATTGTTTCTACAGTTGTTAAATTAGAGTATTAGTGTTATGTTACTGTATATCGTCACGAAGTTTTGTCCATGTTCGCAATAACTTTAGGTGTGGGCACACATCACCGTCGTGTGTGACGTGACGCACTATCTGACTGTATGCCGATAGATGCCGCAAGCATGGCTTACGGTTTTTACACACATCAAAGTAACTTGGAAGCCCTCATTTTGAGTTTTTATTGAAGTGACAAAGGGGTGTGACCATTATTATTTTTTAGCCTGGCACTATACATTACAAATATACAGATATAAATTCAAATTGTTTCATTAATTACTGTGATTTGTATTCCATTCCACGCAGACGAAGTCGCGGGCACAGCTAGTATTGCAATAAACTAGCAAGTAGTGGTCGAAATTAGACTAACATTTATTAATTATTTAAATTTATATGTCATTGCGGTTTTTGGACAGTTTTTACAAATATTGTAGATTAGTAGATGCAAGGATCGTGAAAAATGACGAATAGAGACTTGTAAATAAACGTTTCTCGCGACTCATCGATGGTATGGAAAAAATTAATATTTGTATTTTTTTTTTAATTGATAACAACAAAGCTCGTAAATAGTTGGTCAAATTGTGGCCGAAGCGGAGTAGTTTAAAAAATATGTATTTCATTTATTAGAGCGTATATTCTCTTATAATTTCGACTTAAGACTAACTTATTTCTTTGATTGACCAAAACACCGCGCACAGGATGCGCTTATCTTAATCTACGTGATTGGCTTCTTAGAATAAAGAGTGCCAAGTTGCACTCTCAGTAGGGGATAGATCGATAAATAGCTATTAAACAAAACAAAAAAAAATCGTTTGACAAACAGAAGCGGAAAAAATATTGAACTGCTTCATCTCCTCCTACGTACACATATATAGATAATAACACCATTAGCATTAGTAAAATCAAATTTCAAATACGTAATTCATAAAGGCATAATATATGCTCCAAATAACAAACGGTACAGTACTATTTTGATTGGAAAATGATAGACAAAACATTGCTAGTCTTAGTCAACTGTACTAATATAAATAACACAAGAAACCATTCTTAGTAGTAGCAAACTCGTAAACAAAACGAAAGTAAACAGAACCCATCTAAGATATTAGCAATCCTTTTTAACTTACATCTTTGTTTGACAAATGAACATTTAGCTTTGGGGCGCAGGTGCTTCAACTTTATGAGCTTGGTCTCACGACGTGACATAAATCAAAGTAGTATCTACATAGATTTAAGTAATTTAAAGTAACAAAACGAGATAAAGATTATGTCGCCTAATGTCTTCACGTTCAATGGAATAGTAACAATAGATTATTTCTTAGATTCAAAATTACATAAATTAGTTTTCTTACAAAATATCACTTTCACTATATAAGTTGTTTTAGAAGTAATCATAGATTTAAGTATAAAATATGTTGTGTTTATGTTTAGGTACATAAAAACTATACACATAAATATAATTGACGTGTCTATTTGTAATGTCAAAAGAATATATTTTTATTGAATGAATTTTTAAAGTATATATGGTACGTAAAGTAACAAAAAATATTGGCTGGGTCTTTGGTCCGGCAAATTTCTGAATAGTTTGTACTGACTTTGAAAGTACTTTCACAGGCAGATAGCTGATGTTATAGGGCGTAACTTAGACTACTGATATTAAAAAAATAGAGTTTCGCACAAACATAATAAATTAAAGAAGCAACGTCCAGAAACGCGCGCCCCACGGTCACTTATACACTGAACTAAGATTTTTTTACTGAATTATATGTCGCGTGTAACATTTACGTAGAAATAAAATCATAAAGCTTAGAGCCGCTAATATAACACAACTCAACGTTACATTTCCTTTTTTTATTCGATAATTTCTTTTCATATTTACCTACTACCATTTCTAGATGCCGTATTCATAAAATATCTTACAATATTTTCTATATTTTGGTGATATCAGTATTCACTATTATCATTTTGTTGAGTTGTGTTTGAATGTAAAGCATAAATAAAGATTTATTATACACCAGGAATTTATCAAGTTAATTAGAAAATTCCAGAATAATGAAGATTTTTTTTTCATAAATGTCGATAATTTGTAATCGCCAACTCATACACGTACGCGACACATAAACGTGTGTATAGCCAAACTGATCTCGAGGAAGAGTCAGGTAGGAAAGCGTAAGACAAAACACTAAAAGAACACGTTACTTCCCACGACACATCAAGACGATTAGTGATGGTATATTTTATCCGAAATATCGATAACAAATTTATTATACGCTATTTTTAATGCTTATAATTTTGCACAAATATTTATAAAGGCAACTTATATACGTAATCTATTTTAAAATGTCGATAAATTAAATCGTTCCATTAATCTTCTTACATCTGGAAACAATTGAAATAGATCCTAATTTTTTTTTATTAATTCACGTTCATTTTTTGAAGATTGTGTAAACCTATCGAAAATTCTTAATGTTATTCCATTAATACAAACTGTACTTATATTTATATATAAATAATAATAAGCACTCTGCACATATACTTATGGAAAGATTTCAGTTTTTGTCATAGAGAGATACGGGTCACATTTTATCATCTCACGTAGCAAAGGGCCATATTAAATAATGTTCATTATCTGACTACTTAGTGTCTGTCGTTATACTACAATTTATTGGAAATACAAAACAACTATACTAATGAGTGACTTATACACTTATATGAATACTACTTCCTATTTCACTTCATCCAGGAAAACAAACATTATAATTGAAAATATTATAAAATTTAAAGAAAAAAATCGAAGGAAATGCAAACGAAGAGTGTCACCTCACTAACGGGGCGGGGCGGGTAACGGGCGGACGATTAGCCGTGGTGTTTCACTGGTCGCGCGCCACGCCGCCTTGGAAATAGAAAATAAAGGCGGCTTGACACGACCGTATGCCGTGTTCACATTTACTTGCGAGCTAGTCGACTAAAAGCTTTTACTGAAATCAAATTGAGCAGTGCAGTTATCCGTTTAGACATTATTGAAATCAACTTTTAAAAACGTTTAATTTTAAATGTTTATCTTGATTTTTGTTTACATTTTTTCGTCTTGTCAAGTTTAGTGAATGTGGCACGTATGTTTTACAATATAAATGGATTACAGTCAAATGTTCGTCACTACATAAATATTTAATAAATATTTTGCTTTAAATTGTTTAACTATGGATTTTTCTAAAACAAATCTCTTTTCATTTATTTATAGGTAATATAGAATTTAGATGAATAGCGTCAATTATTTCAACAAGTGATAATAAAATACTATCTATACGTTTAACGAAAGCGATCAGAGATGTATATACAAAAATCATAATCCAATTTACTTGTTTTTAATACTTCTTGATAGTCACTCGTAACCAATACAAAAGAATGTCTATACTATTAACTAAACTAAAATTATTTTTCAAGAAAGTAAGTAAATATAAAAATATGCTGTATTAAACACAAACTAAGTTTCATAGTCGAGTTGACTGGCTCGTTTGAAAGAATTCGTCATGTCCATAGACGATACAAGTCAAATGCGTGGTCGTCTGTGTGAACGTGACCGCTTTACCTGTTTATGCAGATGCTCACCCACCAGCTCCCACCTCCCCCTTCGTCGTCGTCCTAAGAATTCAACTAACGTCGTCAAGTTACGGGACACTTATTATTGACACAAACAGAAGGCGTTTTAGCGAGCATTCGAATTTTGTCGTTTAATAAAGGTGAGAACAGAGATTAAGGATTACGTCGTCTGGGAAACTAGGCTAAGCCCTTATTGTAGATGAAGGTTATACAGTATTATTGTAATTCAAATTACTATGCGATATTAAAATTTAGTTGCGATACTTCAGAAAATCAGACACAATAGTTTAATACTTATTATGTCGAAACAAAATGAATGATTGTATATATATTGTAACTGTGAATATAAATGTTACGATTGAAGTATAAATTACGAACGAGTTGTACAATCAATAAAAAACTATTAAGAATCGACATATTCACAAAAAGAGATGTTTTATTTACTTAAGAAAGTACATACGTAAAGAAAAAAATTATAAAAACCAAGGCATAATTTATAGGTCTCTCGCGGCTAGCCCGCTGTCTCTGGCACTCATCTCTAATAATATTCATGGAGAAAAATCATAGTTTATGACTTACAATCTTTTTCCGTGAAAGCTCCTCAGACGCGCGAGCGTCGCATTAATATTACTTACACTATAAGTAAATTTCATTTCGCAGTATTGAATAAACTGGACTGGCTTTAATAGAAAAGTTAGACTGCTTCAAGGGGTTTAGTATCAACTTATTTTATAGAGACTTATCATGTCTTGGAAACAGCAAATTATCCTAATGCATATTGAGGAATAAGTATAATTAATTTAAATGGTTTTCACTTGATCTCGTTTTTCTTATAATGTGAAAATAATTACTACTTGAAAATATGAGCAGTCGTTTGAAAGTAATTAATTGATTTTATAGTATAGTCAAGTTAAAAAAGAGCGTGGTTTTATGAAACCACGATGCAAGTGAAACTTAGTTAAGCTTTTAACTGAAAACTTTCAGAAAATTACTCTATTTAGAGTATTACAATCACATTTTACAATCTGCGTATTAGTGTATATACCTTATAAATACAATCATTCGGATAATAAACGTATTTTAAAAATTGAGCAGAATATTTATATAAATCAATGAATCATTTTGAATGGAGCCATGAGTGCCGCCATATTGGCTTTGGTTGCTCTGCCAAGCGCTTTTCACTTTACCCTACTCAGCGACCGGCTGTAATGCGACATGCAATAGATGGACGAAAAAATTTGAGGCGATTAAAAAAATAACTATAATATAATACATTTAAACATAAAATTGCTCATTGGAATAGAGGTGATTAATAACATTAATGGACTCGGTTTTTATCAACACAACAAAACGGTACAGTTTCCAATGTGTAATTTCCAATACGGATCGAAATATGAGACGTTATAGCTTACTGTAGGAAGTAGTTACTGGCAGCGGATAGTAGGTACATCGGTCAACGTCTCGTCACATACGAAATATACTGACTATTTCAGTCAGTTTTAATACGTGCGTTTACACAAATAGTGATAGAAAAGGTCTACCATTGTGAGCGCAACACGCAAAGTCTACTAGATAGATTTCTATGGCATTTTCTATTTGTTATACTTCTTATTATATACATGGCCTTAATTAACAAAACACAATACCTTCATTTAATATACAATTATTAAAGTATTACAAAACTATGAATTTTCTAAGCACTACGCGTTCAGCTATTTGTGGTTTTCTTGCCGTAGAAAAGTGGGGCAAGCGATGTGTGGTGCTTATGTTTTTTTATTCTTTTATAAATAAAATATAATGTTAAGATAATAAACGACGCAAACGAAGTCGCAGATATCAGCTAGTTATTAACATAATGACGAATTGACCAAACTTTTTCCTGAAGAAAGTTAACTTCCAAAATTTAAAAATCAGTACCCAGGTCATCAATCAAAATTAAAATCTAAACGCGAGGTCATTAGCTATAATAAATCAACCAATAAACGCTTCCTGTGAATCAATCATCGCAACCTAAATCGTTTTCCGACTTAACTCACATCTGCTCGAAGCCCTAAAACGTCTCGATGGACCTCTGCCATTCAGACAGGGCCCCTCGTCACACGGTTTTGAAAAGGGAAAATCCCGTGAATTAGGATGGAGTGATTCGAAAAAGCATTAAGAGTTAGTAAATCAGACTCGGATGAACTTACCTGTTCGCGGTGAGCGAGATAAGCGTTGCGAGCGTATAAATCAATCATTCAATAACGGAACCCACGGCTGGATCGCACCTATTTGTCATGTGGACGAGGAGACCACGCCGAGTTTTTACTCTATGAAATTTTATTTTCTTATCCCGGGGTCTTATTAACTTCAAATCGGAAGATTCAAGTATATCGATGTCTTCTATGGCGCAGTGGTAGGCTACTATTGAATTGAGTAGTCACGTCTATAAATGACTGATTTTTGTATAAGAAGCATAATTATCAGATATATCTGTGGGTATTAAATATCTATATATAGTCACAGAAGTAGTAATGGTCAAGTAATTTGACCAGTGGTATACAATTCTCGATTCGTGTATATTTTTCAATTTAATTGCACAACACTATCGACTAACGGAGAAGCAAAACATTGCGAGGAAACTTGCACCTGAGAAATGTTATTGTAGTATATATACCTTATGTGAAAAAATATATACCTACGTTTTTCTCTGCATTTGAAATCGTCATTACGTCATAGACTGGCGTGATGATGATAATACCTACGTCTTTGAATTAACATAAGCAATGCTTAGTTTGAATTCGAATGGCCGTGTGTGAGAATATCCTCAATATTTATTATTATTTTAACATCGTAAATGTGTGAAAGTCTCCAGAAGGAGTCAACGACTCGACCTCATTCTGGTTAGGTTTAAGTAAAATTAGTTTCCTGCATGTCCGGCAAGATATATGATATGAAGGAACATTTATAAAAGAAAACGGTTTGTGTAGTACGAACATATTATACTTACTGAAAAATTTAATTTCTCAGTATTGACCTTATTTCCATATCAAAATATACCTATATAGCTAGCTCTCTTCCAAATTATACTTATTCCGACGGTAATACAAAATTTATAAACTTTGGTAGATTCAGCCCTTGATGTTATTGGAACTTCTGGCTACTAGAAAAACGGTAAAACACCGAACTTGGGTACGAGTTTATGTTTAATATTGATGCAATATTAAACACTCTGATATTGGTATAAACTTTTATGAAGTTTTTTTTATTTAGCATGTGTCTCAAACTTTCAAATCGTATTTCATATATCTAAATGTATAGGCTGCGTTATTGTATAATTTAAATATATTAAAAGTTCTACGCTAACATTGAGGATTTCACTTTAAGCTTCGATGATCAGATTAAGGAAATACAAAATAAATAAATATTTATCATAAAATATTTTTTCTGAACCAGTTCGACTTAACTAAAGCAAAATGATCCGTTTCACGTTATTTTTTCAATAAATACACACTCGAGATACATCTAAAGCTTTCCCTTTGTCCCTTTCAAAGGACACTTTTGTTTCGCAAACAAACTCCGATTATCCGTAGATTTGCTATAAAATGATAGGTAAATAACAATGTTTTCGTTAAACAACTTATGTACCAATAAGCTGGGAGACGTGGTCGGTATTCCCTTTTGTGGGCTCCGTTTCAAAGAACCGTTACACTAAATTATAGATCGTTTATATTATCGAATTGTATAAAAATGTCAAGAGAGATAAAATTCTTACATCGAAGTTTGCGTAGTCAAACAAAATAAAAAAGAAAACATTTGAAGAATTAACTTGGGATAGATATCTATATTATGTTAGCTCGTATTCGCATCGTCGATATGAAATTACTAATTCTGGATAATTACTAAAAAAAATAGTTGCGTGTGGATATTAAAATGTATAAGCACGAGAGATGACTTCTTAAATTAAACACATGTTTTTGTATTTTTCAAAACTTCTAACAAAATTTACAAAAAAAAAAAAAAAATCAGCCCGCGATATTTCACTGTTCACAAAATGCACTTTTAGTCTTTGAAACATTTCGTCTTGTTTTTATTCTAAATAGGATATATTATAGACACGCCTGTTTATTGTTTTTTTTTAACTGTCTACACTGTTGACCTGGCAAGGCCTCTACAGTTTCACCGGACTACCGTTTATTGTATTTTTCTAGCATTAGTACTCAATTGTATATTTTTCATTTTTGATATTCTCACGATACCCATTCATTGATACTTATACTGTACACATAATTGATTGTTATTGTAATAGCGTACCCGAAGTCACAACGAAAATGACTCAACAAAGAAATTATACTTCCTTACAAAGTATAACATAAAATATATAACATAGCGATACATTAAATGAATTTAGAAGTTTCCACCTTTATTTTCTTAAACGATTCCAACCCATCGAAGGACTTAAACGAAGCTGTTAAATGCAATCGACTGCTTTGATATCGCTTCATCGCTTAAATATTATCTTTTAGCTTTTTTCAATTTTCTTACTTATACAGGGACGGTAATGGTTTTCACCTCAATTAATATTGGCAGACATGAAATCTGTCTACTATATCTGGGTGTCTTTAATAATGAAACTAAAGTATACTTTTTTTATTTTATGAAGCGTTGAAGTAAAATTATGAATACATGTCGCTAATGGAAGGCAATCACTATATTGACCATATAAAATAAATATGGTTAAAATTAGCGGAGATCATTGTTCTCGGAGATTGGGCTTGATTGAGCTTTTTTTTATTTATTTATTTAGTCTAGGCGCTGATGGATGAATATTCATAACGATTATCCAAGAAACGGTTTAAGAATTTAACTTCTATATTATATCAAAGTAAATTGTCTTCTAGTTTGTTTAATAAATTTAAAATTATTTTTTATAGTCGTCTATAATCGTGTTCTAAAAGAAAATAATCATCTTTTCTTGTCACGATGTCAGGCGCAAAGTTTGTTCAACACCTATACATTTATTTTATTTGTTTTTTGTTCTTAAGGAACATTTTACATATATTCCAAAACAAAAATTCAAAATATTTGTTTACTGTTCTTTGATAGATTCCTAATGTTGGTATATAATAATGACGTCACCATAAGCCAGATACAATACCCGCCATAGTGTCATGCTTAGGCTAGCATTAGGTAATACTATCAGCTGACGGTGAGGAAAACACCGTAAGGAAGCCTGAAGTTGAGAAATGTTCTTGTACATACTGTGGATGTAGAAAAGTACAGAACTGTGAATTTCTTGGAATTTGAAATCACCACACTACGTCATGGCCTGGCGTGATGATTATACGGATATAGTTCTTCACAAAAGATAATAAATATATTAACAATTCTATTAGCCATTCTATGAAAAATATGCTACCGAAATCTAAATAGCAAAATTTGCACAAGCAAACATCGTTAGCAAACGGTCCCCACGCAGATCAAGTATTCGAGTTAAACATTGAATAAGACATTCTCTACAATGGATGCTACAATACTGAATATTCCATTTAAATAGCAGTACATTTGTCTCAAAAGCTTTTCGGAGTGAAGATCATAAGAAATGCATAAGGTCGCTAGAGGTACCTACGGATATAAGAATTCAACGTTCGCAAAGCAAATAACACGAAAATGAATATCATACAAAATATGGAAGCGTTTCGTCTGTCTATGACAATTTGAATTATTAATACAATAATATTCGATAGAAATTTGTAAAACTGTATTAAATAAAATAATTCAACGTTTTTTTCCAAGCTTTTGGCTATGTCTCTATTGATTTTATGTCAGTTCCATGTTGATACAGAAGCGCTCCAAACTTAATATTGAACTGTAAGTAAATAAATTGCCACTACATTTACTCTTTCTGTAATAATCGGGCGGTCTTTGTCTAGTATCGAAATACCGAAACCGATATTGCAGTCTGAAATCACGAATTATAAATTGAGGTCCTAAAGAGAAAAAGCTTTAACCCCGTAGTTTAGGAAAACATATTATATATTTATTCAATATAGATGTGATTTAAATGTATCTACACACTATTATTATGTCAAACCAATATAGAATATATTCAACACCAGCTATAGTGATACATTTAAACCAGGATTAGCCGATGTATATTCAGTAATCAGGCGTGGTGGTAAGATACACGACTTGATCGCTACCACCAAACGCAACGCGATGAACAGTATCATCAAGTGCAAGGCGATAGACGCTATCACCAACCGCAATGCGATAAACGCTACCACCAAGCACAAGGCGATAAATGTTACCAGCAAGCACAAGCACAAGGGTAACGCAGTAAGCCCCTCAGAATTACTAACCTTTAATTAGTTAAACTGTCAATAAGGTTTTTATTGATCGCCATTGTTTTTGGATTGCACTATATGTACCACCAGATACCTTAGTGTCGCCACTTTATAATGTATAAAATATACATCTATATGCTACGAGTATTTGAACATAAAATACAAAAAAATTAAATAGAAATAAACCCTCCAAAGAGAGATGCCTCAAAGCAAAGTTTACTGAATTTAATTTTTAAGAAAGGTCCTTAATAAGGTTTTCTTTATTAATATTTCACAAACAAACCTTCAAAGCTGACATTTGGAATAATGGTTTGTTTATTTTAATGTTTGGTTTAAGGAATTCTTGGGTGATATTACAACGGCTGCATCACTTTTCGTTTAACTTATGTGCATAATATAATCCATTGGTGAATTGTATAGAACATTCAGCTTAGGTGTTCATTAATATGCTTCGAACTCCTTTTGGATCTAATATTTTAAGATAGGCATAATTTTGTTATCTCCGGATATAGGTCTGAGATCCTAAGGCTCCTTAGTATCCTAGTGTAAAGCAACTAGTCTACGCAGAATCATTATTTTCTCATAAATTAATAAACCCCGCCGACCCTAAGTAGGATCGACGTTAATTAATCTCTCCTTTACCTCAATCTTCACTATCTTTGAAGTAGACACCATCAGCGCATGTTATAATAGTAAGATTATTGTATAATAACCCAGTTTAATTTTGACTCTGAGTTAGCCGCTTTATGTGTGATTTATATGACAGAGTCCGCGATTTCGTTCGCTTTTAATTACAATACAAAAGTAAACATATATCTTAGCGACATCTAGTAGCCAATTATAGTACAACTGATAGCATGTAAATCTTCTTCATGAAAAAACACTTAGATATGCCTACATACATGATGGTCAGTAAAACAGCGCTGAAGTTTATAGATCACAGATATATAAAAAAGATACGATTATATACCTCATGTATCGAAAATATTGCTTAACTTTAATATTGCCAAACAACAATACAAATAACAAATATTTTTATTTACAGATATTTGTATTACAAAGACTTTGCCTTAGGTAATATATATACTTTTGTGTAGACATATTTCATTTACAAATATGCAGAAATTGTTTAAAAAAGTTTTTTTTTTCAATATTGTAAATAAAACACATTTAAATACACAACACAATAAGTACAATGTATTGTTATTTGTCCTTAAATTACGTAAAATAATATGTAAACGCTATTCATCAAAAACACGCCATTTGTTTCGAATTACATCATTGGCGAATTTACATACCTCAAAGCCGACCAAAACCGAATTGGTACAGTTTTTAAGCCTAAGTTTAATTTATATAGTTTCTCGGATCTTTTCTGTTGTAATAAGATCATCAAATAAAAAAAAAATCGCGAACACCATACACTAGGTATAAATACCCGGTTTAGAGGCACGCCTAGGTATATCGGATTTAGGTGCTTCTCGTCCTAGTGCCATCACTATATCATACTACAATAAAATATCTTTTATATATATAAATGTATTATTATGTATACTTCAAGTCCTAATAGAATAAAAGACATGTGTAATGAAGTTATGAATGAAAATTGTAATATATCGAATCGTATATACGCAGACTGCCCGCAGGTACTTACATTTATTTCTATTAGCAAAATTAACTTCAGCGCCATCTATCCTTTCTAAGTTATACTACAACAAACAACTGCAGAATGTGTGACAGTGTAGAAATGAACCACAGCGGATTGACTTTGCACATGGTTGGTAACATGACGACAGCGCTTCAAAAAGTTATACGGCAAAACCATAAACTAAAATTTAAGAAAGTTTTAAAGTCGTGTACAAATTAATATTGTCTTTACTTACATAATAAAGATGTAGATGTTTACCTGAAAATAATAAAAATAATAGATTAGACCACATTTGATATTATGTACATAGAAAACATAGATTTTGTTATTGAAAATATATACAAAAATGAAAATGACAAAAGGTTGAGCAACTTTATTTTTTATCAATGTATCTTGTTGTTACTTTGGCGTTTAGCTTTAACCGTGAAATTATATTATTCCTTACTAAGTAATGATAAAAATAGAATATTAAATATTACTTTTACTATGGCTTTATCTGTACATATTTATTATATTTCGCTTCAGCTTATTGCATATAATAATATTATTTCTAGAAGTTACGTTTTTGGGATGAATAAGGTGGTGGTTGTAACTCTTCTCTAACAACCTTTTCCATTCACCAACAATTTCCAATCCTGTTCAATGTTACTCACTATTTTTGACCTAAAATGCTTCGTACGACAATGTTGCCTGCAGTACCCTATATTTTAAGATTTCTAAAACAATAACCGTCAATCACTAATTATTATAATAAAATGTTGCATGTTAATATACATTAGCAGTACAGAGAGTTTCTGTTATTCGAGACTTGGAGGTGATGATGGATTCTAAATTGCTCTACACGTATCATTACGATTACATGCGCCAGAAAGCTTTAAAAATGTTCGGTTTCATTTGCAGAGTCGCGAAACCTTTCGTAAATTTAAATTCCATTAAAATATTGTATTTTGTTTATATACGGAGTCATCTCCATTATGCTTGTTCAATATGGTCGCCGGAATATATAACACATAAGCCTGAACTGGAAAAAATTGAAAATAAGTATCTGAGATATCTAAATTTTAAATTGAATAAAAACTTCAATACATACTCAAATAGTTTGAACTACTACAACTTAACATCATTATCGGATCGACGAATTATTTTCGATATGAAATTATTATATGACATTTTAAACTACAATATGGATTATCCCGAACTCTTAACCAGAATTCCCTTTTAAATACCCACAAAAACGACTAGAAGCCTACGGCTATTTGCACCACAGCCAGTTAAACATAACTACGCAAAGAACTCTGTTTTACAGAGATGTTTTAATGTGTATGGCACGAAGTTCCGTTACCTTAATTTATTCCAGCATAACAGGAATATTTCTATACAGAAACTGAATTCCAAAACAAATTAATATTGGTAAAGTTGATTGAAGTAACAAACAGGAACATAATATTAGATACATTTATGCAAACATTCATAGATCCATAAGAGCACACACACAGACAAACTTTGCTACCGCTGAATTGGATAACATCAAAATAATATAATACAGGATTGTATACCTTAAGAAGATTTGAGAAAAGTTCACAATTGTATATATGTCTATCTCATAAGTAATGATTTTTGTTCTTTAAATATTGTTGTAGGATTTTGGCTTATTTGGGAATTTGTTTTAACTAATATTATTGAAGTTACCCAAATAAATATCTTAGTAACTCTAGGTACTTCGTATAATTCAATATTGCTCTGTATACCATATTATCTTAATGGATATCATCGATTTCAAATTGTGCATAATAAAAAACAGAAAACGAATAGACTGAAAAATATTAAAGTGTCAAAAAATTGTTCGGATAATACATACATATATCTAAATTACTTGGATACTTTGACGACACAAGAAAATTTTATTGCATCTGTGCGAAGCTAAGGCGGATCGCTAGTATTTAAAAAAAATACTATGCAAATCTCTCTAATAGTTTGTTTTTTTTATAATGCTATACTATTTTTTATTTTACAAAAACTGTAAAAAGATTATTTTACTCTTGAAAAATGATCTTATACTAACTAAATCGCGCACAAAAGCCATCCTTGTGAACTCTCCTTAGTACGTGTAGTTTGCTAAACCACTAGCATAACGGTACACTGGCAACGTGCAAGTGTGTAGGCATTGTAAACAGTTTGCAACCGATGCGATGCATAGGTTGTGTCGCCCCGTTAACTGTCTTAGCTCCGTTTACAAAGACCACTTGACTAATTCCAGTATGGAATGTTGAACTGTTATTTCGTAGAGTGTGTTTATATTTAGTTTAAATAAACTTAGAATATGTCTATTATTAGTTTATTATTTCTTCATCGGTGTTGTTTATTATCTTAACAATAAATTTTATGTCTCTGTACATATCTAAATGATCTAAATACTACAAACTGTGACAAACTGGTCGTCCCATGTTTCCGAATCTATAAAACCAGTAACAGTTTTTTAGGTAATAGTGTTAGGTTTTATAACAAAATCCCAAAGCGTGTTACCGATTTTGCCGGACGTAGGCGCCATGTCAAACGGGTTTTGGTGTCAAAGGACTACTATAGTGTGGATCAATATGTGAACGATGATGACGTCTGGAATTGACTCCTCTCTATAATAACAATTGTAACGTGTAATTTATTTTAAATATACATCTATATATGTTAAAAAGATAAACCCGATCAAGTTTCTTGCTGGTTCTTCTTGATAACTGGGTTGTTTTCCAAACCGGTGGTTATTTTGACTTTCATAAGCGCCTTCTTAGGGTGTAAATTCGTGTATAGGGTGTAAAAAGTTTTTTTTTTTTAATTTAGATGTCACATTAAAAAAATTCAATGCAACAATTTACTTTGGTTACGATAATTTCTTTAAAAACGGTCTTATCCGTTTACTTCCTTCTCCTGTACATGCACATCACACCGCTCTTCCGCTTCACACATCACTGAACGCGTAGTGGTCATAAAAATCGTAGTTTCTTAAAACCTTAAAAACTCTGTATTCAATGTTGATATCGAATGTATGTATATACCCGTTTCGCTAAGCGTAACTAAATTGTTATTAATAATTTATAACAATATTCTATCCTCTTTCATCATATTGTTGACTGCCATGTTAATTTAGATTAGAATTGTCCAAATGTACTTGTAGCACAAACATTCAATCGCACATTTATAATATTAGTACCTAATAGTTTTTCCCAACTTTTAAAGTTTTATTTTACTATTATTTAACTATATTATTGAACTAGATATCACGACATATTCAAACTCAAATTAAGCCAAAGCGGCGGTTGAGTGGTTTGACCGGTGGTATATCAATGCGATAACCACAGGCTGGAACCACGTAAGTACCTGATTTTTTTTCAGAATTTTCGTAAATGTATTTATTTAAATTGGTAATACTCTCGGTTGACGGTGAAGAAAAACATCGTGAGGAAACCTAAACCTGAGACATATTCTTGTAGTAGAAGTAGTGAAAAATATAGCTCATGTGCTGGCATGCTTGAATATGTCCATACCTTCCATCGGGAAGAGGCCTATGATCCTGGAGTGGGTACAGGGTGGGTACTCTTACAGGATAATATTTATAATAATTAATTGTCTTATACATACACTCAAGTTATCTTCTGAAATATAACAAAGAAACATATTTTGCCTAAATGTTGTTAACAGAATAAAAAGCAATGAACAATAACTTAATGTTGAATACATTATCATTCCTGTTTCTCATAATAATGCATATCACATGTCGAAACCATTACACATACGATGTAGCTCTCTGAATAGGCCTTCAGACAGAGACATAATACCAAATAGTTAATAAGGCGCTAGAAGCGATTTGAGCGTACTACATAATGAAACAATTGAATTAATATCTGGTTCAGATTGCATACATATTATAAACATTGGCATTTTATTAAGAAGATAAAAGTTCTTCATTTTATAAAGTTTAAGCACTATTAAAAATTGTTGTTCAGTTTTCTCTATATTTGCATTTAATTAGTATAGTATTATTATAAATCGTTACATATCTGAAAAGGTATGAAGGTATCTTAGGAATAAATAGTGTAGGGAAAACAATATAAAGTTGTCATTATTTATCCTGTATTTATGCGCTAGAGATACAAGTGCTATTGATGAAGCAAGTGTAATTAATAACTATCGCTCAACGGTAAAGGAAAAATAGCAGAGACGAAGTAGTTGATGAAAACCATGGCGAAATCACGTCAATATCTCGTAAAAAGTATGTACTAGTTTTCGCCACGATGTATTTATACTTCTTAATATCAACGGCGACTACCGATATACCCTAATTTCTCCACAGCCACCGTGTTTGCCCTATCTCTATTTCTATCATTTTCAAATTCTGTGTAGAGAAATACAGTACTTTAAAATAAAGTATATTTTTGACGACAGTCTGTCAATATCCGTATGAATGAATAACCAAAGTAATTAATAGTTGTTGCAGCATTGTCTAATTATAAAAAGAAGTCTAAAAACATACATAAAGCGTTTAAAGTCAAAGTAAAAATTTCAGATTTGAGGTAACTAAGAATTTTTGAACTAATTTTTCTGTTTTTCCCCTAGTCTCTTAATAGTGTGTTACTACGGCAACTATGTAATCACATAATTTTAGCTTTTATAGTGTTAATGTAGGATGTTTAGGAGTACAAACTAAGAATCATCACTCTAACAATTTTTCTCAAAAATCATCATTAGCATTCAACAAAATGTCTATAGTCGAGAGTAATTCCTAAATTTAAAGAATATTGACTTTTATTTTTTACACAAATCTTTGCTACTTCACATTAACTTTGTATATTAGTTGGAATATGCGAAACCACTTTACACAAATTTTGCTTAATTTTAAGTCATTTGGTGCTTAATGACTATTACTTTAAGTAAAAATAAATGTATATTTAATTAAGTGGTGTTTCTAGAAACTCTATATCTACGCCCATTTAGACGCTCCAGGAACGCAAATGGAGGACATCATAATAGGACGATACGCGCGATTCAACCACTCAAGGTCTAACAATTGTTCTATTTCGCCAGTAATTGTCTTGAATGGCTTAAGATATATGTGGTGTATTTAGAATAAATGTGTGTCACGACTCCGGAATATAAACGAAAAAAGTCAACGACGTCCAAGGTCATTTGAAAAATATTTTTTTATTCAAGTTCTGTCTGTCTTATATTTATATTAAAAACGGGTGATATCTTTGTAATATCGTGAGATATTTTCAGCTTACTTCTTTCTTATACTTCGCTCATTTTTTCTTTTGTTTATGCGTGAAAAATCATAGTATCCAATTGAATGTAAGCTTAGTAATCGAGGTAACGATATTCATCTGAAGAAAACTTATTCCACAGGTATCCGAGATGCCAGTCAGCTCAGTTTAGTTTAACTCTTACTGGGTATTCTCTCCTTAAAAATAAGTACTTACAATTATTAAAGGCAAATATTATATTTTATTCAAAAGCAATCACATATCAAACAATTCAAATAACCAGGATTTTCTGGTAACCATACTTGAAGACACAAAAGAAACATAGTTTTACGTTGAACTTCAAAATTAAGAGAAGCTACAAAAATATTTAAATAACAAGTTGCATACATTCCACATAACATAATGCTCTTTGTATTTCACGGTTATTCAAGTAAAACATAGCGACTGTTCCCAAGTGTCGAAGTCCCAATCTGTACAATACAAAACGTAGAGCACATAAATAATGCAAGTATACTCTGACGTCACCGGCAGGGTAGAGTTTGTAAACGAGAACGCATTTGAATAGTTGTTGTGCTTCGCTCAGTTTAGTGCCCGTGACGTCCTATTAACTCTTGTGATGGATTAGGGGGAAATTGAAATAGGAAAAGTTACTTTGTTGGGAAAAAATTTTATGTTTTTTTAGACCCCTTTTATTCATGTACTGTATTTAGAAAAAAGTTTACAATTTATGTGGTTTTTAGATATAGTAACTATATAAAATTTTTCTCTTCCTTCAAACAAGAATAATTAGGAGAAACTCGCGTAAAAATTGTATCTAATCTAGCTCTGAACATTAACTGATTGAAAAACTTAATCATTTTAAAGAACTGACTAATGCAGTTAATAACGTGAAATATTGAAAATCGAATGCTATGATGAAATTCACGAAAGCATTAAAAATCTCTTTATTAAATGTTGGAGGTGTTAAATTTTAAATTTCTATCATAAATATTTGATTTCATCGAGAGTCATTTAAACGACGTAAATTTAAATGTTTTAACTAATATTTTAAGCTTGACACAAAAAAAAAAAACAATATGTCTTCGTAATTCGCGCATGTTCAAAATACTTGTACCCCTAAAAACCGGGTCAGAATGACGTAGTAATTGCAAATAGATTTTAAATAATTCTATATTTGAAATATGAATAGACACGATATGTCGACACAATATTATTAACGCCTCACACATTAGTGATAATGTTAGGCCAACGTAGCAATAGCTATCCCAACTAATATTAATTTCTCGTTTCATACAGCCAGTTGTAAATTGTAATATTTTACTGTTTTGGCACACTGCGAAGACAAACTTATAGTTGTTGCTACATACTCGTAACTTATTTACAGTCGATTAACGTCTTACTCGACGTAATAATACAGAATACGTATTACGGGGAAATTTTATTATGCTTTGTGTAAAGTAGCTTTCTGCTCAGAGAACATCTGTATGATTTAGTGTATATTTACGTTTCTTTTATGATTCGCTTGTGGTATAGGAACAAGCGTTGACAAAAACGTTGAAAAGCTTTAACTTTATTTACATTATAGTGTCATAATATAAATGTGAAAGTAACTGTCTATCTGTTGGTTACTTTTCCATGACTAAATATCTGAACCTCATCGTTATAAAACTAGGCATATATAGGTAGACATGGATCTCGAGAAAAACAGCAGTATTTAACTTGAATATAAAAAAAGATACGTAGGCGAAGTCGAGGAATAAGCTAGTAGGATATAAATATCTTAAAATAAGTAAGCCAAAGAAACAGCAAAACATAAAGCCTAATAGAAATACTTTTAAAATACAGTGACTTTTTTAAAATAAAAAAAATGTTACTTTTCGACATTTTTACCCAAGTAGATTATTGGTAAAGAATTGTAAAAATGATATATTGATTGAAAAAAAAAACGATATTCCCGTAGTTGCTTAACATTATATGTGCAACACGCCACCAATACAAATAATGGTCGGCTTGGGAGACGAGCGAAAAATTCTCTCAGTCGTAAGTCGTCCGTAAATTCACTTTTTTTACGATGTGATGCTACGAAAGGAGATATTAAATAAAGATTCAATATGTTGGGCCCACGACTGGGGGCCACACTGTGCGACACCATTAGGAAGTGGCGGCACGGAAAACCCACGGAATGTCGTGCCTCGTTTGACACTACGGTTAACTGGCCTTTAACACTAAAACATTAATGGACACCGACAGTTAAATACTTATTTACGTTGAATAATTAAACAGTGCTTTGTCAATAGTATTATTAATGGTCTTTATTTATTAAATTTCTGGATGTGTATAACCAAATTTTAAGCCTTACCTTTTCAGAAGTATTATAATACAAGTTATGTAAGTTGCTAGTATAATCGAATAATAAAAAAAAGTTTTTATTGTTGTACTTTTACACACTTTTTTATATCTAACGCCAAACTGATGTTATGAATGTTTGTCTATCAGTCACGTCTAATGGTTGGACAGATTGTAATGTTCATTAGTATAAAATTCATACGATACCTTTTTTGTTATTTTATTGCTTATTAGTGACATAAAAGTGTTGTAAATATTACAAGAGGAGAAAAGTTAATATGAAATAATAATAATTATATGAATACACTGTATGATGTGATTTGATTAATTTTATCAAATAAATTAAACGAAATGTCTAACAAGATATTCTAAAATACATGTAGTAATTAAGCTATAAACATATAGCTAATTAGCAGGCCCGGCGGACGTTGTCCTGCCCTGATAATAAATGGGTATAATAAACTATCCTTAAAAGATACGTATATGCCACCGTAGACTTTTTTGTAGATCTATAAAAGAGGAGTATCTCACTATGCATTGTTTTGTTATATCTTAAAAGAACTAGGCAGCGTTTCCGATGAAAACCCAAAGGCGGCTTGAGTTTTACCAACACTTCCAACAATTATCGTTATATTTAAGCCAATTCACACAAAACCTTGACAAATTATATATCTGAACCTTCCTCATGTATTACTCTATCTATTGGTGAAGACCGCATTACAATTCAATAGTTTTAGAGTTTATCGCGAACATACACACAGACAGACAGACGCGGCGGACGACTATGTTTTATAACATGAAGTGATAATAAGTATCATAAAACACATAGTGATCATATTTAATATAGGAATTCGGGTTAAGTGTTTTTAGGAACATTAAGTGTCCTTAGCAATACTTACACCGATGTATAAAGGTTATTTTGTTTTAAAAATAAAAAACGAATTAACAATAGATCAATAGTGTTTCGTGTAAACTGGTACGTTCAAACGTAGCATGGGTGCGGATTCCAATGAAATGAAAGGATATGCGCTGTGAAAAAGCTCTCGACCTGAGTGAAGCGCCTCAGGGTGATATCTCTGTCTCAAAATCTTTTATACAGAGTAACGAAACAAAATTTATCTACAGTTTGTTGCTTTGTTATATTCATACTTACCAGATTTGGACGACACAAATAATATTATGAATATTACTTTTATTTTGAAATCGGTGATAATCTATACTTTGTGGGAAAGTATTGTACTGTGGATTTCTCGGAGTTTGAAATCATTAAAAACGTCATGGGCTGACATGGTTGATTATGCTCATACCTTCCTTCGAGAAGAGGCCTTTGACTCTGCAGTGAGTCTCTTGTCGGCTGATGTGATGTGACGATTATAGGTGTTTATCAATAGAGAAGGTTTTTATGCTACGTACTTTATTATAACTAGCCATTAGATGACGCTACAGCAAATCAACTTCTATACCTTTCAACTGATCGAAGACGAAAAATATTCAAACAATATCCTGACTAATACTCTAAATGCGAAAATGGGTTTGTTTGTTTGTTACACTTTCACGTCTTAAGACTCAATCGGCCATCATGAAATTTTGTGAAATATGTTAGATTTTCATAAACGTGAGCGAAGTTATGGGTAACAGATTATTTTTTTTAATTTTACTGTTTATAATAAATAATAACAAAGGTATGCGGCACCGCAAACTCACGTAGTACTAATATAAGAAAATTAAGAATAAATTTTATCTTTTTTTAAGCCATCCTTACAGAAATTTCACTGGCGGATAGTTAAAATTATAGCGGATGAGATAGGCTACTTTATTTTAGACTGGCTGTCATCCGTGGCTTCGTCTGTAGTACTATCTCAAAACGATTGGAAAATTTTTCACGGAACTTTCACTAACAGATAGCTGATGTTATAAGAAGTAATTTACAATTACAAAAAAAAACGAATGCGGAGCTGCGGGCAACAGCTAGTATAATTATAAGAAGGTGCTTTCAGGCGCTTTTATTAATACAGCCGGCAAAACACTTTCATACATTTCAAAAATGCCTATAGATAAGTTTGTGGTGGTATATGTCTATCTCCTAAGAATGGCAACAGTAATCATTTTTTAATTTATATTTTATTCAAAAATAATTGCTTTTGTGACGCTATTTTGTTAACTATAGAATTAATCATTATCCTAAAAAATACTTTAGTTACAATGCGCGTTAAACTTAGATCAAATTATCCTTTACAGCAAAATAAATCAATGGATATCTATATCCTATATAATTACGTGCAACAAAAAAGGCGTTTGTGTGTAAATTCCTACATAGTTTCTATAACTTTGAGAACTGTACATCTCAAGGCTGCAAATAATAAATCTAAAACTTTTAAATACTTAAGACATGACTTCTTTTTTTCGAATTGACCACATTGTTGACCTGGCAAGGCCTCTACAGTTTCACCGGACTGCGTATGACATGACATCAGTGCATTGCACCTACACGAAACCAGGTCGGATTGCTAGTTTTAGTAGAAAATAAACATGAATATACATAACTTTCACGTTACGTGCATTTTGTAGTTCGTATAGCTTACCGGGCGTTATAAGTGCTTAAATAATAAATAGAAACACAATATCACTAAAGTCCTATAAAATATATCAGGAACGGCTACATACATACAGTTATGTTGTTTTCTGCATGCGACGTCATAAACATAAATATCTAATTGGTATTTCATAAATATATTAAAAACCTACATCTGTTTATATAATTATTTATTAATAACCACTACACAGACGTACGTTATAACCTAATAATAACAGCATTAAAGGCATGAAACAGTCGGCGTAAGTCCTAAGATTAACTCCTTGTTATCAGCACATGGCCTAAATGGTTATCATACGGTTTCCTGACGCTCGTTCATAAGAGGAAATATAGTGTCTGAGAACATAGCATTAACAGAATTCCTTGTTTTTCATTTGAGGCACAATTTATTAGCTAGCCAAAAAACACTTTTATTGTTTAGTGATGTCGGTAATTAGTTAATTTTTTCTTCTTGTTTTGGCTACAAAATCATTCATAATTTCTCATTCTTTATCTTACAACAGGGGTGGCGATATCGTTATTTTTATTTTTATTGTGGTGCTTTTATATAATCGAAACTTTGTACTATATCCGTTCTAGCATAAATAAGATAAAAAAGTATAAAAAAGAAGAGAGAGATTTATAAATTACAAAACGAGGTTACTTTTGTTATAAGGAGAAAATATATACGAGTAAATCCTTAGATAATGAAGTTATGTGGGTATGTTGCGTAGTGATGCATATACATCTTATATAGTTATTATTCCTTTGCAATAAGTTGGTACGTTGTAGAGAAACAATACAAATAAAATACTTACATTTTACTACAGAAATTAAAATAAATATCTCGCTTAAGCCACAATAAAAAAAAAATTCGACTCATTCAATGAAAACTTATCATAGTATACAACATTAAGTTATTTGAATAATTGTTTTTTAAAGAAAAATATACACAATATACTAACGTCATGCTACAGTTTACACATCAATGTATCAAAATATCAATAATGTACGTCGCCTTAAGGTGGCGATTGACCGGTCTCGTTAAACCCAAACGAAACATTCCGGGTCAGGTCGACAAGTCACTTGACATAGTAAAATCGGTATAATCGATATATAATAAATAACACCAATTTGGTTATATACGCAGTTATTTCCATTTCAGCCGAATTCATCCTCGCCATATTTGGAGGACCTAATCTCTTGAAAGGAAACGTGGGCGGCGTTTATTCCATACAAATATTTAATTCCTGTATTAAATCCGTAAACAATGGTACTAGGAAAAATATCTTTATGTCATACAATCTATATTTAAGTTAATTATTATGAGAACTAGGAGCCTATAAAAATTACCAAGTTATAATGTAAAATTTAACGAATATAAAAAATTAAAGAAAGATTTATAGACATAGTGTAAATCTTTATTTTACTCTTTGATTTTTTTAACGATTCGGTTTTGAAAAACGAAACAGGAATAGCAAATTGCGATTTCGTCTATCTTCTATATACATAAAGATAACAATATATATAACATTATTACATATAAATAAAATTATATAGGTCTGCGGTTGTACGCACGACACTCAAAAACTACTGGATAGATTTCGAGAGATTTTAATCTTACTCCTTAAACATTTAGTCCTTATCTAATTATAACGCGATAGCTTCATTTAACATAAGGTTATTGACATTTTAGGGCATTACATTTTAATAAGTACTATGTGTTCAGAGCTATGTGCGTTTTCTTGTCGTGGATATGTGGGACAAAAGGAGTGGTGCTTATTTTTTCCCTCGATATATAACATTGTTGAGATAATAAACGAAGCAAACGTATACGCGGGTATCTGCTAGTTTTATATAAGTATAATCTGTACAAGTGCTATTTGTCTCTCTTATACTCTATTCGGTTGTCCACGAGCGCGACACCAATAGATTCCTGTTACAAAGTATTCTTCAAATGTCTTGACAAATGTGTTTCCTTTTAACACAGCACATAACATAGGATGAAATAGTAGTATAATCCAAAAATACTATAGGGGATTAGTTAAAAAATGCGGTTAACGGATGAAGAACGGAAGCAATTCGCCTCATAATGCTTATTCTTGTAACATTCGTTTTGTAACACGTTACATGACACCAAAATGTTACAAATCAGTCGCAAACTTTATGTTTGTTCAAAAGTAACGTCAAACGGTTATATTGGGGAAACTATAAAAGCCGTTTAATCGTAAAAGCAAAGTTGGGTTCAAGCCAGACGCTCGCCGACAATGAAAAATAATTCGACACACGCCCGGGATGTTCAATGGATCTAGTTCAGGAGTTTTAAATTTTTATTGCGTTTCTTTAAATTATTTATAGGCGGAGTACATCTGCCAAATGGTTATGAATATTCGATAAACAAATGTTATATCGCTTATAAGTCTGAATTTATTATTCTCTTGTGCCTATACAAATATCGATTTATGTATCAATGAACATTTTTACATTATATTGAACAAACATAATATAAGTATCAGGAAATTTTACTTGTGATATGAATTTAATACCAAAATATACATCTATCTATATATATGTTCATATCCTGTCTGAATTATCTTAGATTTGATTAGCTTATGAGTACAAGACACGTTCAAAATATAAAATTGGACTACCACAAATTGAAATGTTGTCCAATCAAGTTTTCATTGTTCAACACTAACCCTTGAAAATGTTCTTAGATTGTCTATGATAGTACTGTGAAAAGATACTATTCACTCATCGGACAATTACCAACATTGGAGTGAAATTCGAGATATTTCTAAAATCACACTGTTCTAATTGCGTTAGATTAATTCATTAAACAGTTAGTTATTTTTCGGAAAACCAAATACAAATTTTTGAGTAAATTTAATACATATTTCTAGAAACTGGTCTCGAATAAAAAATATTGAATAACCCTTATATCATAAATTAATTCAACGTCGAACACATCACAGAAGGACACCACACATTATCAAATCTAAAAAAATAAATGGATGTCACGGTTTGTTAACAACGTTAAAACGGTTATTAGTACTCCAATCTTATAAAAGAAGTAGAAATATATCAGGCCTCAGTATGCGTCGAAGTAAAGCACGAACACCAGCCTATGAGGAATATGACAGAGACTGTTGTTATACAAATATTTTACTTTTAATTCAATTGCGAATTGAAAAGCATTAATATAAAAGATGAATTTAATTTCTCCAACGGCATTGTTTACCAAAATACAATTGCGGAAACCCTGTAGTTACACAACAGTGGAGACACGGGCGGCACAAAACCGAATGCCTTAATTTAATAAAAGTCAATTTGTGCCAATTTGATTCTGCGTCCATGCAGACGCTTTGCTACAGTAATATGATAAACTGTTTGTCTCTGTCGTACTAATATTTCGTCGCATATATCTATCTCATCTCACAGTGCATGTTAAATCGAATAACAATACACAGTACACATTTGTATACTAATATAATATTCGTACCTTTGATTTCAGTTCAAAATCTCTTGGTAGGTACATCTATATGAGAAGTTGTAAATTAACTATTCTATGAGACAATGAGAATTTATATTGACAAACATTAAGGAAAGCAACATCCTTTTGTGAATTTGAGTTTTGCTTCAGCACATTTAGACAATATTGTCTGCAATTCTGGTGTTGTGCTATGAAATGAAACAGAGACATTGATCTAATTACTTGTAAAAAAAATTCTTCGCGCCATATTTATATGCAGTATATCTAAGGGTATCAGATTAATCTATAATTGTTCCATATTACAGAATCTACCTTCTATATATTCTATGTATAGGTTTTCTTTATTGTTTCTTAGTTTAGTAGCTATTGACAAGTGTTAGTGTCAACAATAAAGAAATTTTTGAAATATTTCGTTTTTTCTCATACCATCGACGAGTCGAAGCTTATAAGTAAGAAGATTTATAAGTAATATACACATACTTCGTTTCTTTACGTCTTACTTCTTATCATGGTCAAGTTAACTAGTATATTTTAATATTAGTGTTACTTTTCATATATTTTAATATTATATTTCAACGACGGTTTAATTATGCCTAAACCTACCTCCAACATTGTACATATCTAAATTCGATCTGCACTCTCATATTGCAACAATACCGACATGACAATGAGAAATGAATAGCAAAATTAAAAAAACACATGCCTTTGAAATATCAAGTACCATTAACAGGAAAAGAAAGGTGAAAGAACGGTCCCGGCTCATTGGTGAAACTCATTAAAATCAGGAAGGACGCAGCGAAGTTAACCTCCGTGACGAAACCCCTGCCTACAAAACTGATTTTTATTCTGTATACAGTATTTTTAACTTGACATTTAAATAAATTGTTACAGGTTTTTTTTTTTTTTTTATTTCCTTTGGAAATCACGATTTCCATTGTGACCGTAGATATCTGTTTAGTAATCAGGAAAACTTTTTTGGCATTTGTTACACATTTTAATTGTAATAATATTTTGATATTTATAGATGATTAATCTAGATTCTAAAATTTATAATTGTTGAACTACAACCTAATTGATGAAAACTTGTTGTCACATTAACATACTTTTTGTATTAAAGAAAAGCCGTGTCTCACGAAGCCGATATAATATTATAATAAAAACATAACATTCAATTAATGGATTAAGATATTTATAAAATTTTAAAAAATAACACATTATTGTAATTTTAAAATGATTCCAGACATTTCGTGTCTCGGAGAAACACCACAAGACGTTAATAAGGTAATATTTTGAAATACAGAATTCTGAATCTTTTGGTATCTCTTAGAACAATTTAAGGTAATGTTTAAAAGTACATACATAGTCGTTATTAACCAATTTAGCAAATGTCTCCGCAGTAAGAACCTTCTCTGAATTATTATTTTCCAAACTTACATGTATGATTAAATCCAATAACCGTTCTATTGCGCAAAAAGTATGAACCATCCAACATTCATAGCTATGACAATAGAGAATGTCATTTTATCGCAATTTACTTCAAGTGTACTCGAGTTAATTGATCATAATCATCATCAGAGACCGTTATGAGGCAGGAAACGGAATTTAATAGCAATCGCGGACAATGTCCTAATGTACAACAAACTCTAGCCATCTACAGTAAAAGGGAGATGAAAAGATCAGTACTGCAACTTTAGTTACAAACGATATTTTATACATAATGTAAACGAGTCACGTTGCAACACTGCAAATCTGTAATGGTATCCCTCTGTGTACGGCGCAAGAATACTAAAACTATTTTATATATAGAACTACTCTACTTCAATCCTCCCAATTTTATAGGTATTTTATAGCATTTAAAGGAAACGGAAGAAAGGCTATAAAAATCAATTCGCAACCGGTCACGTCCACATGTAAGTAACAAATGAATTTACACTAAATGAAATGTAAATTTATTTTTACAGCGTATAAACTACTTACAGGAAAGCCATTAAGAAAATCGTAGTTAGTTCAAAATTAAAGATCTACTTACATTTTATATTTTGATATACATATGTAAATATAAAACATTTATCGAATAAATTCCAATGATATATTTATTATTTTAAACTAAGAATATTTAGACGCCTTTGAATAGATTGGGATGAAAAATTCAGTTATCAATTAATGTTTTTATCACACATTTTTGAAGAAGTTCAAGCAATTAATAGTAGGAATCAGGAGCTTAATATTTTTTTATATGAATGCGTATTAAGCTTAGTCTCGTTTATAAGGTCGTTGCAAGGCATCGAAATTGTATTTAATGTTATATAATTGTATCGCAGTAAAATTGGACTTTTTTCAACACTTATCTCGTAGGCGATAAATAAAAAACGTGTATGTTATGTGCTTATGACCACACGAACGAAGTGATAACTTCTTAATAAAATGTACAACAAAAAGTCAACGTCACGCGATGTTCCCAAACGGTTACCCCCATCCAACTACTGAATCGGTGTTTTCAACACTTTACCTAACACAGTGTTAACCCCCACCACTTTTCGTCACACAAATAGGTCGCGGATTAGAATTTCAAAGCCTTTCCATGAGAAGTTTTACTTCTAAAATTTGAAACATTATTTATAAATATAGAAAGTCTATAAAACGCCCCACCTAATATCTAAACATGTACGAGTAAAGCTACTTTTTTCTTTAGATAAGGACCAAGTGTCTAAGAAATATAAGTAAACAAAGTAGATAGAAATTTACCATGTAATTTTTGCGTGATGCACACGCAACTACATCATTTTATTTAATACTATTTTTATAATATAATATAATATTTTATTTATTTAATAAATACGGAAACTAGGCTTCTTACAAATACACAAAAACCTTCTAATAGCCGCAATAGTCAAGTTCTTTTAAAACCCTATGTAGATCGATTAGCAATTCGAGTATGATACTCACGCTGCCTTATAGATTCGGAGCTTTCGTTTTCACTGAAAGTAATTCGGCCAATTAGACGGGTGGATACGCCTTCCCCGCGCCACTGAGCACGGAGATTGCTTCCCCGATACTTATGAATCACCTGATACCGATTCTCCTGAATTCAGTAATGGATTTGATCCTATTATGTATGTAATTACGTTAACGATCAACTATATCGAAATGAATAAAATAGAACTGATAAGAATGAGGTTCTGTTATTATTGTACTGGTTTTGAATGTACGAGTTCTATATATGAATACACGGTAGACTCTTTGTTACCATAAATAAGTACAAATATCACATATCAATTAAAAACTGTATGAATAAAGTTCTTACTGTTAATAACGGCTTTGAGGCTTCTTCTTCAAATTTCAAATTAATATAATTGTTTATATTTTGTAATTGAATTAACTAATAATTAATTAAATCAATAACAAATTGAATATATATTTGAAGAAAAAACTCATATTTAGCTTTATAATAATATTATTTTTTTAATAATAATGGCAAAAAATAACAAGAAAAGGAAACAAAAACAAAAATGCCAGTGAACCTCCGGAATCAGATTTGTAGGAAGAAATCCTTATGGCTACGACTGGCCTGGAACTAAAGCCTGTGGAGATGCAATATACGGATACATCGTACACAAACGCGTCGTTTCAATCCTCACCACCTTTTATCGCAGAGTCAAATATCCACGTTTTGTCATCCATACGAAGTTAGAAAGTTGAAGTAATAGTAGTACTACAAAATAGTCCCAAGGAGGATTGATAACAGGCAGGCGGCCATTCGTAAAAAAGGAGCCAAATCATACATCATGGGATATGGCTAAGCAGATGATGAAATTGTAAATAAATTTTCGAAACTAATTTTCCTATTTCCGAGGCGAGTTAAAATTATTACAATATTTTCGAATTCAATGACTTAAATAGAACAATTGACACTCATAGTCGCCGTAAATATTATTTTGCACAAATGTTTACCCGTATTAATCTACGTATTGTAATACCTTCTGAACCAATATCATTATAATTACATGAATAATGAATAGACTATAAATATATTTGCAGCACTTGCACTCAGCTTCTATGACGTCATTGTAGTCAGCTGTTAGAAAACATGTTTGCGAAACAATTTGAAGATTTTTAGATCAACACGAATTACGTTTTGCTCGCGATTTTTATGCCAAGAGAATGAATGAGATTACAGGACAGACATGTATCTCATATAGTTTTATTAATGCATATTTATTTCCGTCCAAATTGTTGCCGTGTGTAATACATAAAATATTTTTGTTTTTTCGAATAGCATTTGAAACATTCATATCGAAAAATGATCGAGCATACAATTAATAACGTTGTAATTAACCTAAACTCGGGTTAAAAGTTTTAGTTTAACTTGTAAAATGAAATTAAAATTCGTCGCCTTAATTATGTAATTAACAAAAGCAAAGTGATAGCCGGAATTGCTAAATATTAGCCTAAAAGATTCAAGATCATATAATTTATATCAGTTATAAACAAGTCTTAGCAAAGCACAGCTTCTGGATATACTCATATGTGATACCAAAATCTTCCTAAGAAAAGAGAGGACATTATAATTTAGGTATATTATGGCTGCTACATAACATAAATTTACGATCTTTAGGTAAATATTTACATCTATTTTAGTGTCACTTCGCATTTGTAAAATACTCCATTAGGAGGCGAATCGCGAATATTTTTATGTTATAAAAATACCACTATAAATAATTTTATAAAACTATCCAAAAAGTAAACATTATATAAATTAATTTCATATTATTTAAAATTAACCACATTAATAAGAACTATATATTTTGGAAGAAATTATGAAGAAAATTAAATCAATATCTAAAAAAATTGTAAATTAATAATAATTTAAATTCAAAATCACCTACTTTATTATATTAAAACAGCTTTTAAACATTGAGGAAGCTAAAATCCTATTCAGTACCTTACACACTTATACTGGACATCATTGTGTTCGAACTTACAAATAATGACATTTCTATATCAATTACATAAATGAGATTTATTTGTTTTCTGGTTTTGTAATAATCTCATTAATCAGGATCATTGGTTGTCAGAAGATATATAATTATTATGAAAATAAACACAAAATCAACATGAATACCACATTGAAATAGATTTAGAATTCAGAACTATTACGGATTTAGTGGCGAAACCGTGGCGATACAAGCAAGCGGCACGGACGGACATAACAGCTGTACCGATTTATTCCGGCTGCCGTTGTAGCAAATGTAAATATTTTTTACACTCTAAAATTAGGTGTGTACAAGCGCGACGAAACTAGATCAAATTTATGACTTTAATCGCCAATTTTTTATACTAACACGACATTAATTTCGATTTATAAATATAAAATCGTGTATACAGTTAAAATCACGGATTTCACATACATTTAAACAGTTGACTACTTAATTTTAGGCGTCACAGTTGCAAAGGTTTTCTTGTAATTTTATTACATGTAGGTAATTCGTGATATGATTTAAATTTCCATTACAATTTTCAGCAAACCATTTGATTTTTAAATCAAGTGCTTAATTACTGCATAACCAGTGGACAAATAAACGTTGTGAGGAAAATCTCTTTTACAATAATTACAGTGATAAATGAAGTGTTCTGTAGACAGCAGTAAATTTCGATAACGATTATTACGAGGAATAATCTGCAGTGTGAATACTTAATTATTTCATTGATTTCGGCTAACCTATATTAATAAATCTGTAGTTTTGTCTCCACATTTTTTTCCAAAATAGAGATAATCAACGATTATTATGAAGAGTACTGTTATGAAAGACGTATTTAACTCAACAACACTTTAGCCGATTTATATTGCATTTTATACACGTGATACTTCTGTTACGTGTCAGTTGATAAATAAAATATAAAAAAAATCAAAAATATTTTTAGATTCTTTAAAAAAAGTTTGTATTCAACCAATTTTGATAACATATTGTATGTCATTTAAAAATCAATAGAGATACGTTATAATAAATACATTTATATGAATTATAAATAATACGATCAAATTATGCTATTGATCACTAAAAAATAATTTAAATCATAACCAATCTAGATAAAATGTTATACGCGGAATGGACACCATCCCACACGCAAAAAGTCTTCCAAAGTTGATAGACTACACAAATCATTACTTTATATCATATTTGTGAAAACTTGTAAATGACCTTCATATGACCTACTCTTTGTTTTATAATGTTAATTTAGCTGTAAGTTTTCCTAAAAATTGTAAAATAAAATAAAATAAATACGAAAGTGAGTATGTTTGTTACTATGCACGTGCTAGAACGTGACAAATGCGATTTGAATGTATATGGCACCAATGGTGGCATATTATTCTCCTAGAAATCAAACGTTTTCTTCCGCTAACGTAGCTAGTTTTAAAGAGGTTCTACATCAAAAGCTGTGGGGCAAATGTTCTTACTGCTGAATTCACTATCTTACAGAGACAATTAGAGATTACGAATATTTGGTGGCACATCTTGTCTCGTGTAGCTCGTGGGCCCCGTAACATTGATACGGCTGATACTGCGCTCGCTGCGCGCCTCGAATCTTTACATCTTACCTAATATTTTAAATGCGAATGTGGGTTTGTTTATTTAATATTTCGTTTATTACACTTTAATATGTTAAATTTAAATTAACGCCTGAGACGCCGCGGGCAAAAGCTAATCTTTAAAAATTATAATTATGTTTTTAATTAGTTAAAAAGTATTAAAAATGTTTATTTCCTTTGATGTTTTTCTGAAATTTATTCTGATAGACAATTAAACATGAAGTAATATGAAACGCGCTGATGCGGCCGCTGCTAATTGCCTAATTAAACCTGTCTAACAGCTGTGAATTGTTCAGATTTCAGCTGTATTCCTGTGACAATGTCAATTAAACAATTAGTTGTACGACAGTTGTGTGTCAGTTTAGACGTTTAACACATTACTACGATTGTCCCAAATGACTGGACTAATAATATATTTTCGAGAAATATACACTTAAAAGTAAATTATGTCCAGAGGCAATGTTATTTAATACTAGCAATTACCCGCGACTACACACCAATTTTTTATGCATTCATTACTTTTACTTCGTTATTTTATTTTACTAAAAGTTGAGTCCGTTTTATTATTTCTGAAAATAATACCGATAATTTTACTATGTTTGTTAATTTTGGAACGGCATATACAAAGATCAAGATTAAAATCAAGATCAAAACTTTATCACAATCAGTCCAGATAAAAAAAAATGCTATTATACCTCTTAGTATTTATAACAATTGTAGTACCTTGTTTTAATATTGATTATTTACATACGCTTCCCGTTTACCAAATTATATAAATCGATCTAACAGTTTTTGAATTAAATCCGGATATATAAAGAGACAAAAATTTCCAAAAAGGAAAATATATACTAATTTTTCGTGACGGTTTCGCTTGCGTTATTGTTGACGTGACATATCCCTCTGGAACAGTACTTTTTTTCTATATCAAAAGTCATGTCCTTTTCTGTACTCCTGACAACGTTCATGGATCATTTCATGATAGTTGGAAAGGGTTAGAAACAAACAAACTCACTTTCGCATTTATACTATTGTTTATGATTGGGATTTCTAATTATCGAAGACACAATCTTATTATGAATTGTTTCTTACAATATCGAGATACTTCAGTTTACAAAATAAATTAAAAAAGAGTATTAAATGTTAATTATAAATTTGTTCATATGTTATTCAACTACTTATTAACTATTTAGCTACCCGGTGCGGCTTTATACGGACGTCAATCCAATCAACAAATTACCGTATACCGCCATCTGTTAGAATCTTATCGAACTAACAGAGATAATAAAGACTTTTTGTTAATAAACAAATAATTCGCAATAAAGTAATGTTGCGATTATAAATTGAGATATAAACTATCCTATCTTTCAAATTGGATGAAACTGCACACGGTGTGCAAAATTTTATTAAAATCGGTTCAGTAGTTTAGGAGTCCATTGCGGAGAAACAACGTGACACGTAATTTATATATATTAAGATATTCCGATTTAGAAATAAAAGAAAACAAATAATTAAAATGTGTATTATTTAATTTTGCATATAATTCAGTCTGTAGTAAATGCTCTGTAAAGTAGAGAGTAAATTAACGATATACATATCATAACATCTAATAATGGAAATTTCCTATTAAAAAAAAACTTGTTTCGAAGAGTTCAAATAAGCCGAAACACGTTTCTTCGAATAGTACTCAACATATTATTAAACATCCACTAACGCCATAACGCACACGTTTCGGACGCACATTAAATTTATAAATACAGAACAATGAAGTGTGTTGAATGACGGTTATGTCAACAATTAATGGTTTCAGGTCTTTGATCGAATGCCAAAAGTAAGCCGCACGGATGTCTGTTTTAATGGATTGCTAAAGGATCTGGTTAAATTGTTTTCATTCAAATGAAATTAGAAATCAGACAATATTAATACAATTTATTACGATAATTTTTAGCCTGAGTTTTTTTTTTCGAAATAACTAACCGCTTTTCGCCTGACGGGACTTCATAGTGTCACCGGGCTTTTTTAGTGAGCCATAATGGAACCCTGTGGTACACCCGACTAAATCGGATGGGATTAAGAGAGTTCACATTCCAGTTTGAAGCAAAAAGTCCTACCTAAGAGATGTCCCCGAATGATGTGAACTAATTTATCAGAGATACGAAACTGATAAAGCTTGTAAACGAGTCCAGGATGCCAAACTTTATCAAAAATTTGGCTAATTCGAAGAAAACCGCGAGTTCGGTGCAGTTTAGAACGGTTTTAATTGGAGTCTTTATTGATGTTGGATACAGTACGCTTTATGAAGCGGTGCACTTGAATGTGTACAAGACTGCCGGGTTCGAACTACTCAGGTATTTTGCCCGGGTTGCAAATATCCTAAAAATATCCCCATTACGCAGTCGTTAAACACAGTTTCAACGAATTTATAACTCCAGATTCATACTTAAATCAATATGTTACAATTCTTCAGTCAGAATAAGAAATACCACAGAATGAAAACACTAAACAGAGTTAGGATCCATGGAGTAATTTATTTGTGATGTGTATATTTCCGTCGAGTTTTACTCTTTGTGGTCTTTTGGTTTTACTCTGCAGATTAATTTCTTTATTTGTTATTTTTTTAGTTTTAAAATATACTTTTTGATAAATAAATAATCATATCAATCTATATAAATGTAACCATAATACCATATATCTCCTGAAGTAGACAAAAAGAATAGAGCGTCGTTCCGCCTCATCCTTGTAAACCTTATTACGTTTTTTTTACAAAAAGTAACATAATTTAACAAAAAAGCTTCCTCAGAAGCTAAGAGTTTTAAAATATTGTATAATAAGTATACTCACAATAACATTTAACTTTGTCAGGCAGCTAGCAACAAGATTGAATATTTGTGTTCCAATTTCATTCGAGTCTTACATAAATTGTTTGTAAATGAGGCCACACACACCGTGCACACATGGCCTAATAAACAATATGCAATATGCAACGAATAAACAATGCTAATATATTACATCGTAACAAGATTAATCACTTTGTTGCAAACACTACCTTAACCTTACGCTAGATGGAGAGTAACGATGTTTACAGGAAATCTGCTTTAGCAAACTCATTGACAACTTTTCATTAAATGTTAATAACAACATTATTGTTCCTGTTTCTAAGCTTTTTCTATTTACAAAAAAAAACCTTTTACAAAATCACCTATTTCATTTTTATCTAAATATTTATTACAAGACCTTTTCGTAGACAACATTTATTATCTAGCAATTGAACTAAATTGGATGTTGTCAAAGACCTAATATTAATTATGATCACAAAATGACTAACTTCTAATATGTAACTTGTAAATGGCCCGCATGTAATCTATTTTTTGTTTTATAATGTTAATTTAGCTGTAAGTTTTCCTAACAATTATAAAATAAAATAAATATTTGTATACAGGCATTTCGCGTTTAACATTTTTAGTTTAGTTCCCGTGGTATTAGTATCTTATTATATTATAAAAGTAGCTGATACACGCAACTTACTGAACACTTACAAAAAAAAGCGAAGAAAAAACATAAAAAAAAAATTATTGGTTATAAATTCCTTTAGTTTTTTAAAGTGCTTACAAAAATTGTAGTTTCTTAAAACTTTAATAACCTTATATTAACTGAAAATATCGTGTAATTTCTTTAGATAAGAAACAAGCATTAAATAACATTAAAAAGAGATAAAACTAAAAAAATAATCGAAATCTATCCAGTATTTTTCTGCATAATGCACGCACAACGGCGGACATTTATTATTTTATTTATACCGATATACCCATTTGCATGAGTTTAACCTAGAAATACAAAATTCAAAAGCAATCTGCCCTGTAATGTGTATTACAAACAAAAGTTAATAAATCCTTGCCAGTACTTGCCAAACTACTGTCACACGTAAACGAATCATAGTTTACATTTAATCTATACTCGATATTTGTAGACCCGGGACACAGATTGGGTGTTAATGTTTGCGATCTACCTAATTTATTCCAGTGCCAAAATAAACACGACACTAATTGATTTTAATGCCATTTTATCAGTTCGCTTTACTTGAAACGATTGTAATTTTAGATACCTAAGAACGCAATGAGTGCAATAGTTATGTATCGCTTTAGTAATTAATATGGCATACGTATGAGTTATCTCAATAATTTTGTATTATGTATTTATTAATAACGTTCAAATATTTTTTATCGTATCATAGCAAAATTAACGCGCTTTACAAGCTGACGGCAACCACAGTGCAAATATAACAGCTCACACCGAGAGAAATTACTCCTAAATTACATGCAAATACTAAACACATATATAAACATAAGCACATGCTTAGACAGACACATATTTTTATTCATTTTTGTTGTGATAGTAGCAGATTTTTTATGTACTTTTATTATTATTGGTCGTTGACTGTGTTTTGTATTGTTATTCCTGCTTCTTCACTGAAATTTTATCTAATTAAAGAATCAATGATTCACTTTATTCATGTGCAAGCATTTTGGTGTAATTATATAATATAGATTTTTTTAGGGAAATTTACTATAGTACATGTAATAAAAAAATACTGGATGTAGATATATTTTTAATTAGTAATATTAAGAGTTCTTTAAATATTGCATAAATAACTATTTGTGTAATTATTTATCCTCAGTATTTATTCCAACAGTAAAATATTTTTTTTAATCTTATATCACATAACAATCATTTATTATTTTATAATATATAATTGTTCAGAGTCCCATACTAAATAACAATTATAGTAATTTAAATAACTAAATAATATATACTAAACTGTATGTATTCGGTCAGCATTATAATCGTAAATACACAATTAAGTCCAATATACACATGAATATATTACAACCAGATACATCATAAATGCAAAGTAGACGGATTAGATGCCTACTGTTTGTGAATATTATTATGTTTCTGAAAATAATGATCACTACAAGCTACTAGACAAGACAGCGCGAGCGTATTGTTGCATATATGCGAATTCGTGATAATTATATCTTTGAATCATATGAAAAAAAACTTTACCCTTTATAAATACTACATTTGTTGTTTATTTTATCGTGTTATATTAAATTTATATGTATGTGATTTTAAAATAAATAATGGCAGCTTCTTTTTGGTTAATAACTGTATGTATCCCCTAGCGTACCTATATTACTCATGCGACAGGTGTATGCACGTCTATAAATGTTTCTAAATTAGTACAATATGAGACGCGCGAGTCGTTTAATTTCGAAGACAACAAAAACTAAGTCGCGAGTATAAGTAAGTGTACTAAATGAAATAAACATAAATAAAATTTATCCTAAAATAAAAGTGTCTCTAGATTATTTATTAATCTCCGAAATCGCTGAACCGATTTTGAAGAATCTTTTACAGGCAGATAGAGAACCTTTTAGAGTATTACTTAAGCTACATGTAATTATGCTTTTCTTTAAGAGCTAAACAGTAGAAGCAAGTGAACAGAGGTAACACAAAATTGGTAAAATTATTACAGATTTAAATAATAACAAGAACTTTATAAATTAAAAAAAGAAAACATCCCCACAACAAATAAATATAAAAGATGTCGTTCACAGAAACAATACATCTATTTTCACCGTACCATAGTCGTGGTCAATTGCTAGTATAACCCTATAGTTGTTTAATTTACTTAAAAAAAAAACAGATACAACGACCTCGGTAATAGAGACACGATAACAAGAAAAATACTGTTCAAATCCACAAAGAAATCTAAAAAGTAAAAGAATAAAACGAAGGCGCTCACTTGTGGAAAACCTTTTGTACCTAAAAGCCAGCAGTAATCCTTTTAACAGCACTCTGCACCGACTTACTAAAACTAGATATTATACTTGATTTTAAGTAATATCTAGCATAAAATATTGAATTTAAAGAATGGAAATGTCCTGTAAACATGAAATATGAAAACAGTAATATTTAACCATAACTGCTCATTTGAAATAGCAAAGCTTGGTATTAATTAATATTTTCTTATTATCTATTTTTATTGATTTGCTTTTATTGTCTATAGTACGTCATTGGAGGTAGTAATTCATTTATATTTATATCTAAAACTATCAAAATTAATTTATATGAGAAAGGCTCAAAAACCAAACTAACTAATATTATAAATACGAATTTGCGTTTAAATACATAGTAGAGTGGACGTTACTCTGCACCTCCTTCTGAAATTGATTGGCCATTGTCACATATCACTGGAACAAAAAACGTTTGATTTTATTTGTGCGACGTCATATCTGATAAAGTTCCACTTGAAACCGGCAATAAAAAGTTGTTTGATTATTGAAGGAGCTACTTTGTGGAAGTCCATCATTAAACATAAGGGTGGACGTTATTTCGCCCTTCCGCTTGATATTGTTTGGCCGCTGTCACGTCTTACTTACTGCCATAGAAAACGTTTGTGTATAGTTGAAACAATTAAAAGTAATTACAACGCATCGTTGGTTGACAATTCAACTCGTAGTAGGCAGATGGTTGAACCTAGCGTCGCGCGGTTAATACTACTGTAAAAAATAAAAATTACAATTAATTAAAATATGTTTCAGATTAACGTGTAACGAACACTGTCGATTAAACATTGTCTGTTGCAGTAAGACGTGGCAGTGGCCACCAATTAATTAAAAGCGGAAATGCGTTAAACCCACCGCTCTCCTATTTAAACTCACATTTGCATTTATAATATCAGTTAGGGTTATTCCTTGCGAGAGCTATGACAGCATTAAAAAGGAAGTGGAAAAATGGCGCAAAGCAATAACAGAGGTGAACACTTGTAATAATTTTATCCCGACGTTGTCACGGAAAATCTATAATGTAGACTTTGATGACGCCTCTATTTTTTATTACAGTTTATAAGTTAGCGTTTGCCTACAAGCTCACATGATATTAAATGACGATGTGACCCAAATTGATTACACAATAAACTTAGAGCACGAAAATTACTTGACTGGTTGAAGCTTCAGCCACCGTAGCGTTCAACCATAATATTACCACTTTTTTTTAAATAAGCAGAAATTACGATAAATAATAACAAGTGAAGACGCTTTTCTTTACTGACTAATGCTATTGGCCTGACTGGTCTTTACAGTTTCACCGTACTACTAAGACGAGCGCTTAAGACGCTCAGCCGACAGCGACAACAGCCACAACAAGCTCAAGGGTACCAAAGTTACTCTACCACGGCTTGGGCTGTTTTGCCTTGGATGCAACATCGCTAATCTATCTAAGCTAAATTGGCTCAGTTAATCAGGCATATAAGAATTAGAGAGGCACACATGTGTACTAGCATTTATCTCGGTAGGTTTAGGTAGATCTCGGCAGGTCAGTGATGTATAGTGAGTACGCGGACAAAGCTATTTTCTACAGAATACAATAATAACGTAATTTACACTTCACGTTACAATTTTTATGTTATTACTAGTTTTTACTCGCATTAATGTAAATTTGACCTATGCCTCAGGAACAGTACTGTTTTTCTCGAATAAAAGATTAGTTACCCTTGATAACATATGTAATATTTCTAGATGATCTGTTAAGTAGTTAAAGCGTGAAAACGCCACAAATAAACAAACAAACTCACATTAGCATTTATAATTTTAGTTCATTCAATTATTTACATCGGTGATTTTTTTATAATTCGGGGAGTACATACATTTATAACTAATATTTAGCGTCAGTTAAATGTTATTCTATTATATTTTGCTGCAATTTCATTAAATAAACCCTGAAACGTAAGACGCAGAATTCAGTTGGTGTAATGCATTTGTCATTATGTGTATACACATTCTATGATTACTAACCCTTTATTGTCTTTTTTAACCAAAAAGTCTCACGCGTAAGTTAAGTGGGTTTGGATCAAACAAATCTTAATCAAAACCGTTCACATTACTTATACATTAAAATATACATTGAATGACATAGACATGTGTGCATATTTTGATATAAATATTCCTGTAAGTAATTTCCGCTCTAAAGCTTACCACCTAGTTTAAACTAGCTTGTATTCAATTTGCGAACGTCGCGGAAAATTAAGACCTTGCCTTGAATCCCCCGACGTAACGCATGAGTAAAGCTAAAGCAATATATTTCACGTCACGTTTATTAATAACTTCTACAATAGTAAACCAGTTGAAAATCTTAACAATATATTACCAAAGTCTTGACGTATTAGAGTTTCCTAGTAAACTAGAAGCGTATAGTAATATAATACTACCTTTTTTTGACTTGAGATCCTTTTTTGCTTCTTAGAGAGATAAAAATGACTTTGAGTACATTAATAATGCCTAAATAATACATACATTTTATAAACGTGAAAGTTTGTGAGGACAGATGGATTTTGTTACACATTCAGGCAAAAACTACTGTACGTATTTTTTTGAAACTATATAGCATTAAGATAACAAATGACAATCATTAAAGAAGTTATTTCCTAATCTCTGAACCGAAAATGAAAACATTTCATGAATTAAGAATGCATTTGGCGACGGGAAGTAGTCAATATTGTTGGAATGTTCGCGAGCGGTACCGACGAGTGCGGTGGACAGCTCATCTACAGACAAATAAATGTACGGCTAACTCTGTTCGAGAATCACGTTTAATGCTACATCAATAGTACAGCTCGGCTAATGTTAACCATTGTTCGACAATTCACGTTCACAATAATACAAATTCGATATCCGACAATGTATCATTTTGCTACGCAAAAGATAGGATAATTAATGTATCGATTTTCATGAAATTGTGAACACATATTTGTTTTTATGATTCTGTAGCTCGCGACTTCGATCTTATGATAATAATTTCATGAGAACTTCATGTCTCATATGAACTCATTGTGAGCTCTCTGTTTAATTGCATTTTCCTTATTATTGTCCTATACCTATAGGATAGCGTAATGATATGTAAAACTCTAAAAGTCCTCTATCTGTTAATAAAAGTTCTGTGAAATTCGAATCAGCTATTTCGGAGATCAATCCGGACTGACATGACAGAGACTTTGACTTTATTTTACATGTATAAATCTATTTATTTTTATATGAAAAACTTCATTCAATATCTCTATAACTAGTAGGCGTTACTGGTGGCAAAAGCATATATTTCTTGTCGGTTTTTCAAATCATTTTTTATTGTTATGTTAAATGTTTTTTTTTACTACAAAATAAACTTAGAATACATAAAAAAATTTGCATCAGTAATATATGAAGAAGATTAAAAGTTAATCATGACACAACAAAATATTTTTATTTTTAGTGTAATCAAACTAATAAAAAATAAACTATAAACTGGAACGTCTGTGCCTTACTTTTTTAGCAGACCATATGTTTCTGAAGAACTTTGTAGGGTCACTTAAAACGATTCAACGGATAAGTCAACGTTTTAATGGATTTTTATTAATATCACTCAACGTGTATTGGCTTATTATAACTATAAGAAAGCAATTTATAGCTGGTTTGTAATATAGGGCTCCAGTGTGAAACTAAATTACTTATTGAAAGAAATATAATTTTACAAAGGCTTATAGTATAAATAGAAGGTTATTATATTATATATTTCAGAGTTTGCAAGAAATTGAAATATTTTTTGTTATGAATGAGTAGTTAGTATAAAGCGGTGATGGCTCAGTTGATAGTGTATTCAGAAATAGCGTCGAAGGACGTAGGTTCGAATACTAGCAACTGAGTCGGAGCTTTCGGTGAAGGAAAACATCGTGATAAAACCATAGCACGGTGTTAAGTTTGTTCTAAGTCCGCCTGGCTAGCTACAACCCTCAAGTTGAAAATCTGTCGCCAAGCACCTGTTCGTGCGTTCCGGCAGCTGCACTTGAGAACTAACTTCTAGGTTTAGCGTGACTACCATCTTAGAGCACATCATCATTTAATATCAGATGAGATTGTGGTCAAACGCTAATCTATAAAATTTAAAAAAGTGATCTTAAACAAAGAACTAGAAAGGCACAGAAATGTCGCAGAACCCATATGTTTCACATTTACACCAATGATATCTATAAGTATATATAGGAATTGAATATATAGAATTAATACACAGTCATTCAGAATCATCAACAGGCTCGTGACTCGTCTAAAAATTTCTTTGATTTTTTTTATTTTTATATTAACCTTTGTTAACGGCTTCGCTGGTGCTAATGTAGATTTGTTCAATACATCGGGAACAGTAGATTTTTTATGGGTGAAAATGTAATTTATTTGTAATTTTCTATACTCCTGACAAACTGAACGCAAAATTTCATGATGATCGGTTCTGTAATTAACGCGTAAAAGCGTTACAAACAAACAAACTCACTTTCATATTATTATAATACTCGCAAGAATTCTTGTACTCAAAAAACTATAGTGTGAATAACAATTTTATTACAACATCAACTTTAATTTATAAATATACTGATTAATTATAAACAAATTATAAACTGAGATATATTTTTAACTACATCTCCGTAATGTAAAGTGTTCAAAAGAATTTCGAGGAAATCTGAGCCTGGAAAGTTAAATGGAAAAGTTTGCCGCCTAAATTGACAGTGTCGAGAGCACGACGGCACCCGCCCCTCGATCGGCTCGGGTTAATAATAAAATCATAGTGACATGGAAATAAAATGTTATAGCTCGATTACCGGCTCAATAAAGTTACTTTATGTTAAACTCGGTTATGGATATCGTTTTCGAAGTTAAGGAAATCCCTTTAACCGGTGCCGTACAAATATAAATTCGAAGAGTCAAAGTTTATTGTACAACTTTTTTTCTATGTAGAAAATGTAGTTGCGTCTATCTATAAATATAAATGGATTTTGGTATATGTGTGATCAACGAATTTTATCAGCGTTGACCGATGATTGTTAAAATTTGTTTTTATGGTATGTATTTACTATAACCCGCCATTAGATGGCGCTAGGCAGTATCAATATTTCTGAAAATGAAAGCATGACAAAAGTTACACTTGTCTAGGTATTCGACATAATATCATCCAAGACACCTAGTTACCGTTATAATAAATTTGTGTAGATCCGAGATTATCATAAACACAACAAAAGGACTTGCTCGCATGTCTTCATTCTCCCACGACATAGAACAGTAGCTTTTCGTGATTCTTTTTTATTTGATTTGCGGCCAGTAATATTTGGAATGATACCTCTTCCTATTCGTAACCTTACAAAAAAATCATCGTTCTAGTTTCAATACACAATTAAAAAACTATTAATTAACATGGCAAACATCGCATGAGATGAGCAAATTCATATATTGAACAAATTGGTTTTGTGAATGTGATATTTGAGCTAATGCGCAATCTTTTCAAAGTGATATCTGACTTCGCAGTTTCGTGAAATGTAAAACACATAACTTCGTAAATTGTGGATGTATATGGACAATACTGGATAGCATGCATACACCCATATTTATTTGAAATTGTAGTGTAAGTTTCGCCCGTGTGTTTTTTAAATTTCGTCCATGTGTTTGTATATACAACAGGTCTTTATAAATCAGCGTTGCAACGCTCTCAGCCTTACGCTGTGTTGGATGTGCTGGATAAATGAATCTTTCTTTCTATTTTATTATTGCTAGTTCTCAATTGCAGCATATGAAATCACTGGAATTCACTCTTTATGGTATATATATTAATGTTAAAGTCAGTTTGTCTCTTTGTTTGTTACGCTTTCATATCTTAATTACTGAAACGATCCTCGTGAAAATCACCATACATACTTGACCTAAGCTGTATAGAAAAGGACATCTGATAACTCTCATCCAGAAAAAAGTACTGTTACCAAGGGATAGATCAAATCTACAATAACGCGAGTGAAGCCGCGAGAAATAACAAGCATTTCGTCGATGAAGGTGTTAATTTGCGAAAATCTATCATTAGAAATTAGGGTGTACGTTACTTCACATTTCCGCTTGAAATTGTTTAGCCGCTGTCACAGACAGAAGTTGTCAAAGACGAAATAAAAGATGTACAAAAAATAAATATACAACTAATTAAAAATATGCTGCAAATTGACTTTTTTTGTCATTTTATATACATAATATATTGTTTAATATTCTAAAGATAGATACCAACAATGTTAATCCACGACAGATTCAACCATTCGCCAACGTCGGGTTCAACCGCCGACCAACGACAACGTAGTTGTTTCAAAACCGTTTTCTGTTACAGTAAGACGTGACGGCAGCCAAACAATTCAAATTTCCAAGCAGAAGTGTATAGTGACAACGTCCACTCCAATTTTTTATTTGGGAGTATTTTCATAATGTGCAAAATATTTTTTACCCATTTTGTTCAGAATCTAGGTAGAAACTCTACACTGAAAAAATATTAATAATTGCATAGATAATTTATTTAAGACCAAATGTTTCATTTCATATTTTAAGAATGTCTTGTTTCCTATAAAGCAAGTGCAGTGTACAAAAATACTTGCAACATTATCCAATAATAGTCATCGGTTTATTTCAGTTAAAAGTATACATTCAAATATGGTAATGATCTTATTCAACTTTATTTTTCCAACGAATAATACAAGCTGAATCAAGAACAAATTTTATTTTCTTATTATTATCTTTGGAACGAAAGTGTAAAAAAGACACGAGGGCTTGCAGCCAGTAAGATAAATATGGATTCAACATTATTGAGGAAACTTGAGGGAAGTCTCTCGGCAACCGTTTGTTTGTTGTGCGGATTTCTCGCGGTAGCCAAGTAATAAAAAAGTCTTAATACCGGAGTCGAAGACGAAAAAGTGAAAGTTAACTGCCTCGTCAGACAACGGAGACTTTGAAAAATTAATTTTATAATTAAAAATATTAGTTAAAGATCAACCTTAACTTACTCGTAAATAAATAAGCTGTAAACCTTATAATATATAATATCAATATTATCATTATACTAATTTCTGACAGCGGCTTCGTTCGCGATAATGTAGACTTGAGACTAGAGATATGCTCTAGGAAAAACATAATTTTCTAGATAAAATATACTCATATCCTAGTCCGAACTCCTGACACAATTTATGTAAAATTTCATGAAGGTCGGTGAAGTAATTAAGGCGTGAAAGCGTAACAAACAAACAAACTCACATTTATAAGACGGGACCATATACATATACATTTCATAGATATAATCTGATTCATTTAGTTTCAACTACGTCTACTAACACACTAGCATTATTCATAAAACATCGTCACAAGTTTTGAGTTACGTCATAGATGAATGCAATTGTTTCCCGACTAAGCGACCAATTAAATAAAATGTAGACTCACATCGCGTATTACAAAAAACAACGTACAGTTATAAATAATATTTCATACGATAAACGAACGAAGATATCATTTTACACACATAAGTGTAATTGTATATTTCATGAAGCTGCGCGTTATAGTAAATAAATATATGATGGTATTTATTTTCGTCCACCAGTACAGATAAAAATGTATAACTAACGATATATAATAATCACATACAATAATAATTCTTCGTAAACTGTTCATGTACTCGAGTTAACATCAACTGCATAAAAATAGTTTTATTGAAAACTAGCTACCAGCCCCGGCTCCATAAGTACTAACAAAGAGATAATACGACTAAATCTTCCCTATACAGTATGACCATGTAATTAAATAGAATGGGAACCGAACAATTGAACGCCAATCTGTCAATATTTTTATATGGAAATTTTATATCCCAAATTGTTTTACTTTTCCGAACGTTATTTCAAATATTCTCGTTCATACAAACCGTCTTCTGACAATTACACATAAAACAAAAAAAGAATTAGCGAAATGGGTGCCATAACAAACCCATACTCATATTCTACTTTGAAAACATATTTGATTTCAAATCTGCTAGCATGTATTCCATTACCTTGGCATAAACATTAGCAACTCGATTCCGGATTGTGATATCAAACGGTAGGTACCAACATACTATAATCTTGTAATCTTCCAATCACGTCCATCAGTTATCTCATCGACAGACGGTGTACATAAACGCGTTAGCTGCCTGACCATCACGGAAACACGTGCAATCCATTTCGATTAATGGTGAAATACTTTCACATTAGCGTATAATTAACGCTGCTATTATTAAAACGTAGTAACATCAACGACTTCAGTGTTTACATTTTATTACAATTATATTTACACGGATTTATACCATATTAAAATTTTCTGAATTAGTTTAGATGACCGGTTTTAATTTTAAAAAAATGTAGACTGGAAGTAAACATAACAGGCTATAAAAATAACCAATAATAACTTTAAATATTGTAGAAGAAAAAAAAAAATTAAATACTTTCAATATTCTTTCATTCTTTACAGGTATTGATGACATTTAGTAATTGAGAAGTATATACTATTCAAACAGTGACTGTATATAAGAATTAAATGTTATGAAATCTCTAGTGACTTTGATGACAGAAATTATACATCATTCCCAAATTGATGGAGTAATAGAACAGTAGGTATCGTAAAAAGGACATTTGAAATACTTAAAAATGTATTTCATATCAGCCGATTTAGTTAAATTTTGGTACAGGAGGAGTGAGTCATTAGAAAATTGATATCCTATTAAAATGATTACCAATACATATATTAATAATAAAATATTCCTAGATTAAAAAAAAAATAAGTGGTCCAAAATAATTATTGTATAAAAATCGCATACGATGCCGCGGACAGTAACTTATCTATATTTATTATAATTGTATATAACTTCGTACGACTTTTATTTTGTTTGTTTAATTTGGTAAAGAAAGATTTTTCGGTACGGAGTCATTTCGACGCTAGTATATATAAACAGCCTCCGGTTCATGCATCATTCGGAACAATGACAGGAACAGAAATAAACCGACGATGCACTTGCCTTACGCCCGCAATGACTGCGGTAGCGTTGAATAATTGAATTGTACATACAGCTCGACACCAACTGCGCAATAGTGAACACAGTATATTTGTAAACAACATTCGGAAACCCGATAACACCATTTTCAGTGTATCTTGAATTCATAAACCTACAACTTCCAGTATACGTATTGAAATAATTTTGTAGATTTAAGAATATCTAAACATAAAATTCGACATCAAAGCGTACAAATATGTCGGATTTACGTATGATTTCCGCTGTAAAGCACGCTTTAATACGTTTTCTACATCATAACTAGTTTTATTTATAGTGTAAGAGAATGACGAACTAGATAATGAAAAATTTTCTTTGTTAAACCCGTTGTCTTAAAAGCTTTGGAATTAATTTAATGAAAGATTCGAGGCAAATGGATTTCTTCTTCGCTTTGTAAACATGGTTATCGCTCTTTCCTATACTATAACGTTAACATACTTTGTACCTAATAGAAAATTTATCTTGGTTGCACTCGAAAGCTTAGATAAAATTCTAGTAGCGCTGTATACCTAATTCAAGTGTTCTCAGTGTTAGGTTACTACCGGACTAAATTCGTTCAGGATGCAAACAATTTTATGAAAATGTTACAGAATGAATTTTATTAACATTTTTGTTTTGTGAGGAACCATACACTTACAATTTTACTTGCAACTAATCGTAAAATGTTTTTTTTTGTTTTCGAACTAACATACCCTGTTTATCCTGGGGCATCTACAGATTCATCGCACTACAGAATATAAAATCATAGATCAATAGTTACCTCATAAATTATTTTATTCAACCATATACAAAGTACAAAAAAATTTATTTTTGTACAATAGTAGCATCATTTACTAATATAAATAAGTATCGTAACTAAAGATAAAAAAAGCAAAACAAAAATTTACATTCACATTTATATTCATTTACATGAAAAATAATAGTAAAGATTTTTTTTTTATATGAACGATTTAATTTAGTTAGAGCTCGAACCATTAAAATTGGCTACGATGATAAAGACATGTAGACATGTAATAGAGAATAAAGAAACCCGTTTCATGAAATTTGTCACCACTGCGTATTCTTTCCGTCGCCTTGACTATGGAATCGTTTATTGTATACAATAATGTAATACTATATTCATCATCATCTTACCCTTATACCACCTAAGTAGGGTCGGCACAACATGTGTTCCTTTTCCACTCTCCTCTGTCAGATGATAGTGATAGTGTCAGATAATGTAATACTATATTATAGTTACATATTTCATAATAGCAATAGATATACAATATACTCGTATATATAATCATGCCCTAAAATTATTTTAGGTTGGCATTTTAACATCTCCTTCAAACTGTCGGCCAAACTTAACTAACAAACTTCATTCTTTCAGAAGCCTGAGGGCGTTCGCGTTATTTTTATTTTACCGACGACACAAATTGAGATTCCATTTTTTTTTGTATAAAAATACTCTCGCTACCTCCTTTAACAAACTTTCCAAGTGTCCTTATTGAATTTTCTGAAGTTTTGATAGGTTTTTCCGACGATCTCTTCGTGTCGCCTCCCGTTTTAAACTCTAGTCCGGTCTTTTAGGTAACAAACATTGCCATCCATTCTTCTTTATTGTCATCGGACGTTTAGCAATTAAAAAGGTTTAGTAGGTACTTTTTTTATTTGGCAATTTAAACTGACTGGCTCAGTCAAGGAATGTTAAGTCGAAGAATTAATTAAATGCTATGTATTTTTTAACCTTATTGATAGGTTGTTGAAGTTTTTTTACACTTTAATGAAAATACAACCTATACATAGATATCTACAGTACACTATGCTGCTCTCTTTTTTGTTGCATTTTCAGACGATTTTTATTGTTCTCACAAATATGATAAATGCGAAAAAGTGTTCGTATGTTTGTTACACTTGAATATTTTTTTTTTGTTTAGCTGTAAGTTTTCCTAAGAGTTTAAAATAAAATAACTATTTAATCCATCATAGAATCACATAAAACAACATGGGGTACCTTTAGGCAAAAACTAGTAATAAGTAAGTATATAGATGTATAGCAAGGGTATTGTAATGTTCTTCTAGACCTTTGGGTCTTTTTGTGGATGACCAAACTTAATACATTTTTATTATTAAGGATCACATTTTTTTTACCAATTTTCGTATTTATTTGTCCCATAAACATTTAAATATATTGAACTTGTATCGTTTCGTACCCATTATAGTTTGAAAATATAATATATACAATTACTCAGATATTACTATTATAGGTATATTCTAATTAGGAAATGATTTGGTTTATGATATAAATAAATGAATATGGAAACGTACATTAGAATACACTACAGCAAGTCAATATGAAAAAATGGATGAATATATTCAGAACGTCGATACAACGGTCCATTCATCAAAGTTCTTAATATAGTTTTGGCAAGAAACAAAACATTTAATGAGAAATAAGTACACTGCACAGCGTAGTAAAAGCAGCTTATTCACTTTATTATTCGTTAAATATTAAAGTTGATTACAATGAAACATTTGAGGTGTACATTAAATTTACATTTTTTGTAATTATATCTTCAATTCAATACGTATATTCGACCTTAATTACATCTATTTGTGAAGTGAAGATGGGATGGTAGATGTAGCGTGGTAGCTTAGTAAATATTGATTTAGCTCCGGCTTGAAGAATATTGTACGTTGTTGGGAAAACGAATGCGGCCAGTGAATTCCACTCGTAAGTTGTTGGCAGGCTGCGGAAGTAAATTGCTACTTCTGAATTATTGCAATGTTAAAAGCTACAAAACTGATAATTCAGTAAAAAAACGAGTGGATTGGACATATATATTGTACTATTCTTGAAAAACATCACCAGAATGTGACAAGCGACTGTGCATGAATGTTGAAATGCAAGCTGTATAATTTTATCTTGGTGACACTGCTAAATAACTTGAACAGCGACGATTAATTGTTCCTGCGTAAAACATGTTTCGGACTTTCATTTCTATGAATTATAACTTTACTTCTTTTATCTATATTTTAATAACCTGATATTCGAAATAGTTTGTTAATAGGTAATTTCTACATTCAAGCAAACGGTGTTCTTCAGAGATATTACGTGTAATTTAATTTAATACTACGAAATAAATAAACGAAACTATATATAATAATATACATTGATTCGTGTTTGTACTTTTGTTAATATAGCATCAAAGAAAACACATATAAAAAATATCAAGCTACTTTGTTTCTTAATGCTGTCTGCAAAAATTACATAACCTCCTTAAAATAACTTTATAAATAATTCTGTGGGAATTGTTTGCATCATTTGCGTTTTACAGTTCAGAAATACATAATAACTACTATAAATATAATTATCATATATATAATTGGCTACAAAGCAAAACACTGTCTAGTTAAGCGAAGAATATTAACATTCCGAAGGTTTATTATTATTATGACGTAATACCCATGAGCATAATTAATTACTTAGACAAGTTAAGGGGTTTTTCTCACGCAGTAATAGTGCTACGACTAGCGGCAATATTTCCACACATTCAGTACCTGGAAATAAAAAAATTAAATAAAGTAAGACCAAAACAAACAATGACATTTATATATACTTAAATAAAGTAAAACAAATATTTTCTGGTGTTCTGTTTACACCTAATTATAGGTGCTAAATATAAGTCGGACTATTTACAAAGGGTCACTGCTATATGTTTTTATCATATTATTACAATACCCGTGGCTTCACCTGAGTTTTTTATATCTTAATAATATATTTTAGGTACAGAAGAAAATTTATAAAAAGAGTTGAAACTAAAAATGTACTTTTCTTGCAGAATTTCTTTAGTATTATGTTGTACTTAAAAAGATCATAATTCCTTAAAACTTTAGTAGCTTTTTATTTATTGAAGCTACTAATATATTTTTGACACCATTTCTTTAAATTAGAACCAAGTTTCTACTAGATAAAACATTTTTTTTTCTATCAAAATCTATCCAATAGTTGTGTATGGTGTGCGCACAACGGCATACCTCTGTTATTTTATCTATACATATTTTCCGAGCGGAATCTATGAAATACGGAATACCACTCATTCATAACATACCAACATTGACAAAAGTTTCCGAAGAAGTGCCATCGTACCAAATACCTTGTATAATACTAGAATCGAACGGAGTTTATTACTCGCTCTACTTAAATTTCACATAATATTCCAGCAAGTATAGAAGATGTGTTATTGTAATTACTATACGAATATAATATTATTGTTTGACATTATTAATAATTATTGTAAAAGGTCTGGCCATTTGAGATGTTACTGTTTTTTTTTCGAACTGATTACACTGTTGACCTGGCAAGGCCTCTACAGTTCCACTGGACTACAAAATGTTACTGAATAACCAGTACACAGTACAGTACTATTGTCTATTTGTAAGAGTCATAAAAATCAACTCATAAACATCGAAGCGATGATGGGTCAGTTGGTCGTGTGTTCGGACACAGTGTCGAAGGACGTAGGTTCGAATCCTAGCAACTGAGTTGAAGCTTTCGTTGAAGGCAAACATCGTGATGAATTCATAGCATGGTAGTAGGGCTTTTTCTAAGTCCGCTTCGCTAGCTACCACCCTCAAGTTGAAAATATGTCGCCAAGCACCTGTAGGTGTGTTCCGGTGGCTGCGGTTGAGAGCCAGTTTCTCCCTTTAGGTGTAGCGTAACTACCATATTAGGTCATCATCATATAAGATCAGATGATATTGTGGTCAAACGCTAACTTATAGAGTATAAAAACTAGTAAAACTCTTTCTTCAGTGTTAAATTATACCATTTATGAAGCATTACCTTGCCCGGGTTTTAATATACATGTTTTTTATACATATCCAGAGTGAAAAGTAACCTGTGTCTTTCTTTATATTACATACTACCTTATTGTAAAATTTTCTTGCGACCGGACCGGTTTACAAGGTTTACTTGTGAAAAGTGAACAACAGACAGACAGAATTACTTTCGTATTTATAACATTAATATGGTAAATAAAAAATAGTTCACCCAAATAATAATCATAATATTTAATATCTTTAAATATAACATTAAAAAATAAACTTTTATGCTTTTCAATTTACAAAACCCAGAAGAGCGTTATAACCTTGAGCTAAACCACGATATCAGTGGTGCTAATAAGTAAATTCAAGATAAACGTATCCATATCAGAAAATAATTGAAATTAGGTTATGAAAAATCTGAATAACTATGTATATTACTAATATGAAGTAGAAAGTTGAGTAGTAATTTTCGTTCAAATATTATTATTTTAATACTCTTGTACTTAATATCAAGCTAAAAATATGTAAATTAATAAAATCATCTACATTTACGTGCGTCTAATTTTAATCCTCATCTTATTGAGGTAAATTCAAGTCAAACATTTCAACCTTCACAAAGCGCATTGCGTAAAATATCTTAATGTGTCTGCGACTACAGACTGTTTCTTAAATAATAAAACGTTGTGAATAATTGTACCAAACATAAATCCGGGTACATCTAAATCGATTATAGATAATATTCGCAATAACAGTTCGATCTCAATATCAGTCAAGCGTACAATAAATTAGCGATGATCGGTGTCAATACCGATGTACGAAAAACAACGCGCTGGACGATAAAACCCGACACGCGTTCGTACCCGGTCATCATTAATCAAATCACTGCTATGCGGTTTAATGGCAGACTAATTACAGTTTGCGCGAATCACCTACACACGTCGCAATAATTACTGTATTAACTCCACTGCGGAAACGTTTAACGCCGTATAATACTGATTACGTATTGCAATTCAGCTCTAACCAAACTTGGTCCTCAATCGTACTGATCGAACAAAATTTTGGTAGAGATTTCTCAAAATAGAAATATATCATTCATATATAATGAATATGAGAGACAATGAGACATGACATTATCACTACTTATTATAAAACAAAGTCGTCCGCCGTGTCTGTCTGTTCACAATCAACTTAAAACAACTGAACAGATGGTAATGCGATCTTAATGCGGTCACCAATATATCGAGTAATACAGGAGGAAGGTTTATGTATATAATTTGTCAAGGTTTTGTATAAATTGGTTAAAATATATCGATAATTGTTGGAAGTGTTGGAAAAAGTCAAGCCGCCTGGGAGTTTTCACCCAAAACGCTGCCTAATTCTTTTGAGATTAAACAAAACGATGTATAGTGAGATATTCCCCTTTTTTAGATCTATAAAATAGCCTGCAATGGAATATACCTATCTTTTAAGGATAGCCTATTATACTCATCTATCTTCTAAAAAATGGTCACATAAAATGTGATCATTGGAAGGCTATTGCTATGCACATATGATATTTTTTAATATCAAGACAGAATAACGTCCGCCGGGCTTACTAGTGAATAATAAGACTTAATTACTCTTTAACCAATGAACAAACAGTGAATTAAGTCAGAGTTATTATCTCCAGCTATAAATATAAAACTTAAATTACTTAATGATAATCTAATATTATGCACTGTATAGGAATAGATCAGGTAATAACTGTATTATCATCCTTACTAGTCCTTAGTAATATTACGCTTTCACGCCTTAATTACTGAACCGATCACCGTGTAATTGAATTGAGGACATTGTTAGGGATACATAAACGGACATAGGTTACCTTTCATCTAGAAACAATATACTGCTCTCGAGGAATGGTCAAATCTAAATTAACACGAGTGAAGCCGCGAGCAAAACTAGTTTTTGATAAAGGTAAGATCAAACGGTTCAGAACATGTGAATAATGTTATTATTATACATTTATTTGTAATAAAACAGAGCGTCTCATTTTTGTAAACGTAGCAATAAAGTTCTGTATCATCAACAGCTTTATTTTATCTCATCCAAAAGATTGTAAATTATGCGTAATACTCAGAACATAAATCAAAAAAGAAGTGAAGTATTTTATACAATTGACTTTTGAACAATTTATAAATCTCAACAAAACATTTGAGATTTGGGTGTGAGAAGTTCAATTCATAGTGAGAGTTCAAAGTATTTTTTTTAATATCCTTAGATTCTCATCCCTTCCCAACATATAAGGTTTTCCCTATTATAAAATAATGTAGGCCATAATACGCCACGTGGGTTGATTTCATGTTATTAATTTAAACCAAGTAACAGTTTTGCCTATCTAAACAGGATTCTAACTTAAGACTGGACAATTTAAAGGTACAATTTCAACTATTGTTTTACTTATAAATAAATATTTATCATAATATTATAAAAATAGTTATTACTCGGTATATCCGTAGGAGCTTTTTAAAAAGCACAATTTATTTTGGCCGATACAAAAGAGAGTTCTTTTACAAGACTAATTTTAAAAGTAAATACAATCCTTCATCAATTGTATGCCGACGTAGTAATTCTTTATCTTAGTTTAGACACCTATAGCTATAATTTCGTGGCCTATACAGGTCTGCATAACTAGATCCATTACGTGATATGTGTAAAAATAAGGGATATGCGGCAGTTCAATAGTTCGACCGATGGAATATCGATTCGTTGTTCGGCAGTTTGAACCCCGACGTGTATCAATAATTTTGTCCGCATTTACGTGCATTTACTAATATGAATTACTAACATTATCGGCTGATGATGAAGGAAAACTACCTTTGCTAGGGAAGAGGACTTTGGCCAGCAGTGGGACTCTTACAGGATGGTATTATTATTATTATATACTCAATCAAGACTCGATGTATTTTTTAAATTTCTATTTGCTACTCGCGTACTTATCAAACAAAATGCAGATTAATTCAAAAATAAGATCATGTTGTTTTATTTTATGCATTGACTGATGCCCTAAATACAGATAAATATAAAACGTGTATATAAGAGAGCACTAATATCTAAACTTTGTCAAATCATTTTGTAAGAAAATCTCAAGAAACAAAACTATTTAATGCGTGCAATTAGACGTTATCGGAGCATCGCATTAAATCCGTGGCAGAACGTTGTTAGAACACATTTGAATGTTAGGAAATGGTTCTTTTGGGCGAGTTAACACCGATATTATCGCACCAAGAGGCGGAACTGTAATAAAGCTATTCGTAAGGCAAAATAATACTGGATTTAGTTCATATTATTTCTATTCAAATAAAAATATTAAATGTTGTATCAAATATAGAGATACATTTTATTATTATGAGGGTTTTGCTATTTATCTAAAAATGACATAGAATATGTTTTATAATTTAACAAGCTTTTGCTCGCGATCTCGCTCGGGGTAATACACATTTTATTTATTCCTCGAAAACAGCAAATTTTTTAAGTGAAACTTCTTATGGCAAGGTAGGGAAAAATTTTCGTTACACGTTACGGAACGTATGGAACTCTAATGGATGAAACAAAACCTAACAGATTATCTAATATCCAATCATATTCTGTAATTATTATTAACTAGTTACCCGCGACTTCGACCGCGTGATATTTAGTAAAAAAATGTTTGTTCATTGAACATGATGCTTAAAGGGCGCGCAGTTTTGGGCACTCCTTCTTTAGTTTTTTATAATTGTTCCAGCCTAATCCCAATTAACTAAGCCTAATAGCTTAAGTTATTCTTTATAACGTCAACTATCTGTCAGTGAAAGCCCGGTCAGAATTGGTCCAGCCGTTTCGGAGATTAGCCGGAACCAATAGAGAAATATATATATTTTTTTAATCCCCATTTGTACATTCATATCCATATACAAAAAAAAACCTATTATATTGAAATTACACACAGATACTTCAATTACATGTATTTGTATAGACAATAACATACAATATTTTTATCAAACGTATGCTATGCTTTACCTTGCAGATTCAGTCATGTATAATATCTGATAACATCATCTATAGTTACTTATTATTCGCTATCGCACAGTAAAGCAATATTTTTGTAGGTGGTAGAGCTACGCTGAAACTATTACTGGTTTCAGAATGAATAGGGTCGGCTCGCCCAGGGTAGTACCACCCTCTCACAGAAAGCCGACGTGAAATAACAGTCCTTGCACTGTTGCGTTTCGTTCGGTCAGTGAGAGCGCCGGAGGCCCACATATATTAAAAGGCCGGCAACGCACTTGCAACTCCCCTGATGTTGCTAGTGTCTATGGACGGCGGTGATCACTTACCATCAGGTGATCCAACTGTTCGTTTATATTCCCTATAATACAAAAAAAAAAATATGTTAAAGAATAAGTACGTTACGTGGTTTATTCTCAACAATGAAAAATCTTATGCGATCTCGAGTGTCACTAGTATTTGCCAAAAACCACTATGATCATAATATAATTGACATATGAAAATTAGACTATGACACTGACAAAATTAATAATATATATCATACTAAACAGATTATATATTAATGTGGTTAGATTGATGTGTGTGCTTTATACAAAAACATACCTTTGTATGTACATAGACTTCACCAATATACTGAACCAATTTATTTCGTTGATATTATTATGATTTTTACCAAGACCCTAGTCTATGGCCTTCACTTTTAAAGTATAGAAAAACGTAGAAAATGTATATATGTGTAATTTCCGTAAATCAATTTATAAGGATACCCTATGAGTGAATACAATTATTTTAAATAGAAATCTTTTAAAACGATACTGAATCCACCTTACTATATGATTAAAGAAAATAAAAAAACTGCGAACCGAAACACCAAAGACCTACCTTAAGTTAACAAAACAACTGGGAATTATAAAATAAATATAACCGTCTTTAAAGCAAACAATCTGAATTCTCAATGTGCACTTGCAGGTACGACAGTTACTGCTGTATCGAACAACATTTTATAAACAATTTTAATCACCAATTGTTCCGGCTCTTGGCTGCAACTGTCGCGTCAACCCATTGTTAGTTCCCGTGGATCAAGGAACTTTTATTTACGAACGGATCTGTTACATTGCTGGCATTGTTCCCGGTCTGAAAGTCTCACTCAGAAAGTAGCACAGAATGTATCAATGTCAGCGGACAATCGTGGTAGAGCCGGGGATTTCAGCGCAAAATGAAACTTCACAGAATACTTACGCTTAAAGAAAAAAGTAAGAATAGTTTGGTGTCGGATGCAACGACAGTTCGTGGTACGAGTCTGTCTGGAACTTTGAATGTTACTTGAAACTGCAGTATTGAAGCAAATGCAGCGTTTGTAGAAATCTGAGACATTCATAATATACAATTTTTTTACATCATTTTCATATCATTAGTGTAGGTGTGAATATATCAACTGAGTTTGGAGATACCTAATATTAAAGTTATTTAATATACATATATGTAATATAAAACAGGGTGTGTCGTAGACAGACGTTTACATTAGACGGAACATTTTAACTAAAAAAATACAAAAAGTTAACGTCACGCGGTGTTTCTACGCTATCACCCATATGTTGCTTAACTTCGGTGATCGGACAAGAACCGGTATTTTCAACTCTCTACTGGACACAGTATTTACCCACACCACTTTTTGTTACACAAAAAGGTTGCCGATCAGAATTTCAAAGCACTCCCATAAGAATTACTTTACTATTCAAAAATGTTTAGTAATACGAAATTATTATTATTACTATTACTACTAGGACAAGTGATGCAACCACGGTTTTGTTTTTACTATCACACGGTTGTTGATAAAGTTAAGTGTGATATTGTATAGTACAATAGGTGACGACACGGATAGCAGCTAGTGTCCTTCTAATTAAAACTATTTTTTTTATTTATTTATTTAAGCTTTATTGTACACCATTACAAATAAACGCTATAGTTTCAATTAAATACCGTAACACATAGAAATATAAAACAATATAATGTAATATTTCGCCGTTATTATAAAAACTTATAATTTAAAACCGAACGAGTTATATGACTTAATTAGTTATCTTTCAAATTAACAATGTAATTAATAACAATTGCGTACAATAAAAAATATGGTCGAGCTTTAAAATAAATGTTATTAATCGATTTGAAAAACTACATATAAGAATCGATGAACTGTTGGATATTATACAGGAATATGGTAACCATCAAGGTCCTATGCCGTATTACCAATGAGCATGAGAGTTGGCACATTTAAGCGTTTTTGCGTAGAGAAAGTTTTTTATACTATTCATTCACTAGATGATTCATTCACATTACAACAATTTCTGAACAGTTCGTTAGATCGAACATGAAAATTGTTATATGTAGATATTTGAACACGAAGAAAATTTACACAAAATCCATTATCTTATAACGCAACTATTAATTCCAAAAATTTCCGATTTCATTACGATGTTTTCCTTCACTGAAAGCTTCGGTTCACTCGTAAGAATTTGAACCTACATCGATCGACACAGTGTCTGAACACACTAACCACTAAGCCGTTATCGCATATTACGCTGGAATACAAGTGATCATTTGATACCCATATGGAAATTGTACAATAGGTACAAGAACATTTCTCAGATCCAGGTTTCCCCCATGATGTATTCCTTCACCGTCAGCCGATAGTTTTACCAACTTAAATTAGTAAAAGTACATACGCGAATCCCGAAAAATTCGTTAGTACATTTACCGGAGTTCGAATCAGTGGACATCGAATTCACATTCCACACATCAAACCACTCGAACGCCACTTTTTTTATATATCATACAGTACCAATTTTAATACTAATAATTTCATATAGTAGTAAACTCATGTATCACTAAAAAGATAGGTACCAAATAAATGGAAAAACACACAAATAAATAACACCTAATGATAAGTGTTGAAATACGTAAAGCATGTGTGCATCAAGAAAACATTGTTTATTGTCATAAGCTATGTTGGCACTTAGCATCAAAAACAAGATTTGTCTAAAAATACCTAAAGTCGATAAAACATCACTCGTCAATAATACCCATGACGTATATGTAGGGAGTTAAACGGTTTATTGTTTATTGAAATTTGATTCATACCCCACTCTGTATTGGGTCTTAAATCGATTAGGCCATTCGAGTGCGTTTATTTTAATTTAAAACACACCCGAGGCGGTGCTCAATACGGTGTGAATTGAGATTTATTGCGATTGTGAAACAGTTGCGTTTTGTGGGTTGTTCATCCGTAGTCCATATGCATGAAGGCACTGTGGATCCGTGGAGAATCTTAATTGTGCCCCATTGAGAGATTCCTGAACGCGGCGTCTTTATTTTTGAATAGGAGACTTGTTGCTTCCGACACGTAGTCAAGCGTAGGTGACTGTGATTCACATGCTCGCGTACGTTGTGTCACAGAAATGCTTCCTTGGCCTTTGTTTTATATATTTGTAATATTTTTCTCTTCGGTGTAAATTTATTTTCATGTATTCTATATTGTCGTACTACTCAATAAAGACGGCCGCCATCTTTTTCTATTCCTCCTGACTTTTATTATTTCGGGCTTAATCATTTCATTTGTTGTACACGTATGTACACAGCTGAGCGTACCACGGTGTCATACATCGTTCGTTATGTAATGATCATTCGGTAATTATTTTAACCATAATATCTTTTAAATATAATGAATAAAGTGAAAACAAAATTTAGTGTGCCATTAATAACACTTTCTTTATCTTCTTCATCTAAAAACGGTGTATCGTTATTATATTTTCGTAATATGAGTACAGGTGCAGAACAAAAAAAAATAGGGCTATTGCAAGGCTAAAAATTAAAAACTATAAACGCTTTAAGTCATCTGTTTCGCATGAGATTTAATCTATGACCCCACTCGACTTGCAACTGCAAATACGCACGAAAGTACGTCAAGCCCGAGCGCTCCACTGACCCGCATTATTAGAATCAATAAAAACTATCGTGATACCTCGTAAAGAATACCGATTTATAACGCCCAATAATCGTAAATAATATAGAGTAATATTATCGAAATAGAGAGCATAATAACTCACTTAAACCGCAGAGAACATTGATTTTATGGCATCTTAGGTAGTGACGTCATTATCTCAACCGCCTTCTGTTTAGTAGTTGTTCAAGAGATCCCAACACTTGGCGTTTCACCCTCTTCAAATCGTCGGTCAACCGAACAGAGGGTTACGAGTCAGAACGCTTCCTTGAACGTGATCTCTACTTTATGAGTCGTCAACCCCGACGGCTATCGGCGGCAGCTGTGACAAGTAGCAAAATCGATATTATTGTACAAAAGCAAATATAATGATATAGAAAGCATGTATTAAATAATAGATAAACAAAATTTTAAACGCTAATAAAAACGAATAGAAATCAAATGACGACAATGTAAATACAAAATGCCTCTTCTATGTCATTGACTTACAACTTCCAAACGCTGTCGTGACCTCCTTGTCTTTACAGATACAGAACACATATGAATAGATATATTGAAATTGACTTATTAATATAATTGATTTTAACATTTAAGAAATATGGTTGAATCTCTATTGTAGTTAATAGCATGCATAAATCCGTCTATTATAAGCATAATTATATTCAATTAAGAGCTTTGTCTTGAAGGACACTTATAGTACCGTTAGTCAAGCTATACATAATATATGGTAAACATACCATATCGATTAATTAATATAACTTCAATGAAATTTTTTACTTGTATATTTTCAAGTCGAAATAAATGATCTTTATAATAAGCTTGTAACGCGTTATTTTTACAAAATCTATTTTTTAAATTATTTGCTATAAATATATGCTTTCAAAAGTGATCGAACCACTACTACGAACCTGAGTTTTCAGTCAAGAAAAATGTGGTAATGAATCAATGGTAACGTGGAAGACGTAATTAGTCTAATGTTAATTATGGGTCAAACATTATACAATAATCAATAGGTGTGAAAGGGAGAACACTTCCCTTTACTCAGAATCAAAGTCACGATACGGATAACCAATATTCATTTTATCTTTAACGATCGCCTCGCTAGCTACAATCATCAAATTGATAATCTGTAGCCACGGACTTATATGTGTGTTCAGGCAACTGCGTTTAAGAGTTAGTACTGTTTAAGACTATCGGTTAACATCAGATAAAATTGAGTTCAAACGTTAATACTCATCTGTACAGACAAAATGACAAGAGTTCTGTCGTAGTACGCGAATTACGCAAAAACTACTGGATAGATTTGACCAACTTTTTTTAGTATCACTTCTTAGATAATCATGATATATTCATTTCCTATAAAATGTATCAATGTTTTAAGAAATTACAAATTTTATAAGCGCCACGTGGGTGGTGATGTATCGCATGCACAGAACAACGCAGACAAACTCGTCGTTATCAGCTAGTATATAAAAGAAATTAAAGAGATGGCCTGAGAAGTGTCTCAATTTTTATTCTTTTATAACCCATCCAGTTTAGCACAGATTAAGTACTTTAATTATTTACTGGAGTTGTCGATAGAAGGAAGTTTTCAGGAAAGCCGTTAAAGAAAAATCGTTTTATATTTTTTATTTATCTTATGAAAAAGCAAGAGAATTAACTGTATACGAAACACTAAAGATACCCATACATTTTAGGAATACAAATAGTTCATATATTATTTAGATTTAATCTAAGATCATCTTAGTTAGTGAGGTATATTTTTAAGTATTCTTTATGAAAGTCATAGCGCTGAAGATTAGAAATGACAGAGGTCAAGCCATCTCATTCCTAAGCCTGATGAAATTTAATTATAATAATCAAAGCTTCCATTAAGCTTAGTAAACAGGAACCTCCCGAGCGGTTTAATTTATCAAGAAACGTCTATTGTTACATCAGTCTGTTATGAATGATAATATAATACCTTCATGGGATCAAGAATTGAAGTGTAAATTATCTTACATAAATTAAAAATATATCATTAGTACATTTCATAATGCTAGTAGTTACGTAGGTATATAACTATGAACGTTAGCTTCAAAAGAGTACCGCAATTAAAGTTCGCAGAAGAACTCAAAAAAGGAGGTCAATATCTAAATATTACTTTAAACCGGCTTTCACAATCAGTAAAACAAACTTTTGAATAAGATTCTTGTTTGATTGACTTAACCTTGATTTCATGCCGTGATTACCTGTCTACAGATTTAGAAGTAACAAAAGAATTAAGATATATTGAATCCTTGTACATAACGTATTTATCTAGCTTTATTATGCGTACGCTAGCGTTGTGGAATGGTGCTGGATTTTTGGTATGAAAAAGGCACATGCAAATCTTCCATTTTAAAATGTTAGTGGGAAATCATTTGTATTTTTGTTGTGATAGACAAATATGAACCAGGTGAACTACATTTTTTAATTTAGACAAGATGTACAAACATTATTATAACATTAGAATTTCAAACGTCACAGCCTCATCCTATAAACTCTCGCACAAACAATAAATACTTACATTAAAAACAGTTCAATGCAAAAATGCTAATTGTTTTGGACTATTTCACGACAATATCCCTAATCGTAATTTGCTGTTCGTGACTCTGTAGTATCAATTTATTTTCTAGTACTTTCTACAACCTTTCAGCTTATTTGGGGATAACTTTTGCAATTGATTCTGTATCGAGAATGAAATAAAATAATAACACAGTTTTAAAGCTATTTAAATTTTAAATTATTCATATAGTTAATTATTGCAACAATAGTAGTTATTTAAAAATTTAAACAATTAATATTTTAAATATGACGAAAAGGGAATTCAAATAATAAACAAAAAAAGCAACCACGTTATAACTGTCATCTTCTTCTGAAGTGACCGACATTAATATACTTCACGGTGAACAGTGAAGTGAGAACACGTAATCAACCCCCGTTCGCTTTGTCCAAACTGTCATCTTATCTGATGAGAAATTAATTACAGCCGCTATCAATCACGAGTGGGGTACAAACTGTTTCAATGTATTCATTAACGTTGAACAGCGTCATTGTCGCGGCAACACAATCGCCTATGAACAAACTATTCAGATAATCAATAGCGCGTGGCGATTTAGATTAATTAATGAAGCTATTGATGGCTTAATGTTACTGATACGAGAACATCGTGTGAACATGATTTGATTAACTAAATTGTATTATGAAGTTTAATCACGTTCGCATGTGGTTGAATTGATAAACAAAGGGATAATGGAACTTTTGTATATGGAACTTATGCTATGAATATAAAAGTTTAATATAATAGTATAGTATATTGACTTCAATACGATGAATTTTTTTAAGGCACTGATTCTCTTTTTCTAGCGTATTAATTGAAGAGGCTTATCAAATATCACGCTAACATCCTTAATAGTGGAGCAATTACTGGGTTCGTTGCGCAACGACAATTAAGTATTACTGAGAAGAGCCGAACTGTGAATATCTATGTTAACGGGGTCCACGCACGTAACCTGGTCACATGTACGTTCGTACATACGTAATAATAGTGACTTATACGGAATTCGTAAACCCTTACCTAACTGTATTGATAGTCATTCAAATTTTTCGGAATTAAGCATGTATTGAACCAGTCACATAATATTAATTATTTAGATGTTTATAAACCTTGTGAGAAGTGGCTCAAAAGAAATAGAAGAACAATAAGATAGAATGATTGTCAGAGAAATTTTAATATTGATTAATATAGTTACAGACTATACTAACCACAAATTATACAGAATATAAGAAATTGCTCAGTTACAAAATATCTAAAAATAATCTTAAACACATTTATTTTAAATGATGTATATTTTATTATATCATATACATATATTACAGTCAATTTACATTATTTAAATGTTTGGTTTTATCTAGAATATGTTACATATTATTATATTTAATTTAATTTATAATATCTGTAAAAACTCGCAGTTTTCTCTTAATATGTTACTTACAATATTATTATTAACATTCTAAAATAAATAACGTAATATATATTTTATACGCAAGCCGGAAGGGATGTAGCGTTATAGTAAATAGATACATGGTCGCTATCAAATATTGATGACTAAATAAATACAAGACTCAACAACAAGACAATGACTACGGTCAACTTTACGCGACCATTATTTCTGTTAATAAATCCCTTAAGCAATTAACGGCGATATCACCGGACCGTCTGTCCTGAATAGCTATCAATTATATCAAGCAATACAAATGTCCCAAAACAATTGAACACCAGGATAATAAATTATTTATGCTTCGACCGATGCTTAGCATACAGCGTTATGATTGAAACTAATGGCGCTCAATAGATTCATAATAAGAATAGATAAAACATAGAAGCGCCACTTCGATTATTTAATTGATAAATCTCAACATTATATTTGGACACGTTATACTCAGATTTATAATATTATTATAAATGCGAATGTCATTTGGTTTGTTGCGCTTTCACGCCTTAACTGCTTAACCGATCATTACAAAATTTAGCATACGCGTGGCAAAGGTACAAGAAAAGGGCATAGCGTACTTTTCACCCAGAAAGAATGTACTATTCCCAAGTATATAAATTAAATATAAGTTAAATCCACATTAACGCGAGCGAAGTCACCCACAAATAGCTATAAATAAAAAACTTTATCGAAATATTTGGTAATAAAAATACCGTAATTATTTTTTTAAAGAATTGTGTCCTATCTAAAAAATTCTTACTCATTGTCTAGTAGCCGGTCATTCTGCCGCCCGCTTTATAGATTGAAGTCTATTTACTCATATTGAGCTCGCTGCCCGTCCCTCAATTGCCGGACATCAATAAAACTGTTATTTATTATTTATCTTCGTGCGTCATTGCAGCCAATGAGTCTTGCGAGATGGGCGATACAAATAGAGAATTAATTTATACAAATATTGTTTATAGTGAAAGAATGTATCTACATACCAATAATTATTGATGTGTTGCCCATGACGGTAACATGCTAGATGTAAGTGGGGACCGACTATCAATTACACGGAATTCAGTCGGAAGGAACACATCTATAGGTGCTTGGCGACTTATTGCCAACTTGGATTGAGGTATCCCACTAGGCAGACACTACATACAATGCGGCATCACGCCATGTTTGATCACGATATTTTCCTTCACCAATAGCTTCCGTTCATTGCAGGTTTCGAATCTACATCGATATACGTGATGTCCGAACACGCTACTTCTGAGACGTCATAGCCTTAAAGTCATCGTCCTTTCTTACTAATATCCAGGTTACTCAACCAAATTTTATGAAATTAGAAGATATTCAGAGAAGACGTCAATATTAATTGTCTATTATATGGAATACCATTTTTTTATTACCCTCATTGACAGATCTACGACTTCACAAACCCAGGATTGTAATTGTTTTTTTTTTTATATTATAGGAGGCAAACAAACAGGTGGTTCACCTGATGGTAAGTAATCACCGCCGTCCATAGACACTAACAACACCAGGGGAGTCGCAAGTGCGTTGCCGGCCTTTTAAATATGTGGGCCTCCGGCGCTCTCACTGGCCGAACGAAACGCAACAGTGCAACCACTGTTACTTCACGCCGGTTTTCTGTGAGAGGGTGCTACTACCCCGGGCGAGCCGACCTATTCATGTTGAAACCAGTAAAACCTTCAGCGTAGCTCTACCACCTACAAGCTTAACTTTTAGTTACTTAGTTTTTTAATAAGTTACCAACGACAAAACCTGTTTCGTCACATTCCACAGAATTATCTCATTCAGTAACAGATTGGTAGATAAACAACTGATCGTTAAATATTGTTTTCCAATATCGTTATTTAGATATAGATTGACGTTTATGCATCAACTCGCATTTTTACCATAAAGTTCAGGACTGCTAAGGAGTTAAGCATAAATTCAATCCCCCGGAGTGGAGCCCCCGAGTATGCTGCTAGCACTGTGACACTGGATATTTTCATTCCATAGCTTAACAGACACAACACACATTACTCCTACATATGTGCATACACACAGGTATTTTTACACATATGATGGAAGGGTTTCATTTTTTAATTCCTTGTTTTTCGAACTTGGTACGCTTAGTTACGCCGAGTTGACAAATATAAAATACATGTCTGAATTTGTGACGTACAAATACTGGTAAACATGTGTAGTTCACTAATTCGTATATGTAACTTAGTTAGTTTAGCTTAGTAAGAATCGCGTTGTGGCATCCAAGGCAACAGCACAAACCGAGGTTTGGCCACTTTGGCACAATTGAGTTGGTTGCCACGGGGCCGAGCGCCATAAGCACTCACCCCTTTAGTCCGGTAAAGCTGTGAAGGCCCAGCAGGACAACAACATATACTCAGAAAAAAAAGAAATTTATTCTACGACACAAGATCTAATTGCTTTATATAAATATAAACGCACCCGAAGCAGATGCTATGTAATACATGTATACCTAGTCTTGCCATAAATACTGAAACAAAGAAATTTTTTTTTTTAATTTCAAATAACATTTATTACTTTTACAGTGTTAGTTTAATACATAAATGTAAAACAATTTAAAATATAAATAGAGTGTATTATCCCCTACCTTATTTCTTCTGCATGTCAATGATATGTTGACCATCTGTAACATTCACTGCACTGCAGATGATAGTACTGTGGATGCTCTATATACCAGTCGTGCAGGTGTTTCTCGGGAACGCGTTAACGAGTGCCGGAACAAACTTGTGTCCGAGATAGAGACCTCATTAGAGCGTGTCTCGGATTGGGGAAGATAAAATCTAGTCGATTTTAACCCCACAAAATCACAGGTATGCGCCTTCACCGCCAAAAAAACCCTTTTGACGCAGTCCCTAATTTTCAAGGAGTTCCCCTAGCTGCTGAGCCTAATTTTAGTATCCTCGGTATCGACATATCTAGCGACGTTCAGTTTGGTTGTCATCTGAAAGGTAGAGCAAAACTGGCCTCAAAAAAGTTGGGTATCCTTAACAGAGCGGGACGGTATTTCATACCGGTTCACCGCCTTCAGCTGTATAAGGCGCAAGTCCGTCCACACATGGAATACTGTTCTCATCTCTTGGCCGGAGCGCCCCAATGCCATCTACTTTCTTTTGACCGAATCCAACGGAGAGCGGCTCGAATCGTTGACGACCGGGTGCTTTCCTTAGGGCTCGACACTTTGGAGCTTCGTAGGGATGTTGCGACACTTTGCGTCCTTTACAAGATCTACCACGGAGAGTGTTCTGAAGAACTATTCGGATTGATACCTGTTGCTGAGTTCCATTACCGAACGACTCGCCATAAAACGAAATTCCATCAATGTCATCTCGACGGTTGGAAGTCGTCTACTGTGCGGTTCTCACGTGCGTTCTTCCCACGTACGTCGGCCCTCTGGAATGAACTCCCTGCGGCAGCGTTTCCGGACCAATACAACCCACAGACCTTCAAGAAACGAGCCTACTCCTTCCTCGAAGGCCGGCAACGCATCTGTGATGCCTCTCGTGTCGCAGATGTCCATGGGCGGTGGTGATTACTTACCATCAGGTAACCCGTCTGTTTGTTTGCCTCCAATCACATAAAAAAAAAGCTTATTCGAAGTGGTCTCCATTGGATTGCAATAAAGTTTTTTAAGCGTTGAGGCCAGTTATCAATAGAAGCACGCACTGTTTCCATGGGAAAATTCTTCACTGCTAATTATACGGATTGTTTTAGGGACTCCAAATTATCATGGTGTTTAGAGCAAGCCGTACACTTGTGCCGATGTATTGATACCTTTTTCACAAAAGTATGGCTCAGTCACTCCTCCATAGCTAATACCCAAACCATAACTGAAGTCGGATAGGGGCACTATCCACTCTTGCACTCTGTCGACTAATTGGGAAGCTTACTTAGAGCTTTGAGCATAAATACAGTCATTATGTTTGTTAAAACATTGCTCAAATGTAAAAATGTTCTCATCCGTAAATAAAAAATCTTCTGTTACCTTCCTTTGCGTACTGCTTCAGTAGTTGTTTCGATTTTACCACCCTATTCTTTTTTTAATTATCAGTTAAGAAATGACCAGTACGCATTTTATAGCGCTGCGATTCCTAAGTCATCTTTTAAAATACGCGACATGCTTCTATGTGCTATCTTCATCTCGCGAGATAAAATCTTTTGCTTTTGGACTGGATTTCTTCCAATTCTTTCCCTTACTGCTTTGACCACCTTTTTCGTACGAACACTACGTGGACAGCCAGATTCTTTTCTGTCACAAACAGAGGAGGTATTATTGTACCTATTATCCAAAAACATATTAATATTATTAAAAGCGTATGGAGAGTATTAAAAATTGCATTTGGCTCCATACCCACTTTTTGTAATGCAATCATAGCGATTTGGTTCTTTTTATCAGCCCCACTCCATTTTAATATCGCAAAATATTGTACAATATATTGGCGCCAAAATGAGAAAACCCAATGAACAATGATATAAAAATGACAGATTTCAAATTCAAATGTAATATTTTGTTTATTTTTAATTGTAACAGTATTTATGGGCAGACTTCCTACAATTTCAATTAATTGTTTTATATAGCGGAATCCTGAAGCATTTAGGTAAGTACCTAGAATAACAAGGTATGAGTATATACGAATATACCTAGGTATTTTATTTTAAAATTATTATAGGTACTACACTGTAATTAATAATTCTACACGAATATACCTCGGTGTTTTATATTAAAATTTTGGTAGACATTATACTGTAATTCCCAATTCTATACCATTAAAAGTGCAAAGGTGTAAGTTATTGTTTTGACTTATTTCCTCAAGCTTTTAAGGTGCATATTATTTGTATAATTATAACTATAGATAAAATTATTATAAACAATGATGTGTCGGGGTGGAAATAGGTTCACACCAAGAAATAATGTCACAATAAAAAACATACCACATAATATATTTACTTTATTTATATGATATATTAGCTGATGTCCAACAGTTTCGTTGGGTAATAAAAAGGAATACTATGTTATCCTATTCCATGACACACGACTCACCAAGTTCTAGACTAAGCATTAGAATTCGGACCGCCGCGCTGTTTGAGTGCAATTGATGAACAGATATAGAAACAAAAGTACTTTCATATTCCAAGGAAAACCAATGTCGGTCGATTTTTCTATAAATAAAGATGTATCTCGTAAATATTAATTCCATTTTAATGTCAAGTTTGTAGCTTTAAATAAAATTTGAAAAATAAAAACCAAATTTAATTTCCACTAAAAGCTTTCGACGTTTATTCCGAATGTTACTACTTCCAATTGAGATAGATTTCAAAACACGATGGTATCGCTATACTCTGTTGCTAGTTCTGCAGTTGAGTTATCTTCGACATTCGAGTGACATAAACCCCAGTTTATATCAATTGTTTGATATTTTTAATAACCTTTTTCATAATTGTCTAGTAATATTATTATTATACATCACAATTGCACTCTCTCATAAAGATGGTATATCAAAATTTGAATGAAACGAATGCAAAATCATCAAGCTACATACATTCACTACTATACTATTCCTCGCTTGTTTTCTAAAACATTTCATATATGTGCTCGTGGATTGTAATAGTTTGATGTAATAGTCAAAGTTGGACTACGTTTGGTCCTTGAGAAGAAATAGTAAGAAACTTGGCCAGTACCGTAACTGCTAATCTTTTTATTGCAATTATAACTAGCTTTCTCTTTTTCTCGGGTTATCCACGACGACGTTGCTCTAGTTGTCAAATTGCTCAATAGAAGTTATATCCTGCCTCTCATTTTTATAACAATAATTCGGGTAATCGTTACACACATGAACTGTTTTTACTTATGTCATGAACAGTTTGAAGATTATATTCATTCCATTCCATTTGCGTTACATTTAAGCTTATAATATATTTGCAAGCGTGGGCGAGATCGTAGTAAATATTTCAGCTACTTGTGATTCAGCCAACGTGGCAGTCAGAGTGGGCGGTCGAGCAACAATAGTTTAAGCGATCGGCCCCCAGTTAACACTTATTGGTCCACATGTTCCAATTGATTCAATAGTCGAAATACCTATAAAATAAAAGTTTAAAAGTCATAGGTACTTGAAATATCCTTGGGACATTAATTCCATTTTTGTTTACTTTTCTTTTTAAATATGATGTATGAATATTTGATTATTATTTGTACAATATCTTAAATATTCACAATAGTAATAATTAGTCTATTTCTGTTCACTGCTGGACATAATACTCTCATAAAGTTAACAACTGTTCTTGATCTTCGGTTTTGTACGTCCAACCGCTCTCATCCACTTTACAAAAGTATATTTGATTGAGCTAATTACAAATATAGTTTTAGATCTGTCGTTGCCTGTAATATTTTAAGCCCGGTTGTCATATCTTAACGCATGCTCAAACCCTAGCAAGAGCGTGTTTTAACTCAATTATGGTTGACCACAAACATTACAAAGATTAAAACTTTATAGGCGTGAATTTTTCTACTTAAAAAAAAATAAAAGGCCAAATTTATATTAACCATGATATATTTATCACCTCATGCAAACGTTATGGCCAATCAAAATGTGTCAAAGGTCCTATTTCAAGTAAATATGTAGCTTAGTAAAGTAATTATTTTTGTGACTAGGTTTCAAAATAATTTAGAGCTAATATATGGCTCATATTGAAAAAAGAAGTATATCTCACAAAGCTCCCTTAACTTCAATATTAACACTGCGCAGTAATATTGAGACCGCCAATAGCCTGAACTACAGTAGAAGCACACTATGATGGCCTTTTTGACGTTTGGCCGCTTATGAAGTTTCGTATATATTAATAACTAGGTTTAACATTTAACAAGACTTTTCACGTTTTTACTAATAAGAAAAGTTTGATGGAATATAACTATTAATGTACTTATTTACAACACAACTAGGCTAGGCTAGGCTAGGCTTAAACTAGGCATGATATTTTTCAAATTTCGAAATGATGTATTTATTTCCTATGAATGATAATAAATGTAGCATCCTTGGTCAGCACAATTGCTACCTCTGGTAAACTTTCGTCAAAACTTAATGTAAAACAAAGTAGCATTTGATTATATGTTTTCAAAAATAAATCAACGTTTCACGTCACTATTGAAATGTATCAAACCTGTCATCATAGCGTGTCGATATAATAGTACTAGCATTTCCCATTAGTAGATGCAATAAATAGCAATCGAAAGTTGACAGAATTTTCTAAAAAATTGGTAAAATTGATTAACTCAACCAATATTGTTCGAGTTCAGCCTTAGGCATATAATACGATATATCTTTATTAACTGTCGAAATCAGTTAAGTTCATTTTATTCGATATTGTAATTTATTCCCCAGGCCGGTAGTTTGTAAAATGGTTTTCAAACAGAGTGCGATTTTATATACAAAAAGAGAACTTAATCTTTAAATATTTCTATAACCAAGATAAATAGTTGATTACTTGTAATTTTAGTATAATGATTTGAATAATACCTACACTTACGATTAATATACGCTGAAATGAACACAACAACGGTTTTATACAAATTTTATCTATCAAATTAATTGTCAAATCATCCAAATAAAACAATTTACACTACGACACCCACGAACTAAATATGATCCTTGTTTACATTCCGTTATTTTCGATGACAACAATCAAATAATCTGTGAGGTCTTGCGTACTTGACCATTGTCATGCCATATCCATAACACAACTGCAATATCTAATAACACTAGGTAAATATTACATAACATCTAATACTTTTAACGGGTCTCTAAACTTATGCTACTTGAAAACCTATGGACATTGCAAAAAACAACGATAATTGTAAAACAAATGTTTTCGTAATTAATTTCACGATAAAACCTAAGATAAAAAAAATGTAGCACGGTAAAAAGACGGTACTGTGCATTAAGGGCTTATTTAATAAGGACTAAAATAGTTGTTACAAAATCTACGAGATATCGTCAATTTATAGCTGCACGTTATGATTAAAACACCTTATAACATATGCAGACAGGTAGACGATTTTAGAAAATCTGTACTAGAGTTTCACAGGACGCAAATATTTACAAAGACAGTACGAGAGCACCAGAGTGTTTTTAAGGGTATAAGAATAAGGGTGAGTGCAGGACTGTTACAATTATCGAGGGATAAAGCTCATGTCACACACAGTGTGAAGGATTACAAAAGAGTGATAGCGAGGCGAATAAGAGATGAGACTGGAGTGACTGAGAATCAATTCGGGTTTATGCCTGGACGTGCGAAAACTGTTGTCATTTTTACACTACGGCGACTGTATGAAAAATAAAAAGGTGTCCATAAACCTTGTTTATGGTGTTTGTTAATCCCCCGTACTGTACCGTAGTACACCAAGATGTTCTGTAGTGGGCTCAAAAAAAGAAGAGAGTGTCTGTGAAGTACCCACAATTATACTTTTAAATGAATACTCTTATATTCAATAATTCAGTACCGAGGCTGTAGTTAACAACAATTCCAATGTGGCTGTAAGTGTGCAGTTCCTTTTCCTATCCTATTCTATCCTATTCCTATTCCTTCTTGTTACGGATGCGTTAACAGACATCAGGAGGAGGCAGCTTGGTGTATGCTCTTTACTGATGACATTGGTCTTGTTAGAGAAAATACTACGAGGTCCAGAGTAACCCAATACATCTGCAATTCCCCTCGTGTCGTAGGTATCCATGAGTGGCGGTAATCACTTACCATCAAATGTCCCGTATGTTCGTTTGCCTCTAGTAAGAAAAAAGTCCTAGGTAATGACGAGAAAAACCGAAGAATGTTGGTTTAAAGATTAGTACAACAAAATCTGCACATTTGTGTTACGACTTCGGTTGTCTATCCAGTGTTTCTCATATAGCCTTAAATGGTGTCTCTTTACCAGCATGCTCCAATTTCCCCAATTTGCGGTACCTCGGCTAATAGATACAAAACGACGGTGGCATGGACAAGATCAACACTAGTTTATTTATTTTAAATTAAGCTAAACTTAAACTAGTTTATTTAGTTTCTTCTAAACCTACGAAGCGATAATGAAACGAATTCGTCAATATAGAATACGAATCATTTAGCTGATCTTTAAAATGATTAAAACTATGAAAATAAATAAAACTTTTCCACTACATATATTCAATTAATATAAAAACAATGCTAGAATTCATCAACATTATCAGATATTTCCCTAAACACAGAACATCCAACATTTTGTTGATACCATACTCGAAAGGTTGGCTTGTGTATTTTTCCAGCAAATGGTATTCTTTTGTGTCAGTCAACCATACAATATGATTTGTCAGTGGATTCCATTACATAGTAAGCCACGCGGAAACACGTTGTTAGAGTGATTGACTGCCGCTCCATACATGTTTGACCGTATATACTGATTTCAAACAACAATATTATGATATTAAGAAGAGATATTAAAATATATTTTAATTTACTTCACCCTACTTCTACAACAAATGTAACAAAGACGTTTCGTGATTATTAATAATAATTTGTTTGCATATTGCATATAAAATTTATGACTCCTTCAAGATATCTTTCTAGTTACAAAAGAAATTCTTACAACAAAAATGAAAACCATGTTTTCATAAAAACTTTGAAATTAACAACAATGTCATTAACTGGTAATTTCTAAATAACATCATGCTAGTCGAATCCAACATCAACATTTAATAACATCTACTCGCAGAAATAAAAACAAATAACAATGATTAGTATAATAATGATTTCAAGAAGTAAATATAACATATTTTTATTTCATATAAGTTTCATAAGGTTACTGGAGCTATGTGAGGAACTAGAGGCACGTATATAGATGCCATCGTACAATGTCGAGTCGAAGCATTTGTACCGTTGGTGTGGATCACGTTGACATATTGTAATAGGTTGCATCCTTTGCACTCGATGCATACTCACGCCTTGCTCATATCGTGACTTCACTGCATCCGTTCTATTTACTGAATACTTGTAGATAAGATGGCAACAACAATAATTTAAGCTTTATATCGAAACCAGGTTTTGTCACCATATCGATATATTTCTAGTTACCTCTATATAAAAATTGCAGCAATAAAATGCCCAATAATGTAACATTACAATATCGTTTATTTATATTATGTGGTTGTATTATTTATTTATTCATTATGTATTATTAACACTCATAGTCCTTTCATCATTCATGAAACACAGCACATCAATGGTTGTATTTTCCTTTGTCATCATGTGGTATGGTATGTCAACATTATAATAATATAAATTAAAATACACCATCATCATCATCATACCCTTATCCCACCTAAGTAGGGTCGGCATAACATGTTTTCCTTTTCCACTCTCCCCTGTCAAAAGCCATCTCAGTATTCACACCTTTTATACACATATAATTTTCCACACAATCCATCCACACCTTTTTCGGTCTTCCTCTACCTCTATATCCGTCCACTTTCAAACTCAAAACTTTTCTTGTTATATGTCTTTCATCTCTTCTCATAATATGCCCGTACCATGCTAACCTATTACTCCTCAACTTCTCTGTTACTGGTGCTATTTTCAAACTTCCTCTGATATACTCATTCTTAATCTTATCCATTCTTGTTATACCACACATCCATCTTAACATTCGCATTTCTGCCACATGTAATCTTTTCTCATCCGTCTCCTTCGTAGCCCAACAACACTCGGATCCATATAATATAAATAAATATATAACATAAAATATATATATTAATATATATTTAATATATCATAAATTAAAATACATATTAATATATTTTATTTCATTTTAATATAAGTCGCAAAAAAAAATAATATTTTATAATGGACTTCTATTTGGTAGACCCTTGATGTTTTATAAATGAACCTCTGAATAAGATATTTATTTACAAGTATAAGAAGACTGGGTATTTTCGTCACGTACATAAGTTTCTAGATGACCGAATGTTATTGCTCAAGTGGGCCAAACTAATGGTTCTGAAGTCAATTGGTACAATGAATTCGACCTTAGAAACGTTAAGGCATTCTTCATTGATCAAGAAACTAGCATGATTCTTATGCGTGACATCTTCTTATATGCGATATGTATTATGCATGTGTATATGTACATATGTATATCTCTATAATAACGAGTTTGTTTTTGAAGGAGATACAATACAAAAGTCCCCTTAATCTCTAAATCGTGTTCATTCCTATAACTGTTGGGCAGATGAATAAAAGCAATATAACATTATCCTATGACAATTTGAAACGGAGCAATTACCATTCAGATTATATGTCAGGAAGTACACTTAGCCAGAACTAAATCAACTAAATAACAACGGAGTCCAAGCATGTAGCGTGGGACGTAGTATCGATTGACGAAAATCAAGCATTATTGAACAGAATCGAACTGTGAGTTCCTGTATCAGTGAGGTATCGTTCCGCGCGGCTCAGTCGCATTATTGATACTCTGCGCAATAGCCTTTATTATACAAAATTTATTACATTTGCCTGTACTGAAGGAGCCCTTATAATGCTCGGTAGATTCTTTGCGATCGAAAAGAAACAGAAGAACAGTCTTACATCACCACACCTTTGTCTAAAAAATACAAAATTCCCTAAACTTAAAACATCAACGAAGAACAAGCATTCTTCTAAATTGTTAAGATTCGACCTCAGATGATTCGATGTCATTTAAAAGCGCCGTTGTTAGTTAATTTAAGTGAACCTGGGTTATTATTAAATAACTTTTGTATGATACAAAATATCGAAAAAGCGAGATCACACTTAGGGTTTAATACTCTGGCCTATTCTACCCTATTTATTTTCTGATAGTTCATTCTAACATTCTTATTTTCAATATAGTAAAGAAATAATATTCTTTCAAAAAGGTAACAAAGCACCTACATTCTTCCATCATCCAAATTAAATAACGGTTCTCATATATGTTAGCGAGGAATTTCCGAACTACGCTCATATCCAATATGACTAATATTAAATTACTTATTGTATGTGATACCAAAATATGTAACATGCCTACTCGCACTGTGTTTGTATATCATAAAGCCGCTGTTATAATATTTACAGAAATATATATATATATAAGTATAAGAATTTATGCTATTCCTTCAGAAATGAAGATTCATTTGATTTCCTTCAGAAATATTGACAATGAAACACTTATTTTGTATGATTTACTGATTCAAAACACCAGCCGAAATCCAGTTTACGACTGATCATCTAGAATTGGTCTTGGTATCATCAAATTGAAGTAAATAAAAAGAAGCAAAATTAAAAAAAATGTTATTATCGAATCAATTTTCATGTGGATTTCCAAACGAACCGTTGTTTCATTTAAAACCGCGCATGATGTATGACCAATGGGGCTGGTCGTTAGACATCCGGCAATAGGCACGTCGCGTCACCAACTCAAGAATTATTTCCGAAGGGTCGCCCCACTTTACGGACCGTTTACTGTTCTTCAATTATGTGATTTTCTTTAAGTGGTCAGAACCTTTTTCCCCCTTCCCGAATGTTCGACACCTTGAAAATTTATTGGAAACTTGCGAATATTAAGTGCCTGTGAAATGTCAATTCTTCAGAGTAAGTTTTCTTGATTAATACGTCGCTCGCATAAAATAGTTAATATCCACTTATAAACAAGTTTAAAAAAACACACATTTGTAAAGTACAGAAATGTTTAAATTAGAAGTGAATTTTCATGGTATAAATAGAATAAAATTAATTAATTAATTTCGTTTATAAAATACGAACAACTAAATATTGCTTCCCGTATGGTCGTCATTTATGAACTTTGTAATATTCATTTTTATACTCATTCTATATTAACAATAATGCTTACGCAAATGAATTAAACACATGTCTGTTCACATAACAGCATTGGCACTAAAGGTCATCGATTGATACGACAATATCTATTCTGATTTCGCGTTGGATTTTAAAATTATATTAGTAAATATGAGGAAGCTTCATTAATATCAACGTTATACAAATAATCCATGATTATTACGAAAGAATTAAAAAAAAACTATTGCTAGTTAAACACCTGAAAGTGTGTTTAGTATTTAAAACACATTATTCGATTTACTTTTTATTAGGTCAGCGAGGTGGACATGAAATTTACACATTTTAAAAATCAATACTATATATAACTAAGATTACGTGTACGTGTGTTCATTTTTGTTTGTGTAATAAGACCGTATATGACTATACATACATACTATATAACTCCAATATACCATATGTTATACTTTAAATTCTTAATCATGTACCTAAACTTTATATTTAAATGTTCACTAAGTAATTAAGTAGAACTAATTACAGACTGTATGGTAGCAATTTGTACTTAAAATATTCTAAATTTAATTATTGTTATGTATATTTTTATTTCTTCAGCAATAACATGTTCTAAATGTAACGCTATGTCTATTAGTTTTATTTAAAATCAAGTGACGTCACAATATACAACGAGATGGACGCAGCCAACGCCAATAATATGTGATCAATTGTACAACTGGCTTCATCCACACAACTCGCATTATTGTAATCGTGTGGCGTTTCGGAAGTTTTATTAAAACCATAACTTCTCAGGCGTTAGTGAGTTTAATTTACGGAAGTAATAGACATTATTAAAGATTAATTATTGAAGATATAAATGGGTTTATGTTTAAATAAATCGGGAACGATTATAGCAAATTAAGGAAACTCAATACAAATGTATTAACCACGTAATTGATTTAAGTACATAACCAATCCGAATATCTCTACTGAACTGTAGTTAGCAAGTTAGTAGTTTTAAGTTAGTATAACAATTCCTGAATAAACGATTACAGCAAACCATGAAACAATATATTGTGTACGCATCTACTCGTGTGATGGTCAATTGCTTTCACTATTCTCATTATAATATGAAACCCCCATTTATAATAGAGGAAATAACAAAATAAGAACTTCGAAAAATATAAGTGTTGTGTTTCGGGCACAAACTTTGCCAAACATTTCTTGCGTACAAAAAAGGTACTCTGCTTACAACGAACAGGAATTCATTCTACAAATAATAGATTAAACTGGTATGAACAGAAAAAAACGAGCCGTTACGGGAAATCTAGAAGACGTGAAATATCAAAATTGATTGTGATTGTTGAGATATTTAATCTATAAAGTAAGATAAAATAGTGTGGCCAATTCTGTATCAAGTTTATCTTAGCTAATTGCTTTTTAAAAATTCGAAGAATAATAACATCGATGGCGTTAAAAACAAATCTGCCGATAACATAAAAATATCAAACATTCTAATTGCTTCTTTATAATTAATTACTAAAGTAAACATGAATAGCGTTGAACAGTTTATATGCAAACGCTTTTAAATTTCCAAAAATTTCATTGTTAAATCAAATCCTTTTACTTAATCAAATAAAACGGTCCAACACTCCGCTATATTTCAAACCTCACATCAAAAATACTCGCTCACGTAACAGAGATAAACCCTTTTCCTTTTATTAGTATTACATAACATTTCAAAAGGCACGTCAACTATACGAGAGCTTTATAAATGAGCGTAATATTCAATTCATTTGAGCTTATTGCGGTTTTAACATCTAAGATAACTGTGAATGAGTCACAACGAAAGATAATGAAAGGTACTTGTAGTTTCATGACGGAAACCTAAACAGAGCAATGGTCCTCTGTATGAAGAATACTCCCGTCCACAAATTTTCCCTAGTCGTACAATCAACCACGCTAATGACACGACCGGACCTTTTTGCGCGGTATTCGGTCATTCGTCTTGTAAACGGGAACTCGTACAGACGATTCTGTGGCATTCAAAGTTATTGTAAGAGATAAATGAATGTATTTACTTTACTACCGTTTTCTTTCAAAATAAAAGATTTATTAGTGTTTAAAATACATAAAGTTTTTACCAGTTTTCCCAAACTTTGGACTGCTAACAATTTTACATATTTGGATAATTTCTTCTTATGAATCGATATTAGTACTAGTTCTACTTGGGACAATTATATTATAGGTATTGTACAAAATATTTTTTCCTGTGTTTTCTTCCAATTTATTTAGTTATTCTCAACGAAATATGTTTATCAGTTGTATTATATTGTATTTTCCTGCCCTCATGATAAAAAAAAACTTATGTGCATGAAATGCTTAGGGTAGCTAATGTATTTAATTTGATAAATATAAATACTTTATATATCCATCTAAATAACCTCCCAATTACCTCATTATATGTGATTATTTTTAGAAGATAGATGGGTGTAGTAAGCTATCCTAAAAATATAGGTATATGCCATCGTAGATATTTTTGTAGATCTATAAAAGAGGAATACCTCAGTATGCATTGTTTTGTTATATCTCAAAGGGATTAGGCAGCGTTTTCGACGGAAGATCCCAAGCGGCTTGACTTTTTCCAACACTTCCGACAACTATCCTTATATTTCAACCAATTTACTAAAAACCTTGTCAAATTATATATCTAAACCTTCCTCATGTATCTTACTCTATCTATTGGTGACCGCATTACAATCCGTTCCATAGTTTTCGAGTTTGTCGCGAACATACAGACAGACAGACGCGGCGGACGACTTTGTTTTATAATATTTAGTGATACATATTTAACTCAAATTATATATTATTATTCTACAGTGAATAGAAATACAAATGAAAGTAATAAAATATGTACTTATAAAAGAGAAACAATAACAAATATATCGACATAATGATGGAAAAACGAAATATTAAAATTACTTTGTAATTTTATTCTAAGGGAAATTAACGTATAAAGATGTTATACGTCGAATCGATTTTGGAAAATAAATATTTTTCAGTGCCCTATAGTTTCTCGTAATTGCTTTCGAAAATTATTTGGAAAATAAATTATTTGACCTGACGATAACGTTGCTATTTGAGACCGCCCTTCTCGGCTTTCCTTCACAATCAAAAATTTAAATGGATCTCCCTGCTCTACGAATGGAACGACTTTTTTTTCTCTCTCTTAATGCCATTTTGGGATGGTATTACTCTTAAATGAATATTCATTCGTTGCGAAATCGTTTAAGAGATAATAGATTGAGGTTCATATTAGGTTCACCATGAATTATGGATGTCCGTTTTGTATGCCTGAATTCAAGAGTTGCTCACTTTTAGTATGATTAAATGATGCTAGACCAATAGAATTTCACTTTATATATTCAGATGTGATTTCAAGTTACCTACACAACCGTACATGATCTTTTAAATGTGCTATGCCTATAAGCGAAGAAATTTCACGAAGAATCGAAGAAAGTTTTTACAAATTTATTTAAATTGTTAGACTTATTTTGAACTAAGTGGTGCCCACACAACTGTGTTTTCTATTCAATTGTTTTTTTGTTTCCTTTTACAGATTTCAAGTTACCTCTTCTAAATTTGATACCACTATTTACGGAATATGGAATAGTATGGAAAACCGTATTAATATATAATACTTTGATATGTCCCATACGTGCCCGTAGAGATCTCCGAGGATTAACCCCAACAAACAATAGACACTACCGTTTTATTTAAATGTATAGGTTAAATCACAATGTAAATAATAATTAAAGATCAATTAGCGCATCACTTCAGAAGTGCTGCTTTTTTTAACCAACTTCAAAAAAGGAGGTTCTGTATTCGACCCGTATGTATGTATGTCTGTATGCCCGCGATGTTTTCAAATAATAGGTATTATTTGAATTTAGTAATTGTATCTCAAATAATGTTATTTGATACTAAGATAAAGTACGTATAAAGTGAAGTGAATAAAGTGTTATTTTACACGTTTAAGCCGCGTTATTGCTGGCGGTTCGTTTTTCTTTGAAAAAAAAAAATTGTTTGTTATAATTGTCAAGGCAGGGTTTGTATGAAAGAATTTTTTTGACAAATCGTACTTAAAAAATGACAAAATTCCGTTAAAAATCCCCAAAGTGAGTGAATGAGGGAGAAGGAAGACAGAGGGAGATAGAAAGATATTTATAGAAATGGCAGGTTGACGTTCAGCTGTTCAGTTGCAATTTTATTTCATAACTTGGGCCTATTGAAATGGGAAAATGTTGTCTAATTTTTTTCGTAAGTACGGCAGTTCGAAACCGGGGCGGGCCGGTAGTAATATATAGCAATAATAATAAAACAAGTATAATAAAAACAAGTACGATTAAATATCTATTCCAAAACTATTAATAATTGAGTCAAATAAGTGAAAACAAACCTAAAATAACAAAACACGAAATTTCCCACGAGATCACAGAAGAATGAAACTTATTACCCCTCGAAAGAGAACTAAAACTAAACTGAACTATCCATTGTTGAAACTTATAATTTTCAATCTTGTACAAGTTAGTTCATAATACAAGCTCCCGAGACGAAACTCGCTGCGGCGCAACTTTTACTGTCATGAATTCGGCAACAAAACACATGTCAGTATTATAACATATTATTTCAATAAAAAAAATTGATCATCAAAGTGCACTGTGAAGTAAGTATTACTTTATGAGTACATGTAAAATAGGATACTTTCGCATTTAATAAAAAAAACAGATACACTTATATTATTTGTAATAAACATTATTACATTTCAGTTATACTATTATAGTATATTATACATGTTTTATATAGATGTTTTATTATTTATACCAAAAGCTATACATAAAAATATATTTTCAATCAAAGACAAATCCAATACATTGTCTTTATTTCCTAGTTTTCAATTGGAGTTGATTAACATCATAAAGGTCTTAAATCAACTGAAGTCGATAATACCACGAAGAGTTGTTACTCTTGTATTCGTAAATCTACTAATAGTCCATTGAAAAGTTACATTTGGGGTTGCGTTTTTTAGAGGACGCAATTTTATTTTTTTGATGTGTAGGGGGGGTCAGTGTAAAGCTAAAATCAAGTTTGTGGGGTCGCCGCCCTTGTCCCACGGCCGCCATCTTGAAAATAGGGGTTGAAATGGTTATTACGATTTATCTCTTAAACTATTTATCTGATAAAAAAATTTATTAACATTTTTTGTTGCAAATTTAATCCTCTACAACTTTGGTCTAGTACCTTTTTGTCGTAGAATTATAAATAAAAAAGTTATAAGCGAAAATGTTCACAAATTCGAGAAAAAAATTTATACTTTTCGATATAACTTTTTTTTATCATTTTACGAAAAAATGATATCAGACCATTTTTGTAGATCGTTTTTTAAGGATTACCTTTTACAAGCAACATTTTTTAATTAAGTCTAAGGTTTTACAGTGCTCCGAAGTGAGTATTATTTTTCAGTAGTCTTAACTATACATATATTATACGTGTGTACTAATAATGTGTCATCAGTTATTTTCTTTTTTTTTATTTCGTTATTATAATTTTCTTAATTTAATTTAATTTTCTTATTTTCTCATGATGGAATAATAGAAAAAGCACGCTTAAAAATTCTAAATGCTAATAAAAAAAAATAGTTTTCACTGAAGTTAAAGTCGTGTCTAAAATCATTCGAAATCGTCTTCACAATTTTAAAAACAGAATAAAATACATCCGCACGTAGAGAAATATGTAGCACAACTGAAAGATATAAGTTGAACGACAACTTCAACACAATATCATCAGCTATTCTTACAATAAGAGAGGTTAGAAATAATAATAATAATAATAGCAGGCAGATGTTCTGTTGTTCCCTCATGGTCACTTTAAGTATTTTCTACCTGGACAGTATTCTCAGTAACGGCCATCAAATTTAAAATTATTTAAAAAATCAATAATTGTAAAATTCTGTAATGGAGTGGAAAAGAGTCAATAATTAATTATTAATAATATTGCAAAATTAATAATTAAAAAAATTATAATAACAAAATAAAAAAAAAGAAAATAACTGATGACACATTATTAGTACACACGTATAATATATGTATAGTTAAGAGTACTGAAAAATAATACTTACTTCGGAGCGCTGTAAAACCTTAGCTATTGACTTAATTAAAAATGTTGCTTATAAAAGTTATTCCTTGAAAAACGATCTACAAAAATGGTCTGATATCATTTTTTCGTAAAATGATAAAAAAAGTTATATCGAAAAATATAAATTTTTTTCTCGAATTTCTGAACATTTTCGCTTATAACTTTTTTATTTATAATTCTACGACAAAAAGATACTGGACCAAAGTTGTAGAGGATTAAATTTGCAACAAAAAATGTTAATAATTTTTTTTTATCACATAAATAGTTTAAGAGATAAATCGTAATAACCATTTCAACCTCTATTTTCAAGATGGCGGCCGTGGGACAAGGGTGGTGACCCCACAAACTTGATTTTAGCTTTACACTGACCCCCCCTACACATCAAAAAAATAAAATTGCGTCCTCTAAAAAACACAAGGTAAGGCCTAAAAAATGTAACATTTCAATGGACTATAATTTCATAGTTACATATTATACATATAAACAAAATTGATAGTGTCTATTGTAGGAATGTTTGAATCAATTTTGACAAGACTTGGCAAATATTTAGCACATTATCTAAGTTGCATATCATTACGCTTTTCCATAGTAATTGTTAAGCAATATAATGTAAATGAATAAATGATTAAGAAGTAATGATACTATTACAATTCAAAAAATATACCAGCTCATTATAAATACAGATAAAACACGGAGTTCCCATGAATAAAAAAACCGTTTTCACGTGAATAAAGTCGCAGACGTCTACTAGTCAGAAAATAATCTCGATATTGGAATACGAAATATTACGTATTTTTGTAACGTCTCTGATTATACAAGTTTTTCTTTTCCACGTCTGAGTAATACAGACCTCCATCAAATAAAGCCTCAACACAAAAGTAACTGGAAGTGTCAGTCAGACCCAGATTTAGAAAAACTTTATTTTTGTAATATATATTTTTTTATAGATTGTAGATTTTAGTATATGACAACAGTCTCACCTAATGTTAAACGATGTTGTGGTCTATGTGATGAATAAGTTACACCTGGGGAAAACTGTCTCTCAACTGCAGCTACGATAGATTTTCAAATTACGATTGGTAGTATAGCAGGTGGGCTTAGAAAATGCCATAGAACTATGGTTTCATCACTTTTTTTCTTTCACTGGAAACTCTACCAATACTAGCAACGACTTCAATCAACGTCTATCGATGCGAAAAATAAACATGCTATCACTGAAAGATCATTGCCTATTCAAGCTTTGTCGTTTTCCCTAAAAGCCTATTCGTATAGGTATACAGCAAATACAGCTAGAAATGCACTTATAATTTAGACTCCCAAGGTTTATTCTTTTAATTTGAACATACATTAACATAAGATGTCATTTGCACATAATTACCACCGGGACCAATAGGCGCCGTCAAACAAACTTTCGATTTCCTAACGAATACGTAACTCTTTAAATTAATTTAGTTATATCAGAATCCCCCATCAATGTCAGTGCTCTCGCCATAGGCCCCTTTTCATTTCGATGAGTGACGTTTTAATTACTCGTTATTTTGCATTTCGGCGATATTGTTTGAATTTGAAAATTAATTTCAAAATTGTATCAGCTACCTTAACTAGCTTTGTATATCCATAATAAATATTCAAATGTCTAACTCATCAAACTTGGTAGATGATACTTATTCGATATTATCAAAGAAATGCAGGATTCTTTAAATAAAGACATAAGTGATCTTTATGCATATATTTTTTTATTTCATTTATACACCCAGAGTTAAAATACTTCTTAATAAAAAAATAAGAAAAATTAAAAAATGCGTATGTAAGAAAGATGTACTCTCAAATATAAATATTTATTTCATTTTAAAAGATATAACCTTAAACATAATTGAATAACTTTCTAGGACATTCTTAGAGAAGGACCGTCCGCCCGTATAATTATATCAATGAATGAGTGTACTTTTTTGATTAATAGCGAAGTATTTCTCTTTTTTAAGTTTCTCTAGAAGTGCACTAAATAAACGCGTACTGTTTAATTTCATCACAGAAATGGAACTACTACTAGGGAAAACCACTTTGGTGAACAGCCGTGGTAAGCGAAGCCGTGTGCCAGGGTGCTCGGCGGTAGTCTCAGAAAAGGAATTACGGGAGCAGGGCGAAGTTAGTGAACATAGACAGCAGACGAAACTGTAAGCGAGGGTTACTCGGCGGTGACGTCACAACAAAAGACCAGTATTACTATCGGACAGTGAACGTTGTCATTGTAATTTCGATCGTAAAAAACTGTGAAAATTTTAATACACAGTAATATTTTTATTTCAATGGATTTTTATTATATTTTACCATCTTTGCCTTTTGAAAATTAAACAGTACAATAATACAAATGGTTTCGGGATCCTCTAAGCTTTTGTTTACTGTATACAAAATATTCTCAGAACTCCCATTTAATAAGCATGACAGTTATTTAACGTTGCCGTAAAATTTGCTTTTCTCATATAAGGCTTTATGCTACGAACGGTGCTAATTAATACCGATACCTGAAGATACCGCGTATATAATATAATAGATAAGAGCAATTAAAATTCTATTTAATATAGTTTACCTTTGCGATTGATGAGTATTGAATTTAATTAGGAAAATATACTATAATAAAAAAATCATTTTGTTTTGCTTGGTTAGTAGTATGTAATATACATCATACTGTATAGGTTATACATTACACACCACGGGCAGCTTTATGGACGTGCATCTCGGCTTCAAATCCTCTAGAGGCTGCGTGTCGTCGCTTGATAAGCAGCAGATGACGTCCACAGTCATAACATAGATAATACGCGGTAGCGTATTATCATATAACAAAAATATATAGAAAATATTTTATAGAAGCAAGTCTAGTTATTTATTAATCGGTTATGAAGTAATCAATAAATCATCATTAACATATGTTTAGACAGAAAAGTTATTTGTAAAAAGACCAAATTATTGCAAAAATGTACAAATAAAATGTCAATATGACTGAAAACCATTACTTGGATTACAAGTACACTAATTCTAAAGGAAGCCAGTCGTACCAGTAATATAGACTTAAACCTTGTACAGATACTATAGTACAGTTTCATGTACCTACACATACTTTCAATTGCATATATTAAATACTTACTATACATTATTACATACCAACACTCCAAGAAATCTGATTCGCAAGCATGTTAAGATTATTAATTTAGATTTATAATTAGAAAATAGGATTACATGCATGATATTGGTGCAGGCTCTTATCGAATAAAACAATGAATTATAAATTACTATTTGATTGTGAATACCAGAAAATAGCTTTATAACTGATAATTATTTACACTTTTCAAAACAAATTTGAAACAGAAATAAACAAAAACTGAAATTATTCAAATACATGACATATGACATATACAACCAGATGTAAGTTCTGGGTTGTAAGAAAATACTATATATATACGTTAAATATTTAAATGACAACATCGCCACATCTTAACGCTTACACTCACGTGGTGTCGCGTGCAACAATATAGTTTGGTAGCAACACCCTGTTAACTGATAACTGAGTAGTCACCAGTTATGGTTGCCATGTTATTAAATCTAAATAGTACCATACGTCAATAACGCAAAATTCATATAATTATAAATTCATAACAAAAAATTGAATGTACAAAACTGTATCATTAATTAAAATAATATAAAACTAACCTAAATTACTCTACTCTAGAAAATCAACAAATACATTAATTAACATGCACAATACTGTATTCTCTCTTCGAAACTATTTACTAATAACTAAGAAACTATTGTTCAAGCTTTGCGTACAGTTGTGTTATCATCATTTTAAAATTGACTTAAGAACCAGATCATATAAATAAACAACGCTACATGAAGTACAAATAGAGAAAATGTATTGCTTATTTCATAACATATAAGTTATTACTTGTTTCCTAAGATATTTGCTGCAAGCACTTTGGAAATAATCGAAATATACAAAATGCATTATATTTAAATGACAATGGAAAGATCGACATCGTGAAAATTTTCAATTAAACAAAACATAATAAGGACGCCTTGGAAGGTATTGTATAAGCAGGTTGATATGACAGTTGGCAATGGCGCAGAACGGCGCGGCGCGGCGTGGCGGACATCCGGCGCTCGGGTGGCAGCAATGGCAAAGCTTCGCGTCAACGCGAGAATGGCGCGAGACTTACTCGCCCCATTACGCTCGGAATGACTGAGATTACGTGATGTGATATCACGGCAAGGAATGTCTACGAGAATTGGATCGCGGATAAATACTGGTTGTCCCGACACACTTTGTCCAGATGTTTTATTGCAATGAGTTTCTTTGAAAAGTTGGCATAACGTCAACATCCACACGCTATTGTGTTCTTAGATAAATGAACGACGTCTACGTTCAAAATTACTTAACAAATTTTTAGGATAATGTTACATTTAATGTTTTCATAACTAATTGTCACGACGAATGTATTGTATTAATCTTTGACAAACTAAAACAGCAGATGTTTATTATAACAAAAAAAGAATCGACATTGTTCATATAGATGATTCCGTACAATTGGAAAATAATAATAAAACAGAATAGATTTCAATAAATTACAGTATTCTGTCAAGTTCATATTTATAAGGAAGTATAATAAACAATGCATGTTATTAAGATTCATGGGTACACAAATTATAATGCTTATTCCAGTGACCTATATATACAATCAACGAGTATTGCATAGACACATGGATCTCAAAACGTGACGTCATCCGTATATTCAGTAACCAACAAATGATAAACAAACGACACAAATCTCGCATCAGACACCCAGCAAACATACTAGGATCTCCCCTCGTTTCCTGCATCGTAAGTAACGCACGGCCCATGTAAGTTTACCGCAATATACCTACGTACTTGTAGCATATTCCATAGACTTTATTACGATAACAATTAAGTTATTTTTCGCATAGCATTACCTCTTATAACTGACGTCAGTGGAATAGGTTCTTAATACACTGAGCGTGAATCTACCAGGAGGGAACGTTATTTCGGTTTGCGCGGCATCCATAAGAGGTCTTTGAAATTTTAATCGTCACATTCACCCTGGCCTGATGGCACACTAGAGACCGTGTGTTGTGTTCATTACTAAGGGTACAGTGAAAAGGATAAAAAAAGTAAGTAATGATTTTCACATGTGAGTTCTTGCGTGTAATTATATTTAGTAACGACATATCATTTTCTAATTTGTAAAATTATAAAAAGTAAGCATGAAAAAAGTGTGTGTCTAAATTTCAAAAACGCTATTATACAGGAAATAGGCAAAATTTATATATAATATATAATTTATTTTATAAAAATAATAACTATTCAATCATTATGCCGCTCCGAGAACATACGATTCAAAAGATGAAAACCCTGAAAGAAGAAATAACTTGGAAAATAAAAATAGAAGAGTTTTCTTGTCGTCATTAATATTATAAAATGCGGTTCTATTGTATTTAATTATATGGGTATATCCGAATATTAAAAAAAAAATTATAACGTAAAATTCAAGTTACTTTTGAATGTAGTAAATCAAAGTAGAATTGTAACAATAAAATGACAGCTTAGACATATAAATGTAACACATGCCAATGATAACAATAACAAGTAGCATAGGAAAATGTAGTTCAAGGTGGAAGACTATCAAGAATAAGAAAACTAAGATTATTTTACTGTGTTTTCTATATTAAATCCTTTCATACATTAAAATAAAAGAACTTCAAGAATCCAACAACATTCATTCTCTCACACCAACCCCTTCATTAGGCGTTTACGCCTTTTACCCAAAAAAGACTAAAACACTCAAATTACATTTCAATCTTATATTTCTGAGTAATGTAGACATCATTACAAATGTGAAAGGTTTTATAAATCTTAACCTTTGGAAAGGAAAAAAGTTTCGGGTTTGCGTAAAATATGCTCGTTAGAATAAAATAGTGGTGAAATCCAAAATTTTTAAATTTAACCTTTTCTATTTTTAGCACACTTCTTCAATGGTTACTTTTATAGGTAGGTGATCTTTGATCTAAATTTTATACATTCTAAGATATTGGCATATATGTGTATGCAATAAAATTAACTGTCTCTGTACAAGCCTTTAATTATTCTATTAGAGAAAATATTCAGAATTCTTGTAACTTTACCTCCTGATAATTATTCAAGCTGGTTAGGTATTATTAATTATATTTTAATAATCACTCAAATTATGAAATTCTTAGTCCTATCATCTTTAATTATAAATTTAATAACATATTGTGCTAAAACTTAGTGTGCCTATAATAGTAGAACATCGAACACAAAAGAGTCGAGAGATATTAAGGATGCCAACTGAATAAAGTCTTGTAATATTAAATGTTTTTTTACTGGATATTTTTAAGCTGCATTGCATGTCTTCATAATTTAAGTATATGTTTTAATAATTTGCTTTTGATTTCATAGGAAAGTCTTGGTAGAAATAAATATTTAAATTGTAAAAAAAGGTAAGTAGAAGACACTAAGTAATAAGTAGACACTATGTGCAACCTGGTATTCACTTTTTTGTTATTCATTGTATGATCACAACGTCTATATTGAATGTAATATTCCAGTTAAAGTACTTTTTTTTTGTTATAAAAAACGTATCTATATGTTATTTCTTGTGTATTTTAATTATTATTCAGCCAATCGTGGCTATGAATAGTTAGTATTTTAGTACGCTTTCGGCTCTCTCCTATTTTCAGAGGTTTTTTAATTGGTTCGAATAACTGGAATTGATCTGCCAGCTTTAATTGGAACACATTTTCACATTTTATCTGTTTTTATTATTATTCCCTTCATTGCACGTTGCTAACCAACGGAGAATACTGGTAAATATTGTGTAAGTGATGCTTTATTTGAATTGCCGGTCTAAAAGATAATGGAATAATAGCAGTTCTATTTCATCAGTTCTAATTTCATAGTTCTCCACACATATTCTGATTTCACTGATAAAGTACTGTAAACACAGAATACTAAATTTATCGTTTTAACTATATTAAAGCATGTTTCTTTCAGTGCCGTAGGCCTATGGTTACAAAGAATGTCAAACCCTTGGACAAAGACAATAAGGGCACGTAGTTTATGGTTAAGGTTTACTGTTTTTCCAACTTATTGAGGTATGTAATTTTTAATTTATTTTTTATATTTCAACTTATAAGTACATAACAAACAAGAAGACTTAGGTATGTTAAGTATTTATCCACATTTTGTCGTCCTCACCGCAATGGTGGTGAAAAATCCCAAATGATTTTGTTCGATGTGGTGGCATATTTTGAGATCGGCTGGAGTTTACTTTTATCAATCTAGTAACGTTCACTATGATAACTTTGAAACTCAGAAGAAAAAAGAAGCTTTTTGAGAGATTCTACTCTGTCGGTACTACTCAATATTCTGACCTATATATAAGCGATTATGGCACAACGCATGGTAACCGAGTTTTCCTCGCAAATCTCGTGATGAATCCATACCACGATAGTAGGATTTGTTTATGCCCGTCGGTTTTTTTTATGCGATTGGAGGCAAGCGAACAGACGGGTTACCTGATGATAAGTAATCACCGCCGCCCATAGAGACCTGTGACACGAGAGGCATCACAAATGCGTTGCCAGCCAATAATAACTACTAATAACCACCCTTAAGTTGGATTAATTACACCAACACCTATAGATATGTACCGGTAATTGCACTTGCAAACCAGCCCCTATAGATTTAAGAGCCCTCTTAGACCGCATCATCGTTTAACAGCAAGTGAGATTGTTTTCAAGGCTAAAACCTACATTTTATCCCAAAAAAAAATTAAATGTGAATTACAGACATTTTATAGAGTAGGTTTTAAAAAGTCATACATAGACACCTATTGCGTGAATTTATTCCCAAGCCAACCTTGTACAAAGTACGATAAAAAATTAAAGACGCAAACGAAAACATTCCCAAATGTTTACATGACACGCCTACGTATTTGTCAGAAGGAGTCAACAAAGAAACCTCAAACACGTGGCTGAACTAAATAGCCGTGCACAAAAAATACCAACCATCCATCACCGTATAAAACTAACAAAAGTAAGAACGTTTAAACATAAATTTTGTCATACATACACCTAAATAAATATATGCATATAACGTAATAAATATAATCATAATATGGAAGATAACAAATATAAATGCACTTAAAGTGACTTCACACGTTCCATATAAGTTTTAATTACTAGTTCTAACTTTTTTCTATTACATTTTCAAGATTTCTGCATATTTTAGAAATATATAATAACTTATGAATTTGTAGATAAAAATATATGGTAAATATATGTAACGGTGATTGATATATTCCAACACCGTTTGATCGGTAATCATGAAAGATGACATATATAAGTATTTTTTTTATGGAGAAGGTTTTTTGTGTTATTCATGTTACTATAATTTCCACTAAATAGCGCTGCAACGGCTCAATATCTGTGCTGTTCAACTAATCGTCAAGAAAATTAGTGAGCGTCGATACTAGAACACGAAGAATATTTGAATGGAGTAACTAATGGGTGTAAGCGACATTTTTTTGAAATTAACTTTTTAGCAGTTTCGAGTAAGTCTTTCAGTAGTCAGCAGAGAAATGAAATTTCAAAAAGAATATAAAAGTCGATGAAACCTACATATAAAAATTGATCATAGCCAGTAACCTAAAATAAGTCTTCACCTTTCATTTGTGTATACAGTATATATTTTTCCATAACGTAACTTGTAATACAACAAATAGTAACTATAATAAATAATAATAAATGCGTGCGTAGTCACGGGTAAAGCTTGTTTACTATACAATAAAGCAAAAAAAAAACTGTTTGTTATAATACCACTTTATAAGTATTATTTACTTTTTAATGGGCGTGATAAATAGGAAACAGTCGTCACAAGTTTTAAGATAATAAACCTATAACAATTATAACATTTGTTAAACAATATCATTTGAATACATATACATTTTATATTTCCAGTTAATCCGTATATAACCGTATACCATTACCGAGTCCCTGGTTAATAATATAGAGACAAACAACGGGTGCCCCAGGCATTTTTCAATGACGCACTAACTCGCCGCCGTGCAATATTCAGTTTTAAAATTCAAATCTTATTTACATTCACCCCCTGCGTGGTGTCTACCTAAATATGACTTAACTACCATTGAAAACACTCCACTGAGGGACTATTTTAGACGCCCCTTTAGGTATGTTAAAATAGAACGTTCATAAACCAGAATATAAAATTCTATAAGCGGAGTTACCGCTATAACCTATATTCTGTAGTTATTGCTTGTAACTCGAGAAAGTGAAATGTATAAATTCCCCAAATTTACCATAAAACCACGTGAAAAGAAGACTTAATTTTATTTTCTACACCCAGTTGTATATTAAACAATCGTATAACTGACTACATTTTGAGGTTATGAAATTTATACGATTTAAAGTACTAAAACAAAGAAGGACTCCTGAATGCCTTAAACCTTAAACCCACCTCTTTGTTTCTATTGTATTCGAAATGAAACGACTAGTGCACCACCTGTCGTAGAGAGATTAAACTAATTCAAAAACCACGGGTGAAATAACAAATTCACCAACGTTTCAATAAAAAATTTTTAGTGATTCCTAAATAGTAAACAATATTATGTGAATACCATCACAGACAAATCCCACGTGTGGATAAATTATGTATGCGCAGTCAAGTTTATCTTAATGCGATCCTCCCATTTTAGTGAATTATAAATACATTTTTATCTAGTCTATATATATAAAAATGAATTGCTGTTCGTTTGTCTCGCTAAAACTCGAAAATGGCTGGACCGATTTGGCTAATTTTGATCTTGAAAAATTTCTAGAAGTTCAGGAAAGGTTTAAACGGTTAGAAACACATATAGTAAGTAAGAGAAAATACTAAAAAATACTGTTCCTAGCTATGAAACATTTGACGTCTTTTGTCATTTTAGAAATAAAATATTGTCATTCGTTAGTCAAATATTTCTTCTTTATTTTTTTGGCTCCGTCACGGGTTGTGCACTAGCCAGCGTCAAGTAACAAGATTTCGCCAAGTAAGTGCCTTGCGATAATTATAATGTTCTAACAAGATGGTGATTTCCTTGTTAGAACTTTCCATGGAGTTTTGGTGGCATCTCAGAATGCATTATTTCCCATCCACTTAACTTGTGCATAATAACCGTACTATATTACGTAAAACACCATCAATATTACAAAATATAGAGTCTAATAACACAAGATTATGAATAAAATATAAAAACCACTACATGACAGACTAAGATCCCGCCAAAAAACAGTCAAATATTTATAGGTGCGTTCAGAAATTTGTGTGTTTCATAGCTGTAGTATGAGGTACGATCTCTTTATGTCTGTTTTGTTGGAATAGAAAACAGTTCTGTTTCAGAAATTAATATATTACATGAGAAAGCTTTAAACTGATTAAGTGCATAACTGTGTTACATTTATAATGTACATAAAAATTTTGTATTACGATATTTTACACAAATATATTTAAGTGATACAAAGTTTACCGGGTCATCTAGTTGTTAAAAACAATTGGTCTTTAATATTTGACAAACTATTTTGCAATGAGTATTATTACCTTTACGTATACGATATGTTTGCCAAGCTATCATAATTTTCTCAGCCACTTTCTAGTAGTTTGGCATAGTATGACCCAAGTACATTCAACTACATTTCCATGTCTACCTGCCCGTCGTAAATCATCAGTTTAATAGAATTGAGCCCATGGTAACACTCAATTCCACAATACACATGCGCTAGTAGTTTCGATTATTTAGAGAGAGTACCATGTAACACGACGCAATATTCAAGTAACATTAAGGCTATTCTGATGTTCGTAAACAATCGAAACCGTATACTGCAATGTCATACAGAGTTCATAAATATCTAACCAAGTTACATTTATTCAATTTTAGATATTTATATAATTACTAAGAGGGACTTCAGTTACAGCTTTATCCATTGTATTGGATTTATTTTGACATTCCTTACTATAAGGCTTGTGTCGATTTATACCAATAAATAAAATTGAAGTGTATGTTTGTATTGTCAAATTAATATTTTTTTGCTAAATATATATGAAAGTATATGATACCTATAAAAAAAAAACATATTTTTGAAATGTTTGTATGTCTGTTTGTTCCGGCTAATCTCTGAAATAGCCGAACTGATTTTTACGAGACTTTCACTAGCATATAGCTGATGTTATAAGGAGTAACTTTTAATTTTAGAAAAAAGTAATTGGGTTCCGCATAAATAGCAGTGATCAGCATTGATTTACATTGAACAACAAATATTTATTAAATTTCACTGCGAACAAGGTCGCGGGTAACAGCTAGTAATACATTAAGTCATAAAATATGGACATTCCTAAATACTAACACTGTCTTATAAAAATGGAAGCTCTTAATTGTATAAGCAAATTCTTGACACAAAAGAAGCAAGATTATATTAAGTAAAATTATGTAATTTATTTAGATTCTAATAAGGGGATTTAAAAGGTAAATTGATTTATATTAAATTTCAAATAAGGCAATCTCGTACGTGTTCATCTTTGCAGTGTACAATGGGAATGTTTCAAAAGTGTAAATAGGAAGGGACAATTTATAATGGTTGTTCCTATTATTTGTTGCATTTAAAAATAACAAGAAGGGATGTGACAGTCTTTTCGCATGAACAAAAGTTATTCACAGCATTGTGGTCAAAGTGTTTAAGTATTTAAAAAAAAGTTGCATATATTTTACCAGAAATCAGTTGTAAATTAATTTGTGATATAACATGTAACAGGGCCGGTCAGGTTACGTAAGATTTGGTTCGATTTTTTCAAATAAAAAAAGTAGTTAAATTTACTGAACAATTTTTTCGACAGTGTAAGATTTTTGGGCAGTATTATCTTGGTCCACCGTGGATGGATATTCGTTACACAGTATTTATCGTTATTGCTGAAATCATAATAACAAACAAAAAAGTCCTACTAATATTATAAATAGCAAATGTGAATTTTGGTTGTTTGTTTATAACGCTTTCACGCCTTAACTACTCAACAAATAATCATGATAGTTTATATATACCTTGTCAGGGGTGTAAAAAAGAACATATGATAGTTTTCGATAAGATATAAAATTACTGTTCTCGAAGGATATACCAAATATACATTAACGAGAGTGAATTCGCGAGCAAAAAATAGTATGTGTATAAACTAAACATATCTTAGGATCGAATCACAAATTTATTTATGTCACGAATCATTTCCAGTCTTATTTGTACTTTTAAGTATTTTTACGCATAATCATAAATATGAGTTAAAACCTCAGACCAGTCGTTCGGTATTTCGAGGCCTATAATTTTACCCACGCCTCTTCTCGTATAAAAGATGCAATAAAGGATCCGTTCTGTTTCCACATAGTAAAATAATTTCTTACGTTTTAACTCAACTGTGTACAGAGGTATTTATATTCGATCTTTTCAGAATTGAGTATGCCGAGTTATAGCCCAATTAATTTGTTTCTGAGCGTAACCTATAAAGTGTTTTAAAATTGTTATTTGTGCATTTTCAAGAGTTATCCTTTGTTTACTGGTTTCAATTAAAAAGTGAACTGACTTGAGTTACTAACACGAAGTTCTTATAACATATAGAGTGGTAACGTCCCAGTAAACTACGAATTCCTTGAATATCGAATGAATATTTGAATAGTACAAGAGATAATGTATTTGCAGCGTCATTTAGTGGTAAGTTAAGTACATAGAATGGTTGGTACAAAAATAAAAAATAAAAAAACATTTATATAACCTTATAGTGACTAGATAATATTTGCGACGTCGCCTGTATTAATTATTATTTTAATATAAAGTAGTTGAAATATAAAGAAAAACTGGAAGCATATATACATTTAACTTACAAAATTTCTTTAGTGTTTTGTAGCGCTCATAAAAATCACAGTTTGTCAAAACTTTAATAATCTTGTTTTAAATGAAGATACCGTGATAATTATTAGATAAGGACAAAGGTCTAAGATGTGAAATTAATAATAAAAGTTGTCCGAAATTTATCTAGTAATATTTGCGTTATTCGCACACAACGGCGCACTTCTATCATTTTATTTATATAGAAGATATACTCGAAGTTACTTGAAGAAACTAGTTAATAGGTAAACTTGTATATTTGTACAATTATTATAATGCGGAGATGCGTCCGATGGCGTGGACCAGTTAACCTTGAGACATCGCGTTTGAATATCCCCCTCGTAAATGTCACTCACACATAAGTAAATGGTCATATGTGTTGTAACTTCGTGATAAAGGTATTTCAGTAGGTCGTCGTCACGGAAGCTTTCCAAACGCGTGTTTGTAACATTTGTTTCCTTATACAGATTACAATGATACGGTAAACTGTATAAAAATGTTATGGCAATTTTAAAAATAGCTTGTTATTACGCACATGAGTATGGCAACTTTACAGTAAAATAGCTTATATGTCAGAATATCATGCCCTAACTAATATTATAAATGCGAAAATATGTTTGTTACGCTTTCACGCCTTTACTATCCAACCGCTCATCATGAAATTGCATACACATCGCCAGAAGAACAGAAAGAGTCATAGGGGTACCAGAGTCACCATACCAAAAAGAAATGTGTTGCCATCTGCGAGTTTATTCCGGTGAAACTGTGAATGCCCATCAAGTCAATAGCATTAGTCAGTCCGACAAAGAAAGAAACGCCATCTGTGTGATATTACTATGGTATACCAAAAGATGTATATATTTAAAGTCAGAATAATGATACAAAATAGCACAACTGTTACTCATGTATACATAATTATAGAGCAAAATATGTACATTCTTCATTTAAAAGTCAAAACGTCATATTTCTTGTTCCTCCCATGAATAAATTGAGATTACCATAGAAACAAAAACCGAACATTTAGCTTCAATTCTCGCTATTTAACATAAAATCTAAAGATTCTATACACTTCTATGAAACGATTTGTAAGTTTTAAATAAAAATTAAATCATCTGTTTAAACAAACTGTATTTTAATATTTTATTTGATTTCTGAAACTAAAAAATATTATAATCAAATAACAATATTTTATAGGGATCGTGAAGAGTATGTTCTTTTAATTTTCCGTTCAAATTCATGTACAAAATAAACCAACATATTCAACATTTATTTGATAGTTAAACATCAAAGAGAATACAAATATCTATATCGGTATCAGAAGTTAAAACTATGATATAGGTACACAGTGTCACTTTTAACATACGTTGAATGCTGACCGCTAGACAACGAGGGCGATTAACCTATTTCATAAATAAATATATAACATGATATGAAATCTCATCTTGAAACACACTTTTGTAATGTTAGAGGCGAACTAGATAATTAATTATATTTTAAATATATTAAACATCGAATTTAATACCAAAACAGTAACAAGCATTCAAAAGCAAAATGCTCCTGTTTGAAGAAATGTCATTATATGTGAACATTTAAATGTAATGGAGCATACGATAGAATGTCTGATTGATGAAGACGTTACATTGCGGAAATCCATCATTAAAAATTAGGGTGGGCGTTACTTCGTACTTCAGTCAATTCATTCAGTCCACCCGCACCAGTAAGACGTAACAGCGACCAAACAATTCCAAGCGGAAGTGCAAAGTAACGTCCACTCTAATGTTTTTTCAATAGAATATTCAATTGCTCAAGTGAATACCGCGGTTTTAGTAAAGAAGTATTTAAAAGCATAATAGTTACATATTTATATTCTATATTTATCTTACAACTGGCTTTAACGTACGATTTCACACGCGTCTAATTTATCCTGCTCCCTTGGACCCATCAAATCCGACGCCGCACCACACTGTTGTCATTGAATAATAACAGCTCCGATCGTGAAGGTTACCATGAGATGTTACATTACCTACAACCTACCTCAATAAGCAGACTATAAAATGCAAATATATTTTTTCCAATCTGATTGGTAGTTACAGAAAATAACACGTTCAAGCAAACAAAATATAAGTAGATGTCTCTACCTGAAAAGTATAAAGGGATCATATTTTTTTAAAATTCAAAACATACTGACTGCAACCGCTGATTTGTAGTTCAGAAACATGAATAAGGCGTTTTTAAATCAAGCGGCCCGCATTAAATATTACGAATGAATGTGTATAATCATTTACAACTGGTATCCTTAAAGGCCATAAAAAGCTTGAAGGTAACGGAAAATACACGATAATTACTATTTTCCGTATATCAACAATATTAACATATTTTTTCGCATTGACTAAGTCGTTATCCTTGTCGGCTTTTGCAAGGTCAATAAATTAGACAACTTTGCAATCGTCTTCTATACTACACACTATTACGAGCATAAAGAAGTAAATACTATTATCAAGTGTTAAAGTTTATATATTTGTAAGCAAAAATTTCTGCAATTCTGGACCAATTCTTACAAATCTTTCATTAATAGAAAACTTCATTATCCGTATATTTTATCCTATCATTGTTATAAAAGAAAAAGTTTGTGAGGATGTTATGAGTGTTTGTTACTCTTTCGCACAAAAACTATTGAACAGATTTTGATGAAACTTTGCACTAATGTAACTTAGATATCAATCGAAATCAAATTAAAACCAAAATTACTTTACTAAATTTAGCCCCTAATAAGGTGCTTATGAACGTCAAAACTATTACCGGTTCGGAAAACAACCCTGTCATCGAAAAGAACCAGCAAGAAACTCGATAGAGTTTATCTTTTTAACATACAATTATATATATCAAAAACATTATACGTTACAATCGATTTTAGTGGATGCACAGAGAGGTTTCAATTCCAGACAACACCATCGTACACATATTATTGATCCACTCTATAATAGCCCTTTGACACTAAAACCCGATTGACATGGCGCTTATACTTAGAGTCCGGCAAATATAAGACATAAGCTATTACAATTAATAAAGATATTGTTTAAATTGGTTAAGATATAACGACAAATGACAAGAAATATTGAAAAAATCCTGCCATCCGGATGCTACTTCGACGTGCGTTGCATCAACCGTTACAATTACACGAAGATAATGTATGATGTCATCGTTTAAAAAACACAAACACAGACAAAACGCGGACGGCTCTTAGTAAACTATATTTTTATTCTTATTACAGTTTATATTGTAACCAATGCAAATTATAATACAACCAGCAGCCGCCCGCGACTTTGTCTGCGTTTGTAATTTTATAAAGGTCTTTATAAGATATTTATTTAATTTGGCAAATACTTTTATTTAATTTTATTACTTTATAACTGGATTGTTAAATACCTATTTTCATAGATGTAAATAAAAAAATGACGGATTAAAAAAAAAATGTCATCCCTTTTTCACTACCGTAAGAGTTGAATTTTCAAAGATCATTGAAATGTTTTTTTCGAATTCGAACTATTTGAATAGTCCGAATTTCGAATCCAATCCTTCGGTTCGATTCGCTATTGAATAATCCGTTAATTCGAATGTTCGCACACACCTACTTTAAAGGTGATAATGGCTATGTAGCTATCGTCCGCTAGACACATGAAGATGCCAAGGAGGGTTGACATAAACAGGCGGCTGATCATAAAACATTAAGCCGATTCTCAGTTCACAACGTGAAGAAAATATGTTGTGCCAACCGTACTCAGGTGAGACATAAACGATAGAACCCGTAACACTAGTATAGCTAACTAATCATATACAATATAGTAATTATCAGTATCACCGACACGGTAGAACATTCGTACCCAGCTGGTTCATTCCCCAGATATATTAGGCTACATACTTCTCATAGTGGTTTCATTCGGCGTATCTGATTTCTAACTAAGCTAATGCATTTTCAAATAGTTAATAATTTTCGTCATGTTAATTATAGACTATTTATGCTCGCGCATACATAATAGGTAATAAATAGTCTTCGGGCGGTGCTTGAGATAACATTCAGCATAATCATTTTACACATAATCATATTCATATCAGAATAGAAAGCTGCGTATTTATGAATCACTTTAGGAAAACACTAAGATAAATCTATTTTCCACCTGTAATTGTATTTAATTAAATATCTGTATAAATATGATCTTCCAAATTTAGAACTTTATCACTGTAGAATGGGTACCACCAATTTAAATACTTATTTTTTTGTTATGTCGGCAATTATTAGGACAATGTTTGAAGGAAATAAAAAAGTTTGAATAATAGCAAGGAAAAGCGTAAAAGTTGGATTAACAAATCTCCATATAAAGAAGTTGTAGTACGAGAGTGAGACTGAAGAAAGTACCGGAATCTTAAAAAATATTTACAGAATCGGCATCCAGTTGTTTAGTCGCCATTTTATTTAACCCTTGGACTGTTCAAAACCACAAAAGTTTCAGTTCCATAAAAACTAATGTAGGCCTCGTGAGGCACAGGTCAAGAGATTGTTGGCACCATAAACTTAAAAAAATACCTGATCTATTACAAAGCTTTGAAAAATAACTAATTATGTATGATAAAATTATAAATTTCAAGTAAAAAATATTTTTTAATTATTTTTCATTTGTATCTTTTTTTAATAAACCCTGAAATTTACAATGTACGATATCGTTAAATAAAAACATAATCCGCTATTTTAAGATCTGGGTCTTTAAAAATCATTCTTTTATCAGAACACACGTGCGAAGCCGAGGCGGGCAGTTAGTAAATATCAAAAATGTATGGCACCTACACAATTTCATTTGCCTCTAATTGAAGTCAAGTTGAGGTAAACGTTTTAATAGCGCAGACGATTGTAGGATGTTCTCACTCTAATAATAGAAACGAGTTATTAAGAAATCGTTACATAAATAGAAATTAGGCACCCAGACATTTCGTGTCTCATTTAAACAGGTATTTATTCAGATCTGATTTATGTGACGACAGCAATGAAGCTTCACGATTCGTTTGTTGGCAAGACGCGATATATTAACTACTAGGTAATACCTGCGACATCGTTTGCATCGTTTATTATCTCAACAATATATTTCGTGCACAGTAAAAAATATATAAGCAGCACACAGTTTGCCTTATTTCTTCACGGTAAGAAAACACCGCTAAACGTGTAGTAAAAATCGACGATTCTTAACCCTTGAGCATTCGGTATATAAAAATCCAAGATGCACGGTCTCGAGCAAAAGTAACGCTCAAAACTGTCCGTAAGACACACACTACTATACTTAAGTAGTTATAGTTATACTACAAACGTATGTTTTTGCAAATTCAACTTTACTCGAATTGTTTAAAGTTGTTTGTTCGACGCGAGACTATTTAATATGAGCGCACAATTTTCAATTTGTGCGTTCATTTTATACGGACGGTTTTGAGACGTTGAATGTGCATCTTGAGCTTATATATATAAATGCTCTTGAGGCTTGGAACTGTCCGAAACCATAAAAGTTTAAGTTCCATACAAAAATACCTGATTTATTACAAAACTTTGAAATATAATAAATTATGTTTCGTAACATTATAATTTTTATGTAAAATTAATTATTAAATATTTTTTTTAATTTGTACGAGCTTTTTTTACCTAACCATGAAGTTTACTATGTATGATGCCATGAAATAAAAAAAAACATAATCCGCCATTTTGAGATCTGGGTCTTATAAAATCAGCCGAGGGTGAAAGCTTTAATAATTTTATATTAAATGAAGCTATCCCGAGTTTTTTTATGGACTAATTGTCGAAGAAGTAAAACAAAAAAATCGTAATCTACGCAGTATTTTTTTATTGATGCGTACACAACGACAGATCTCTATCATTTTATTTATATACATAGTATAATATAAGCAAATATAAAATACCTCATACCTTTATTTTGTATTTTTTATGAACTTGTGCTAGTAAAAAAGTAAAATGCTAACAAATAACCTCCATTATGTTATGCTCTTTTTCCTTCGACTCTTTTTACAGCCTGTTGCTAAATATTACGTAGGGCGTAATTAGTGGAGTTAGCAAATATATAATCTTCCTCGAAAAGAATGACGACAATTTAGATAAAAGGCGAAAATGAAAATGGTGCAAGAAAGAGAATATTGTCGTGCGTTAAATAAATAATCTATTTAGAGTTCTTACCCTTAATGAGTACAGTCATCTACGACAAAAACATTTGAACATACAAATATATTTTTTACATATGTCGGCGCCTGCGCCGTCATATATAAACCTAGCAATGAATCTGTAAGCAACACACGCACCTCCTCCTAAATAGACGGAATTAATAATAATCGATTATTATTCAGTTTTGGTTAGATTACTTGAAATATAAAGACCCTTTATCGGTATCGCCATATTGGTATTTCTTTTATTCACTACATCCACCAGACTTTATACACAGAAATATATGCGTTGTTTGTCTGTTTACAAGTGATGTCTTGTTCTTAGTATGTACTTACTTCAAAAATAATATAAATGAGTTCAATAAAGTTCTTTTAAATAATTCACATTATGCGTTTTATAGTATTTTTATATAATATCAAAAACTAGATTGACCACTGATTACAAAAATGATATTTTAATGATGACAAGCATGCATTTTTTGTATTAGACATTAGCGTTTGACCATAACCTGGCATTAAATGACCATAAAAACTAAGTCTATATGCTAAATTTAGCAAACTTGCTCCTAAATGTAGGTACCGAAACACACCAAACACTAAGGATAACATATCTTCTAGAAAGGATTAACAAAAGCCGATAGTTATGTAAAAAAAATAGCAAATAAAAATGCATATGACTAATCACACAAATGTTAAAGTTCAAAGGACATTATTTTTAACTAAGCGTGTGTGATGTAAACAGAAGAACTTCTTTTATACGAAAAATTCCATGACTTCTCACACACGTGTTCGAACTTGAGCCACATTCTATTTAAAATATGTCGCTGTGTTTGTACCAAGCTGTCATCAACCGACTACATCAAATATAAACGCATCACTGCTGTAATACTATTGTTTAGTATTTTAGATTGCCAGACCAAAGGCTTGAAGGAGGCCAAACGAATTTAGTGAGGCACATTCGAAAACATCTACAAAGAATAATAATTAAATACTAAACACAAGTTTCACTTAAATAATAAAGGCAATTAACAAAACACGGACAAAACGATAACTTACTACTTAAATTCTATTTCAGATACAATAGTACAGTATTATATTATTTACAGTATTATATTATTAGAGTATTATATTATTACAGTAATTTTGTGACGTAAAATAATCTAATGAACTAGGTAAAGTTTGTGTCTCTATTCCAAAAATATCCTGTTTTCTTTAAAAAGCCTTTAAAGCAAACGACCTCGTTTGAAAATTTTGAAAAGTTTTGATGATACCTAAAGAATATAGTAATCGTATTACCAACTCTCCTTACAAATTTTTTTTTCACGCCTTTAATACAGACTCTATATTAATTATGATGCTGACGCGCTTCAGTGGACTAACTAAAAATTCCTTAAAATGTTTACATGTTAACGGCAAATGTCCGTTTGGATTGTTAATCAATATTATATTTCTTTAGCGAATTGATAATATTAAAATGAAACTATTTACACAATTAGTGCAAATTAATCAAAATATTCGAATGCATTTTATAATATCGAATTCTAAGAAATAGCTTATAAAAATAAAATTTTTACTATTATATTAATGTCGGAAAATGAGACCACCTTGGAATTAAACTCCATGGATGTTGTATTATACATTTTATTTTTATTTTCGAACTGACTACACAATTGGCCTGACGGGCCTTTATAGCTTTACCGGACTACTCGTATTATACAATGTAAGTACATCATAGTATTACACATACTATAAAAATAGCTAATGGTGGTAAATATGTAACTAAAAATAACAGTTGAAGGTGACCAAAATACAAAACACCGAAGTTATTATGACCGAAATCACGTTCTTAAAGGGATGTGTTACAGACATTTAAAACATAAACGTGTATTTCAACGCCGACAACTTGCTAAATCCGGTTCCAAACGATATTCAATTGTACAATTTAAAACTATTGATATAAATTAATAGGTAATAAAAATGTAATTTTATATTCAATGATATCTATTTACATGCGTTATTATACTAGTAGCAATTGCACGGTTGATTCACTGGGCGATATAAAAAAATATCGTATGCCCATTACAATCCGTCCATCGGTATGACTGTAATTGATATACAAACAAAAATAATTTCAAATTTATGATATTTAATATACATAACCGATTATGGCTCAATGGTTAACGTGATCGGACATCACGTCCATCAACATAGGTTCGAATCCTCGCGGATAAACTGGAACTTTCGAGGAAGGAAAACATCGTGATGAAACTATAGCATGGTGGTAAGACTATTTCTATGCCCGCCTAGTTAACTATTACCCTCGAGTAGAAAATCTGTCACCAAACGCCTATAGGTTTGTTCCGGCAGCTGCACTTGAGAACCAAACCACTCTAACTTTAGCGTGTTTACCATCTTAGACCACATCGTCATTTAACATCAACTTCGATTATGGTGAAAAGTTCAGAGGTATACGAAAAAAGCACATAAGAATAATTTTTTGAATTGATCATCGCCTCCAATATGTGCCTTGAATATCTTTTGAACCTGTAAATTTGTCAAAAAATAATTTAGAAATCATTCGACTCTCTATAGGAATTTCTAAATCCTAATATGATAATCTAACCGTCATAAAATCCCAAAGTATAAGAAAATAGTATTTTCTCATACAATTTGTATAGATAAACGGCGATGAGGTATATTTTAATATTACCATTTCGAGCTCAAATGATTACATAATGATTATTTATCATTCTTTTCTAGGTGGTAGAGCTACGCTGAAACTATTACTGGTTTCAGCATGAATGGGTCGGCTTGTCCGGGGTAGTACCACCCTCTCACAGAAAACCGACGTGAAGTAACAGTGATTGCACTGTTGCGTTTCGTTCGGTCAGTGAGAGCGCCGGAGGCCCACATATTTAAAAGGCCGGCAACGCACTTGCGACTCCCCTGGTGTTGCTAGTGTCTATGGACGGCGGTGGTCACTTAACATCAGGTGACCCACCTGTTCGTTTGCCACCTATATTATAAAAAAAAAAAAAAATACTCGAAAAATATTGTCATGGTAATATTAAGAAAACACATTTAGCGCATTGTAAAAGTATACTCATCACGGAATATAGTTTTTAAATCGATTGACGTGTTATAACTCATAAGTCTCGAGTTAAACGTACTTAACCCTAAAGCACTCACACCCCTTGAGAAGCATCGTGAATGAACGAGGTTCGCGACCCATACTTTACAAAATACGATAGATTACGTAACACGATCGACACGCTCACACCATATCTTGCCCGAATTCTGAATACTCCAAATCGAGAGTGCTTCCTAAATCGGCGAAACACGTGTTACCAATAACATATTCATATATTCTGTGTAGAAGTAACGAAATATGTTCTAAGAGCAAATACAGTATTTAGGTATTCTACGAACATATAATTATGAAAAATGATCATGTAGAAGTTTAACCTCAAAGATTTTAAAATTGGAATGTCGTGCAACTAAATTAGCATGTTTTTTTTCTTGTTACAAAATCACTCGAAATTATGTGGTACACAACTACGTATACGTAAAACAGTTCCCGAGCAGACGTCATCAATATTTACTGTTACTTTCTAATACACTAAAGTTAAATCCATGAAGTGAGATTGTAAAAAAACACTTTCGCTTTAATATTCAGTTTCTCCTGGATCTTTCCACGAGGTAGATTTCATATACAATTAGATTAAGACTGTTTTAGAAAACTTACTTTAAAGGCAAATCTTTACATAAATATGAAATCAGCAACGTCAGATCAACAATTAAAAATAATAGGACAAAAACAAGACACGTAAGATTCCCATATATACAACTCATTTACATTTGGTCTTTGAATATATTTACTAGCAGAAACGAGATGTTTAAAATGATAAGTAAAAAAACGAAACCTTTAATCTTATCCGTAAGAAATGACATATAAAGAATTCTTCACAAAACGTAGAAAACCCATCAACCCGCGGGAGTAAATAGGTGATAATGCTTCTGACCGCATCATTTTTATAAAACCCAAACGGAATCGGAAGAAAAAGATATGGAAGCACTAGAAAATACTACTAACCGATTGAAGTCCAACGGGATGTGAAATATAGTTTACCTGCAACATAAAAAAAACACCATTATATTTACAGATTATCTTGAACAGTGAACATAGAACAACAACGTTATAACATCCTTGATTAAAATGAACGCGAAGCAAGACAACAAGCACGTTCTATTGCTATTTGCAGCAGAGATATTAGTCAAAGTGAATGACCGCGACATTGAGATTATATCACTATTTAATAACCTTCACTAAGAGGTAGGTACCTGGTACTATGTTCTCACCGTCTCAAACAGTATAATTATATTATCTCATTGTGATCACTTTACTACTAGACAAGAGCCTATACTTTACATTGTTTCAATACAAGATTTAACACGATTTTAATACAAAAAAATAAGTATATAGTTGAAACAGTCGATGAAAACAAGCGCGCGTAGTGTTTCTAGTTCGAAGACATCTTTTTTTCTTTTTCATTATCAAGTAATTAGTAAGTATAAAAATTTCAACCAATAATTATTATAAATTAAAAGTTTATAGAACGTTGAAATCGGTTACATTTGTCGTAAAATCGTACAATATAGAACTTTGTATAAGTCGTGATCTTACACAATATAGTAGTCACAATTTGTTAGGGTAATAATAGGATAGCTGCCGTAGGAAAATAGATGCGTCATCATTTTTATTGGAACGTACAAACATAACACAGTCATAGCTAAAACTTGTAAGGGAAGTCAGAATTCAGAACTAAGTGAACACTCACCAATCTGAAAGGAATTTATTTTGAGTTATCAATAAAATTCAATGACTTTGCCTACGAACACAACGAAATAGGTATTAAACGGTTTTACAGAAGCATATAACATTTTATTTACTAAAGTAAGTTCGTTTATTTTATTATTATTAACAAGAGTATGGCTTCAATTATATTAAAAGGTAAGGATTTTAATATTGTATTTAATAACTTCGTTTTAATGACGATTTTTGTTGAGTATGGATGCCTTTATACCTCATGGTATTAACTGAAGGTTGAATAAATTACTTTTAACGAGTCTTTATTTTTAGAATACCTGGTATAAAAAAGATCGGAGCCCGTTCACATAGTAAATTCATACAATATACCTTAATAGTTGCATTGGGTGAAACATCCAGGTATTCATTGCAACAATAAAAAGTCCTCTAGATCTGAGATTCCATCCAGAAATAATATCATGGATAGTATGAATAAACCAAATTGTCTTTCGACTGAATGCGATGTGCAAATAATTCTTATATACTATAGTAGTGTTACTGATATTGTTATAGAAAAAAGTGCAATTGTAAGAATATTAAGAAATAAAATTTGTAATGATTTATTTATCACTATTATTAGCCCAAGACTAATAAGTTGTTGATAAGGGTGACAATAATAGGTATTGTCACTAACTTTCTTTTTAAAATCCCTAACGGCAACGGCAACGGACACGGTCAAAATAGCATCGGGACATCTAACTAATGTAATGGGTCCTCAAAATTAATGCGAGGTTTGTTTTTTTTTTAATACAAGTACAGTACTTTTGTTCTATTAGTTGTAATCTCATATTAGTCAACAGATATCGTTCTCATAACAAATAGTAATCTGAAGTATCTCAAAATGGATTTCAAAGTGTGGGGCAACTATCCCACATTTACCTAATGTATATTATGACTTTTTTATATACTTTACAAATAATAACTATGCATTTTTTTTATAATTTCTACATTAATGTTTAAATTTTACGCTGTAAATTGGCCGTTAAGTCAGTTTAAGATTCTCATTTAACTTATTCAGGTTATTAAAATAGATGGGATTTATAAATCTGAAGGTTTTAGGTATTAGAAATAGGCTCATCATTAGCAATAGCCTGATCGTTTGTATGTTTCTGACCTTGAATTAAAGAACCAAGGATTCAAATAAATATAATAATAACCAAAGCTTAATTGGGTGTACATAATTCAGAAGCACGTGGAAAATCATCGAAATGTGTCCGAGTGCCGACACGCTTGGCGTATTACCGATGCGTTCCGTTCTAAGTGCGTTCACCTAAGAACAAGGTTAAGGTCACCGTCCACGTAAGCTGAATGCGTATGAACGCTAATTCCAATGTAAATAACATCTTCGACAAAATTCGGTACTTATTATTACTCGTAAAACTCATAACTAAAGCACTAACTAATAGATAAAATATAAAAAAATCTGATATTACTATGATCATTGGAACGTACCAATTTAATTATCTTCGGCAAGTCGTTGTCACAGTCGATAGTTCGGTCATAGTACGTTACGGTGTTGGGCAGTGATGGAACGGTCCGGTGGACGTTGTTGTATAATAATAATTAAAAAGAAAAAAAAACATGTTTGGTTGCAATTACTGCAATGGTATGGTCAGGTGTAGTCGGTCGAGACCTTTAACCGTTATATTCCAATATTAGTCGATTTACACAAGTACATGAAAGTGAAATTACGCGCCTTTACAACACTAACGAAGAAATACATATACCCTAATAAAGCTCAAGATGTTGTTTGTTTGAACCTGCTACTCTCAGGATCTGTGTCAAGTTTAAAAATCTCTTTGTATTTTATAGCCTGTTTTTTGAGAAAGGCTGTCCAACATGAAGGTACGAATCTTAAAAGCGGAACATTTACCATGCGAAGTGGGTCGGCTGTAAAGTCCCATAAAGTCAGCAACCGACAGTCAGGTGAAAAAAAAAGTGGAGATCAGAAAATTGGAAATGAGAAGAAAGGAGTTCAAGCTATTTAGCAAAATTATTATTTACTATTAGTAAGGGCTACAACAAAAATAATTTTACCAAGTTCCAGACCACATCACTATCATTCTCACATTATCATTTTGTATCAGTCTAACATAGAATGTGGGCAATAAGCAACAAGCTCACACTTTAGTCCGGTAAAGCTGTGAAGGCCCATCAAGCCAACAGCGCATACTCAGTTACAATAAAAAAAACAAGAAGCTCACACTATTGTACCCTTTCAAAGATCACACATAAATATTAATTATCATTCCGATTACCTATTTCTAAATAAATCTTAAATATATATTTAAATACCATAATCAACAGCGTCCGTGTCGCCGCACTAGTTGTATTACCGGTACGTTCCGTTCCAAGCGCGTTCACCTGCCAACGAGGTGAAGGTCACGCATCGTATGAACCAAAAGCGACAGAACACAAATGTCAGTTTGATAAGTTTTCCCGCCACGTCGGCCATCTTGTATTTAGAATTTTCGGGTTTAGTTTAAAGTGACCTACGTCACAGCCGAAATAGTTGAAGTAAATAAAGCAGAAAATATAGACAATGTTGTTGCAATAAAATCATGATTCACGGTATATGAAATAATTTTGTGCTACATTACAAAATAAGATATACGTACGACGAGAATTACACTCTTAACATCTTTCCGTAGTTCATTTAAACGAAGTAATGTGTTATAGAAAATATTACTCATTACGGACATCGCCAATGAAGACATTGCTGTATCAAATTAATCAAACCAAAAACCCATGACGAGTGCTATAATTTTTTAATTAGAATTATTTAACAGTACACGATCACACACGTTCGTCATTACGTTCACACAAGTTCTCTCTTGTCTTCATATATTTATTAAAATAAATAAATTGGACTAAACATATAAAATAAAAATAAGCTTGCATAAAGACTTAGAAGAAAGAATAACAGTTTAAGATTTTAGAGGTCGGTAATGAAAATGGAATTCTCGGAAGTACCTAGTATTTCTTCAGTTCTTTAACGAAGCTTATTACCATGGTATTAATTCGATATCAATATACTTCAACCTTCCCATAAATATCTCTGTACCTAATATGTGATTGATTAATATATACTATTTTTATAAATAAATATAGTTTGTATGTCTGTAGAAAATAATATCTATAACTACTGATCCGATCCTGAAAAATATTTTACTGGTAGATTACTACGTTTTCCGTGAGTGATATAGACTATACTTTATTGTTAAATAGCTGTACGCCCTGACTTCGCACGGGTGCACTAAAGAAGAAACTGAGTCCAAATCTGCCCCTTATAGTACGATCATGTAATGACGTAAAATGGCAACTGAACAATCTAACGCTAATCCGACAATTCTGTCAATATGTTAAGAGTTCCCTATTGTTTTTACTTATTCGCTCACTTTATTAATGAAGATTTTTAAACTAATTTTTTCACTTTTACCTAAGATATTTCAATACTTATACTTTCATATAAACCTTGTCCTGACAATGGCACTCACAACAAAAAAGAAATAACCAAATATGTCCTGCCGTTCTGAAGTGATGTGGTAACATACATGTGACAATTAATTTCTATGATATAAATTGCATATCGTAACTAGCAACCGCTCGCGATTTCGTTCGTGTTAAAACACAATTTTAACCTTAATAACAACACAATAAAAGCGAACCTCATGGTGAGTTAGTAAAATAGATGACATAAAAACCTTCCCCATGAAGAGAAACACTTTGGTGAACATATTTCGTAATGATCGGTTTATTATGTGAGTTTATAGGTATCAGATACAGGAAGATCAATATTTAAACATTTATATAGAATTATATAATAATAGTACTTATATAAGAAGATAAGGTTTATGGTATGGTAATCTTTGAATCAGATTCCAAAAAACCTTCCACTAGTAGAAAGTTACGTTCAAACAGATATATATACGAGTAGACCATGTTTTATTGTTATTCATTTTATAAACGTATGAACTTATATCACCTGCACGTACTCCCTGGGTGGTGCTAAACAGTAACAACGTTTTGACCGCTGCACTGCTCCATATAAACGGAACCTCGTAGTGATAAATAGAGTAACCAATTAATTCATGATTGTGTCAAATAAACCCATACGATTAAATAAATAGCCTATATGTTGCATGACTTCTCAATATATTAAAAAAAAAAAGTAAATACGTGACGATCCGTCGACAAATATCACTCGGAAGTCATGATGATACAAATATATGTATAAGATATATATAATTCTTTAGTAGACGAATTTCATTACATCGATTCTTAAGTTTTATATTCTTGTTTCCGACGTTTTTATAACTGTACCTAACACGGACATATTTGTACTTCTCAACAAAGCCATGCTGAAACCATAGCGTAGTGGTAGTAGAGAATTTTCTAAATCTCATCTGGCTAGTATCCCCCCTAAAGTTCAAAATCTATCGCCAAGCATTTTATAAATGTGTTTTGGGCAGCAACATTTGAGAACCAGTTCTCCTAAGCTCATCATGTTTACCAGGTATGGTCACGTTATCACTTAACATCACATAAAATTATGGTCAAACGCTACCCATAAAATATATAAAAAATAAAATTATCGAATATTTTAATAATCACACACACTGACGAATCATTTAATCAAAACTAAAATTTATTATTCATTATAAGATTTTAATAATTTTTCCATCAACATTTAATTTGTGTTCAATGGCAAATCATATATTTTTTAAATAATTTATAGGTTAGCGTTTGAACAAAATCTCATAGGATGTTAAATGATGTTATGGTCTAAGATGGTAGTCACGCTAAACTTAGAGGGAGACTGGCTCTCAAGTGCAGCTGCCGGAACACACCAACAGGTGCTTGGCGACAGATTTTCAACTTAAAGGTGGTAGCTAGCCAGGCGGACTTAGAAACAGCCCTACCACCATGCTATGGTTTCATCATGATGTTTTCCTTCACCGAAAGCTTCCCTCGACGCTATGTCCGAACACACTACCAATTGAGCCATCATCGTTTACATATTGTAATAAAATATTCAATCAACTATGCTTGATATACTGTGAGACGAAGCTATTAGCTTCCCATGGATTCAACGCGCCGGTGACGGGTCCATTGTGTTGAGCGTTGTTTGAAACATACGACCCAGATGTAGGTGATGCTAGTGAAGCGCATCAATGTTTACCTCCATTGCCTGCTCTCCTTACTGTCCAAAACTTAGTAAGAACCTACAAATTAAAATTCAATTTTCCCAAAATTTGTTACTTTTTAATTTAGATTTATGTTTCTTCAATTAAGTGTTATCTAGCTTTACATAATTAGGTTTACTAAAAGTAAATATCTTTTTCAGTTTGTTATATATTTAATGTAGTAATCCCGAATTTTACGGGCAAACGACGTTACACGTACAACGTTTTCCTTCATCGAAAGTTCCGGCTCATTCGCAAGGAAATCGAACGTACACCAATCGACGTGGTGCCAAATAACAGACTACACTTTTTCCAATATTAGCATAGTATTTCATGTAGATATAAACACAAATAAAGATGCCTTATGCAGAAACAATATGATAAGCGATTAATATTGTCACGTAAATTGTTTGTCAACTCAATTTATAAAGTCATTGCAAAGTATAACATTGTTATTGTCAAGGAGTTGGTGCGAACTAAATAGTTTTGCAATGAACCTAAGCAGCTTTCCTGATCTATTCCATCGATAACACGAGAGAATAAGAACGATACGCCTATAAAATAACTCGCTATATCATACAACAGGTTTGAAAATCCATCCGAGCCGATTTAATAATATAAAATCTTTTCACCGGCCTTCTGACCCAGAACAAAGCTACCTATTAAGAGTTCATAATCACCAGCACGTTTATAATTAATCCTACAGAAATGAAAATTGCAATAAGCGTGCAATACTGTAATAACAAAAAATACACAATCGTAGCTTTGTGCTCTACCGAACATTAATTAAAGAATAAAGGAAAGTAATGTAAAGAAGGGCTTAAAACGTGATTTCTAAAACGAACCTTAAGGTGTTACAAGTTGGATTTGAAATCGCTTAAGTACAGAAGGTTGATAATATTGTAAATCTGTGATTCTTTATTTGGAATATCACAGCTTTATGAAATGTTTGTTAGCGATGAACGAAACGAATTTTCAAAATAAAGATACTGACATTATTTAATTTGTCAAGATTTACTTTCATAATTAATTCATATTATAACCAAAATTGGTTGTTTTACTACTAAGCAAAATAATTTTTTGCAAAAACTGTGTTACTTATAGATTATTCCTGTCAATTTATTTACTAGTTTATAATATTTTCTATTTCATAATATTTTTTATTATATTAATTATTTTCTACTGCGCTCTGTAAATTCCCAATAACTTCAGAAATGTTTTACTCAAGTTAGCAAAATAAAACCTAATGGAACTTTCGATAAGCGAGCATTTGGTTTATTGGAATTCATTGTTTAGCTTCGTCAAATTGCATTTATACAAAATTATATTTTCTTTGCTTCTACAATAAGGCAAAGCTGTAGCACAAAACAGCCCATGAAATAGTTAATGTATAGAACAGAACATGTTTCTTATGTTGTAATGTATGATTTGGCTTAACTTTTACGATCGGCCGCACGCACCTGACTTCAACCATCCTTGGGATTATTTTGTAGTACAACTGTATATGGGAAAAATATGTAACTGTTGATTTCTCTTCATTTATTACAATGACGTGGGCCGAAGTCGATTATGTTAGTCAGTTCCCCCAGGCAGAAAGTTTTGGCCAGCAGTGATGCACATGCAGACTGACATTATAAAACATTTCTATATAGTGTTATGAAGATATTTCATGTGATATAAATGGGTAAGGCCGTCAAAATGTTAAGTTTTGCTGGTTTTTTTAACTGTTACAACATAATTAAATGTATACTATACTATGAATGACAAAACCAACACGGAGAATCGAAGAACTGGCAAGAAACTCGATTTGGTTTATGTTTTTTTAACAATACAAAATACAGAATATCTTATACACATACAGTAAATACATAGTTTTGTAGCAACAAGGCCCAATTATATTATAAAAGGTGTAGGTGCTGGGAAATCAGACATACTTAATGCTTAATACTTGGTAAAACTAGATGCTTGGAAAAACAGACCAGTTTATAAAATAATACGTGACATCTAACGTACATCAAATTAAGTAAGTGATGACATAAAAGTTGTTAATTGAAGAACGTATGTGCGATAGTTTAGTGCGAATGTATTTTGATACTGTGTTAGTAGATGACTGAACGCCGAGTTACTAACGAGGGGAAAAGTGCCTATTTCCGAGGCGTAATGACGCCGTGACAGCCCTCCTAGCCCAACGAAACACTCGTCCAACCTGAATAGAATTCTAGATAATATTTAGACAAGCCCTGGACACACAAAGCTCCGAGGTAAAATGATACTTTACACGAAATAGGTTAGCCGTGTGCTACACTTTTCTTTAATGTTAATAAGGTCGATATTTTCACACTTCACTACACGGAGAGTCGACCCGAATAGCCTATCTTTGTACAGTTTAAACCTATCCGTGCAAGTTTGCCTTGTTAACTGATTTGATTTGATACGTAATTCAGTATTCCGTACACGGGTTGGCTAGTGATGGGATAAACCTCGACCGACAAACTGTCCTAATACGAGTGGCAGTTTCATTTAATAAGGATATCGTTCATAAAACGTATCCTTTCATAGCTATCCTTTTACCACATACAAAGACCATATTGAATGAACATTATGTCATCAGCTAAAACTAATGATCAATTTATTACGTTAATAGTATATTTACCATCATATATAAAATATCGTAATTATAGTAAATAAAGAAATCACACAACAGTATTTGTATTAAACTACAATTAATTTTTATAGAACACTAAGTACAATCCGCCGTTTCACTCGCGATTTATTTTTCCCGCACATGGTCACCGACACCGGACGCCGTGTCTTACGGCCTGCCTGTAACTGTTAGGACATTCTTGCTTAAGTACTGTTTGATTTACACTTTGTATGGTGGGTAGTCCGGTGGAACTGTGAAGGCCTAATAAGCCGGCAGTGTAGGTCAGTTCGAAAAAAAAAAAAAAATTGTATGGTAATTGCTGCGCTCTTAAGAGTTATAACTCGATGTTAAATAGTCTATTACCTTCAATATATATACTGCAAAATGCAAATTAAAAAAGAAACAAATCTGGTCGGTTGTTACAGAGATTAGAGCGAACAAACAGACCAAAAACAAACATTTGTTTAAGCTATATGTAATATTACTATAGATTTGAAAACTGTATATTTACGTTACTTGAGCCTTTGGGATATAGTGGTGTAGGTATCATTTGCGTAAGATAGTTTGGTTAATGTTCAAAGATGAAATGGATTACAGTTAATAACATGGAACATTATTATATCTGAGGTGTAACAATAACTCCCTAAAAAGTTCTAAATAGGGGTTACCATTTCCTTAGAACACTGAAGTCACAAAAAGTTCCTAGGGTATAATACGAAACAATTGCTCATTTGGTAATGACAGTATTATTATTTTATAACGACGATTTGTTATCAGAACAAAAAAGAAGAAAGTATAGTAATGTACCTTAAAGTATCTGTTGACTTTTAACGACGTTTAACTTCAGTGTTCATTTCGCGTAAATTGCTAATTTTACAAAGCAAAATTCTAAATGCTTAAATGTAATTTTAAACATAAGAAATATAAACACAAAAAGACAAGGTACAAAAAACAACAGATAGGTTTGGACCCTTGTCGTTGTTCATGAGATTTATTTAAAAAGTTTCCGTTGTATAAAACAGTATTTCTAATCTGAAGGAAAGGGAAGATAGAAATAGAATAATGGTGTAATAGACAAAGCTTCACAATTTAATGTTTAAAAAAAATAATAGGTATGTCATACATAGTGTGCAATTGTTTTAAATGCATTGTTGAAATGGCTTACATCATTTTTATATCTCTAAGAACACGAAACTTTGAAAACTAGTACTTGCTCCCAGAATTAAAATTAATATTAATTTATATATAAGAATATGTATAAGAAGGAAAGTCGGAGAACACTAAAGATTATACGAATGCTACATGTACAGTTTATATGGAATTAACCTACCTTTTAAATATAATAATAATCGAGAATATGAGTTTGTTTGTTACGCTTTCATGCGTTAATTACTTAACTGATCATTACAAAATTTTGCATATACCTTGTTAGAGATACAGAAAAAGAATAAAACACTGTTCCAGGGGTATAGATCAAAGCCGCGAGCAAAAGCTAGTAAAAAATAATCTTCTCGAAATTTTAAGGAAAACCACTTGTCTGAATTTGTACCATATCTAATTTAAGCTCATTAGCACGAATATATCAATATAATCTTTAAATAATTAAGCCGATGTTCACTGTTTTTTTTTTTAAACTTATTAATATCTGAACTGAATGTCTTACACGAATAAAAAAGCAATAATTTTATACTTCATTTAATTTCTTTTTTACATTGCTTTCCGTCTTATTTCTCGGTAGGTTATGAAATAAGCACATTTTTAATCAATAGAAGCCTTAACAATTTGTTTGAAGATGTTAAATATAACTTTTGCATTCTACATTTCATTACTATTTTATGGAATAGCTTGTATGAAATAACAAATTAATAAATGTGCAATAAAAAACATTTATTAAGTAATTTTATTTCTAAATTGTTATCGTGAGAAATGGTTTCTTTAAAAGAAGTATACAGCAGACAACACGAGAGGAAATTGTCTCATGGAACGACGCTAACTTCGACGGAATGTTTAGAGTACGCCAAGGTCCTTGACCTGTAAAGTTTCTCTAACTCGGACAACTACGAGTTCCGGGAGTAATAAATTTGGACAAACTTTTTGAACAGCCTTCCAAATTACTTATAAAACTACAAAGCGTACATGAGCATGTTGTAAAATAAACAAAAAACCTTACGAGGGTTTTCCGCAATTATCTCTGTCTATTTTATTATAAAATTTGTTTCGACCAGCAACTTCACTTATGATTTTTCAAAGTTCTAACATTTCACGTTATTTTTATCAAACTATGTGTAATCTTTTTTAAACAGACAACTCACTCGCCTTCTGTTATGTCCGCGTCCCAATGTCAAATTTACAAACATTCACTTATTAACGGACCCAAAGACCACTTGGACTTAGAACAATCAGTCATGGTTCACACAAATGATTGTCCTGTATGGAATTCAAGCCGCACAAAATTCAATGCGGCGACAACGGCAAAGCAAACGTTTAAACTACCTATTGAAAAGCCGATCAAAATACATTTCAATGTTTTTGGGACAGGCCGGACTGAGCTTAGAAATATATAAAACAATGCAATTGTTTTCCTTTAATTTAGATTTATAGTTCCTCGATATAGTGTTTTTCTTCATACCTAAACAACGTGAAAAAGAGTCAAAGTATCGAGTCATTATTATAAGTAAAATATGCATACATAGTTTAAAAAAATAAGCACGTTTGTCGGATCAAACTAGTTCTAACTTACGCTCTTCTGCTTTTGAAGTGTATATATTAAATCTGTAGCATAAAATGAAGTGGTTAATTCAACGAACACGTACATTTCACAACGTAATGAAGTGAAAATTAACAACTGACTGCTGAGGATGAAAAGTACTTTAATAAAATAAAATGGAGCTCTCAACAAATGAAGTTTCAGTGAACTGCATTGAATTCATAAATTTATATAGCCTGCTGTGAAAGCGTAGCAGCAGTTTAGATACAGCTCCTGATAAAATACAGTTTTATTTTTTGCATATCAATATTTGCACCAAGATTCAAAATAATATAATACCAATTCAACATGAAAACTTTTTACAAAGTATTTAAGAATGGAATTCTAACATGACCTTTGACATTTTCAAATTTCAACCTCATTTTAAGCATTATAACCCACACGTCAGACTACAATAAACACAGGAGTGTTACAGACGTATCAAAGCGCCCTCAAAATGACGATCACGTGGGACAGAAAATATAAATGAGAAGCTTATTCAATTTACGTTTCTACATGAAGTGGAGGTAACATCATTGTTGGCTTAAAAAAAAACCTCATAATACATCAAAAACATACATGAATAAATCGATCCAAGGTTAAATAATTTCCAAGGTTCGTCGCGAACATGATCAGTAATATCAGAATGAATAAAGGGGAGTTGATTTTTTGCGACTAACCTAAAAGGGTATCTTAAGTACAGAATCCCGCAAACATTATCGTGAAGGCACAGACCCTTCCTTTAAGGTGAGCACTTTTATATACCCATCAAACGTTACGAGTACAATAAAACACGATTGTTTTCCATTAACATCGACCACCGCCAGCCTCTGGCCGAAGTGAAAAAATGTACAGGTCATTTATTTTACAAATATAATATAGTAAGATATAGTAATAGTTACATTATTATATAGTTAAATTAAAACCAAAATAAGTACATAGACGATACATTACATTATTGGAATAATCGAGAGCTTAAATATTTAAAACCTTATTAGGCACTTACGTGAGTTACATAACAACAAGATAATACAATTAATTTTAAAACGATAACAAAAATAAGCAAAGAATCACAAAAGAGATTTCTAGCAAATTCAAAATGTAATATTATGACACAAAAGTATTCATTGAACAAAACGGAATTTATTTACATCTGAAAAGTGTTCGTCAATTCACCCTAACCGTTCCTCGGGCTTGTGAGCAAATAAAATGAAATTAGAGAATATAGTGTAGGTAGTACTGGCGACAACAATAGATTGATTCAGGGTTTATACTCGTATATATTGAATGAATTGTTTAAATTAAATTATATTGATGAGGATGTTAGTGGTACAGTTAATTGGAATTAAACAGTAGCAAATGGCTACAAATATAATTAGGGGGATTGTTAAAATACCTTTATCATATAGATGTCAGGGACAATTAACATTTGAAAAAAGTGGGATATGATTACACGCATACACATTTAATGACAACTAAATTTAATCTTATGTCTCATAGATTAGAGATATTTGTTTTATTGTTATACCTAATCGTTCTTACTAATATTGATTTAGTAAAAATTCGCTAAGTAGTAAAAAATTATTTATGGCTAATGTAAAGTTATCCGTATATCTACTTTCGTAAAGAATTAAAAATAAATCAAATAAGCGTTCCTATATGATTTATAAAGATCTAAGCTAAGAGATGTAGATCTAAAAAACTATTGGCGTGTTCAGACACCGCATCGATAAACATATGTTCGAATCCTTGGAAAGAGTCGGAACTTTTGTTGAAGGAAAACATCGTGATAAAACCATAGCATCGTTGTGAGGCTTTTTCTAAACGCGCCTGGCTAGCTACCACCCTTAGCACCTATGATCTGTTTCAGAGTGCAGGCGGGTGCGGGTGCTTACGCAGGCGCGTTTGATTCAAATGTGCGTAGATGCCACTAGCATCACTGTGAATGCTAGAGGTGTCTACGTATATTTGAACTACACGTACCCACGCAAGCTCCTGTGACCCGCCTGCGCTCTGAAACAGGTCTATGAGTGTATTCCGGCAACTGTGCTTGAGAGCATGTCCCTCTAGAGTCTAGACTTACCATGTTTACCATCTAAGACCACATCGCTATTTAACATCACGTGACAACATATCCTACGTCAACATATGCTAGAACCTATAAGGTATTAAAAAAACATCCATATACTCCTATAAAATGGATGTTGGTAAGCCTGAGACTGATCAACTCTAACATCTTTCGACCGATCTGGGTAGCTACTCTTATTTTTTTGAAGGGGATTTTTTTATCTATCGCACTGTAAATCATCACTCATCGTAATTCGTAACTGTATCTTATTGTCATCAAGTTTTACATTATGATTAAACACGGGCGAAGTCATAAGTAATTGCTAGTTTATTATACGGGAACTTGAAAAGTAAAATTTCGAAAAACTACATGCGGTTAATAAGTAACAGAGTTTCATAGCTATCTACCATTAAAATTAATATCTATATCATGTTTTATTTTAGATTCTTAGTTTTATATCAATTGTTTTTTTTTTCAATATTATTATTTAAAATAAATCTAAATATAAGTAAGATAATAATGATGATAAAATATCGTCAGATTTCTTTAAAATATTACGTTATACGTTTTATAGTAATATTAAGATTGTTATTTCATTTATAAGTTGCCCAACAAACGGGTGCCGATTTTCTCTCGACCATAAAAAATCACGAACAAAAAGAAAAATTCGCGTTAATGTACGCGTTGTGTCGTTCAAAAATTTTTCCATAATCGTTTTTACATATTCATCACGATGTCAGGGTGCGTTTGAATCGCGACGTCTGTACGTATTTGAATAACAAATGCCTGACATCTGCATGCCCCTCCTAGCCGGGATTTCTACGGCGGCCTTCAAAATCCTGATTTAGAGAAAGCAATACCGTCCTTATAAATCCCGAGATCAGCCTCGTATTTAAGTTGAGACATCTATTATATTACATAAAATAAACAATACCACTGGTTTCTTTGATTTTTTAAAGTAAATTCTACTCAGAAGTAAAGAAAAACATTATGAGAAATGACATATGATAAAAATAATAGAACGAGTCCCGAAAATAGAGAGAAAAATGCTAAAAGTGGTTAGATTTTTATTTAACTCTGAAAATTCCTAAAGATAAATACGCGTCGATTTAAAATAAGCAGAAGGTTATAAATATCAGACAGTTATTGTTAATCTTAAAAAAAGTCTAATAGCAGTCTAATTATATACCATATCAAAGTTACTATTCGGAGGTCGTCATTATTGTGTACACCTGCATTAAAAAAAATTAACCGCAAATTATATTCATGAACCTTCACTAACAAAGGAAGATAATAAATGTGTATTAAATGTGCATTCGTTAAAGGTGTTGCCTGCGTAAGACGAAACGTTACGGAGGTCATCGGTCTGTACTAATATAAGCAGACCTTACGTCACCGGTCGCCAGACAAACACTTCTTGAATAATAACGAAGTTCAATACCGAGAATGATAATTAAATTTTCTACGCGCACAACTCAACAAGTCGAATCGGAAGGTTCCCGAAGTATATAGTAAATTATTGTTAGGTGAGGGATATCCTGTAGTCGAATCTCTCGTTCATATTATTTCAGAAGAAAAGTAATGCATAAGGTCTTGGTCCTACAACTTCAGTATGCCATTCCATCAGTATAGTAAAAAGTAAACTTTCTATAAATTAATATTAAACAAAGCCTACTAAGACGATCCGTCACCGACCAACACTGTAGCGTGCCATGACCAGACATACAGCGACTATCCGAATTATCGGATTATTTATAACACGTCCCACAGTTTCTTAGTGTCCATCATATTTTTTCGTGCTTGATCTTCTAAATAGTGATTAATTTTCATATTTTATAAGAAATTAGGCTGGAATTAATTCATATGTTTAAGAAATATTACGTTATTCATAAAAACCCAAGCTATGTCGGCGGCTCATCTCACGCTAACTACAAGATTACAATAAAGCATTTTACACGTTACATGTTTATATTATCCCTAAATATTTATTTCAGGGCCTTTCTGTGTACAGCTTTTGTTACCTAAATAATAAACCCAAATTGGATGTTCCAAAGGATTTACATGATAATTAACTGTGATGACCAAATTATTTAATTCGGCTAAGATTAATGTTTTGCGTGTTGCGTTTAAAACTTTTAATTTTTTTTATCATGTAAAACTGGTTATTATGAGACCAATATGAAGATTGGATTTATGGTACTGATGATTTTTTTAATATTAATTTGTATTCTGAAAGAATTATCTATATACCGCATTATATTAGTTAACATTTAATAGCATAGGTAATATATAGAAATAGAATGTACTAGAATGCATATTCTTTCTAATTAATTTTACCGAATATAAAAAGACATGTACTAAAATATAGCTAGAAAATATATCTATGATTACATAAGATCGTGTACATTAAGTTCAGTGGCTTTTATACGCACAATAACGTAGTAACAGACACACAAATAGACGTCGCCTCTTTTTATATATAAGGATAAAAAAACTGTTAGGTTATTTATACGCAATATATAAAAACATTACGTTATGACCATAAAACCTAGTTTCTTGTACCTTCATTTATTTCATGTTTTTGCATCATTCAAGATTTTTTGCGCGGTTTAAAAGGCACGAGTTATGTCGTAAGAGGCCTCCGAGGACATTTTGTAACATTACGCTTGTGATGAGACGCTAAATTGCTCATTTATCTACCACGATACTTTCAAAATAGCTTAAAAGTGGTAAATGATTTGTGGATATACACTTATAGAATTGCACAAGCCTGGATGTGATGTAATTGTTGCGGACAACTGTAAGTTTAGATATATGATCTCTCCCGGATGAAGCCACATCCTTCTCATAAAAGTTTTTTTTATATACTTTTAGATTTAGTTTAGAAGAAGTTATAGTATTTTGTCCACAATCTCACCTGATGTTTAAAGACGATGTGGTCTAAAATGGTAAACACCTAAACTTAAAGGGTCTGACTTACAAGTGCACAGCTGCCGTAACTCACATATAACTGCTTGGTGACAGACTTCTAACTTGAGGATGGATGCTAACCAGGCAGGCTGAGAAAAGGTTTTAACCCATGCTATGGATTCATCACGATATTTTCCTTCATCGGCTCATTCGCAAGGTAAAAAATCTACGTGGAATAATGTCATAACTTTAAATGCAAGAACATTCCTAGCGACTTGTTAGAGTAACTATCTCTGGCAACTGGAAAGTGAACTAGTTATTTTAGTGGATCACAAACGTTCGTCAACTAAAAGAGAAATTCAGCACTTAAAGATGCCTTTTGAGTACTCCAGATTTGGAACGATTCCACCCACGTGGAGTGGATGACGTCACAATAGCCCGGAGCATTTGTCCTGGAAAACGTTAATTGCGCGACACAGACCGACGCTGTGTCTTCTCCCTCGCATTGCAACCCACATTCCACAGGGAGCTTAGTTTCAAATTGAACCTTATATTGATTACGACAAAACATATTTTTATAATATCAAGATAGTTTTTAATGAAATTTTAAATGAACCAGTTAGCACCTGAGGACATCGAAGGTTTAAAAATCCTAAATGAAATATTTCAAGTAATGAAATAACATCTATTTATCAATATTTATATATTTAATTGGCAGGCTTCGTAGAACAGTGATAGTAAGCCCATGATTAAACGAGAGGTCGGAAGATCAATCCTGCACATGGCCGACTTTCATCTAATGAGCATTATTGTCAGTTTTGTGTCTAGCTGTCAGAAATTTATATATGTAATAATTAATACAAACTATACTGGGTTTGGTATTAAATGATTATGTGAGAAATTCTATTCCTATATTTATTATTATCACTTTCAGGCTAAGGTCTGTGGGAAATTACTAAACACTGAACTGAACACAACACGATTATAACAATACATTCTAAGAGTTGTAGTAGCTTGAATATTTCACTTATGACTACATATAAATACACATATTAAAGTATTCTGTGATTAAAAATATAGACGTAGTTCCTAAATATAACATTTGTGGTACTTTTTTTTATTTTCATTATCAAACAGCCCTACAGATGATGTAAAATGATCACTAGAAACTATTTATAATGAACCTCAACTAGGACCAAAGTTGTAACTTAAACCATTCAATAATAGGTACTCCTGAGTACTAAGATAGGGCGACTCGTATTTCAGTTAGTGCATCAACCACACCCTCCGAATCAGAACTAAACATAGCGAATATATGTTTTAATAAAATTGTATCGTAGTAAAGTTAAAATTGATATCACTAATATTTATTTCATAAGTCTATTTGACGGGTAACATATAAATATCTGATATATCTTACATGAGACGATATTGCTGCCATTTATATCCGACTGCCACATCTTATCCCAGTGAATTACCTTATTTAACTATTACTTGCGGCGGAAATAAAGTTAAAATAATTTACTCATTAACCCACTCGTAAAGCACTTTTTTTAATTTGCATATGCGTGAAACGTACAATAAATATTAGATATACTAATTCAGTAAATTATAATTTTGTGTCTCTCACTCTCAGTCAGATCCAGTCTCTTCCTCTAGTTTTAGCGTGACTGCTACCTTAGACCACATCATCATTTAACAATGAATTGTGGTCAAACGCTAACATTTAAAGTACGAAAAAAAAGTGAAATCAAATAAGTATCATTTATTGCAGATGATTTGGATTCATGCTATCATATGACAATTTATTTTTTATCACAACATATTATAACACAAAGTCGTCCGCTACGTCTGTCTGTCTGTGTGTATGTTCGCGATAAACTGAGAAACTACTGAACGGATTGTAATGCGGTCTTCACCTATAGATAGAGTAATTCACGAGGGCGGTTTAGGTATAGAACTTGTTAAGGTTTTATGTAAATTGGTTAAAATATAATGATAAATGTTGAAAGGATCGGAAAAAGTCAAGCCGCTTTAAGCGTTTCATGCACATAAGTTTTTTTTTTTTTACTATCACGGCAAGACAACGTCCGCCGGGCCTACTAGTATAGTATAATGAATAGCTGTGATGTATTAAGTAATCCATGGCTAATTTGAACACAGCATTGCAAGCGTTATTGTTTGGTGGCAGAAATAAGTGTAGCTATTTATATTGTTGGGAACATAATGTATTTCTGCTTGTATAGGCAAATAATATTTTGAAACATTTACTGACTACAGTGCATTATAAATATACTAACCAATAAAGTGATACAGCGTAAAATACCCTATATACAATCGTGTTTGATAGTAACTTACCACCACACACCTCTTTGTTACTATTATAATAAACGAATCGTAAGAAGCAAGTACTAACTTGCTTTGTTAATGTAATGCACTGACATCATTAGATAGAGAGAACCGAAAGAGAAAACTATTCCAACGGTATATGTGATATAAAATAACAATTATAATGATTTAATAATATAGCACAATCATATGTCTTATAATTACAATTACTTAAAAACTTGTCATAAATGTATTACTTATATTGTACTTATAATGTAATTTGGAAATTTCATCTGAAGTTTCTCACAAAGGTATCAATTGATGTAGTACATTATAATATTTTAAAACAAGCTATTATTAGGAAGAAATATAATAATGTATTTGTAAGTACGGAATTGAACAAGAAATCAACTTTTTAAAGCAACGAACGCATTAACGAATTGTTCAGTAAATTTTAGTTATCATTCTAATTCGAATGACTGTTCGAATAGTTTAATACTATAGAAAGACCAGTAAGTTAATATCTCGGTAAGACACCATCTACAAATAAGAAACATATAAAACGATCGGAAAACACTGTGAAGAAAATCCTTAAAGTTTACACGCAAATGAAATAAAACCCTAATAAATTAATAATAAGATTCGATGTCGCCCAACCGTGTAACCAATAAAAGGTATGAACGACGCAACAGATCCCCACGAATATGTTCGTCGGCTCACTCCGAGTTACTAACACTCGCAATTCATTTTGTGAACTGAATACATTATTCCCTCATGAAAGATATAGCACTTTTCTCCTTCGACATAGAGGTCGATTTGGTATAAACACGAAGCCGTAGAAATAAGTGTGAATTTGCCCGCTTTAGACGATTTTCACTTTTACGCTGTACAGTAGAAGTACTAAATTCACTGCGTGAACGACTTATTTCGACGAATTCGAAATCGTGATCATATGACAAGAAGGATGATAAGTATATTCAATGTATTGAAATCTAATACTTTCATAACTAGTAAGTTGATCTGAAAGAGCTTAAGTCATTTTATTCGTTAAACTTATATTACTTCCGACTGGCGTTTGTATTATTCCACAAAGCATTACACTATTAAGTACGAAAAGACATCAGCTGTTAAGTAGATGTTTTATGTGTGAAGTTACGTAATAAAGATAAAATAACTCTTTCGGTGACCAGCACTACGTGTTTTATGAACGTATAACCATTACTTGAAAATTGATTTCGATTTTATAGTTTCTTTTCTCCTGAATCCAATCATTGTTATCGCTACTGTAAGCAGTTAAAATATTAATGAGTATGCACACGTAATTTAGTCTATGACCTCAATAGTAGTATAGTGTTTTTTGGTTTTAGAATCTATATTTTATTGTAGGATAATATTTTACGACGATTTTAGGTTATTTTATCAAGGTAATAAGTTGGCCCTAAAACCAAAGTGCTTCTTTTAGACATATTATTTATATTTTTTGGTTTTATAGGTTTGAATATTTTTTTTCGAACTAAATATACTGTTGACCTAACAGGCTTCTACAACTTCACCGGATTACACGTTTGACGAAAATCTCATTTGATGATAAATGTGGTCTTAGAGAGGGCAGTGGCTCTCAAGTGCAGCTGCCGGAACACACCAACATATGATTGGTGTAAGATTTTCAATTTGAAGGTGGTAGAAAAGCCCTACCACCATGCGATGGTTTCATCACGATTTTTTACTTTACCGAAAGCTCCAACTCCTTTGCAAGGATTCGAACCTGTATCAATCGATGCGGTGTCCGGGCACGATATCAAAACTACGCCGTCATCGTTTCTGAACAAAAAGTTCAGTTGACATTGAGAAATTAAAAATATTACAGACCTATTTCGCAAAATCAGTATCTTAATTTCTAACATTTCTGTGTAAGTACAAACTGTAGTTAGAACCATTACCTTATAATATATTCTAGACGCGTAGTACCGCACTGAAAAAATGGCCACTATGTGACTTTGACCACTTGAAATTGACTTAACGTCAAACAGTCACAGTTCCAAACGAAACAACATAAGTTCTTTATATTATGATATCTTTGACGCAGCAACGATGAAAATAATACGTATTCCTTGTAATGATCATTTATTTCAGTAAATTAAGGAAATTTTAACGTTTTTTCATGATTTGGATTTATATAAAACATATAACTGTTGGTATTTTATTGTAATTTTGGAAATCATTGGAGACACATGTCAGTACATCTATCTCGCTTACTTTTGGTAAAATTTTGTTAGTAGTTCAAGTAGTACTTCAAAGGTTAATCAACGTCACATGTTTGCAAAGGACGCACGCTAAAGCATAGTTCATAAATCCTGCAATATAATTTTTGTTCAAAATTACAAATCTAATCGAACACATTTAATCTGTAGCTAGAACCTTGAAAATTGCAAAGTCATCGTCATAAGTCTTATCTAGCATTAAATTAGCATTTCACACTAAAGTGAAACATAATTCAATAAACAGTTTTTAAATATCTTTAATAAACTTTTCCTTTTAACAAGATGTATGTTTTATTTTTCCATATAAATATAAATATGGCCGCAAAAATCCAAAATCAATAACGCAGAAAAAATAAAAGGGATTCACATTAATGTAAGATCTTATTTTTAATTTCCTCTAATTTTCCTAAACAAATTATACCTATGCACACTTCATGTCACATGCTCGTTAAAACATCGTCGGACATCGTCGTTAAAAGCTACATTTTATCAAATTAAAATCAAACCTACATAAGAATTAAAATTTAACCGATCACAATCTTATGAAATTTATATAAATTATTGATTTATTAGATTCAATCACGACACCAGAGTTGTTCTCCTTGGTTTATGGTATACCAAGTTTTGATGGACTATACTAAATATACAAAGTAACATAGTTACTTACTTACGAGTCAAGAGAGGTGCTATTCGTGAAATAATATATTTGATAATATTTCCAGTATTTTCTTCCTGCTCGATTTGAAACAAGATACCATTGTCGCGTATGGTAATAGTGTAACTAATATACATGAAATATCAATCTTAATGTAACATGTTCACGCAGGCTGACGCTCAGCTGGCTCGGTCCAACGCTTACTCATGGAATCATGCCAGACGTTCCGTTGCAAATCTCCCTCAAGCTATCTACAGAACACAGCCTACCGTGGTCTATGTATAACCATGAATGAAAACAAAATCGAGCTAAGATTTATTCAGTTTCTTTTTAAAAATTATTATTAGTACATTGTACTCATCTTTTGCTATCGTTTCAATTTTTATTAAGAGTCTTTTTAGAGTATTTTTATAATTTATGCATTCGTAAATACCTAAACTGCTTTAAAAAATCAATTAATGTCTATTAATAAAAATCTAATTGGTAAGTTAAATATTTTTTTAACAACATTGGTAATTGCTGGAAGAAATGAAAAGTAAATAATTTAAAATTACATTGTAAAAACAATTAGATTAAAATTTCTATTATTAGCATCATAAACCTAGGTCCAAAGTTATTTTAAGTAGATATTTTATGTAGATTTTATGATTTTATGTAATTGAAGTAGATTTTATGATTTGTTTTGAATTTTTTTTTATAATAGATTAAATCTTATTACTGTACAGAAACGCTTAAAATATACAATTTATAATTCATAAAAACTCCTGTAATATTCCTGTGGTCTTATATTATTAAGAATATCATGAGTGAATGTCACCAATGGACAATTTACACGTGTAGATTTATTTTCTCGCATATTGGTAAATTTAGGTTTTTCTTGTAAATTTTAAAATCTACTAACATATAAGAAGCGTTTAATTTTTTATTAAAACTTGCATATAATTGGGAAATTCATGTTGGTAAGTACTCAGTTTTACCAATATTTATCTATTCATAGTAAAATATACAATGTAGATATGTTTGTTCTTTTAATATATATATATATATATTGTTTGCCACTTCATAGCATAATAAATAGTTTTGCCAATAGTTTAAGTAAGTTATTTCTGTCGTAAAGCAACAGTGCTCATAGTATTTTTATGAATTGCCGTCTCAACATATCCCGTTGCCAACATATAGCGATACATGACGCGTTTCAAATGGATCCTCAGGAATGGAATAGAGATCTTTTACACTGGCCTTCAGGATACGATCTTTTCGAGGGTAATTGTACATAGTTACAGGCTGTAGTGCCCACTTAATTTTACATGAACTGCATAATAATTCACTACTTGATATGATTAAAAAATGGATTTATTTCTATATACAAAATGTCTGTGAAACGATGCATTTTTATCATTATAAATTATCTAATAAGTAACTTTATATGTCCATAATTTTTGCTCGCGACTTCGCTCGCGTTAATGAAGATTTGATAAACAACTCGCAAACAGTTTATTTTTTCTGTACGGAGAGTAAGATTAGTTAATTTTATCACCGCAGTATCAAAAACAAACGAAATATTGCATTTCGTCACAACATTCCTTCAGAACACACAATAGTCAACAAACATCAATAATATTATACATACACCGAAGCAATGCATTGAGAATATGCATTGCCTCTAATGGCATACATAACAGGAACTATTGAATATGACGCAATATCGATTCAGTCATCATAAGAGCATGCGGTTGTCCCATCCCACCCATTCATGTCTACCGTTGTTCCATATCATTCTGACAACGCAATATAGGCGCGACGCGATCAGTTATTTAACCTCACTAACATCACTCGAATGTATTCCAGAAAGATGTTTAAACTTAAATAATTCACAATTAAAATAGGAATGTGACTATACACAGACGTATACCGCAAAGCTTTGAAAATGATACAATTTAAGCACCAGTGCCATACTTTATTACATTTCGCGACACATGCACTTGCGTTTCACGTCCAATCTAAATAACGTCATTCACATCATTTACTGCTATAGACAACAACAATGGTAATATATCAATAACGAAAAACGTTGTTGTGTTAATTTAGAATAATTGTTATTGTATTTTTTTGTCAAATATTCTTCTTTTGGAAAAAAGCTGTTGTTGTCTTGTTGCAGTTTTTAATAACTACATGATAATGAAATGAGTATACGTTATGCGTATCGTCGTTTTGTGTGTAAGCAACGTAAAGTGTTCTTTCTTTCAGACTCATTGGTTGTAGCAAAATGCTTGTTGCATTATCATTGGCAATAATAATAACGGACACCTGATAATCAAGAGCAGATTAAGACATTTTCTATAATTAGTTATAACTTTCCAAGAAATAAATCATTACATCTTAGCGATTCTAACAATCCGGCTCGAAGGACCATATGTTTTAGATAAATGAATGCCTGCGCAAATTAAATAGCTTCGAAATTAACATTCATATAATCATAAATGCGAATGTGACATAAATTATTACATTTTGACACCTTATCTACTCCTGCAATATAATCCTGAAATGATGTAGACGTTGTTAGGAGTACAGAAAAAGAAATATGGAACATTTCACCAATAAAAAGTACTGTTGCTGAGGGATAGACCCAATACTTTTTAATGCGAGCTAAGCTGTAAACAAATACTTTTTTTTTCTTTTACTGTCTACTGCAGTTTGTCAGTTATGTGCATATCAAAAACCTCACGTTAGAATTATGTCTCATTAATTACTAAAAAATATAACCGGGACAGGAATATGGCCCACTTACGATCCCTTCATTTAGAATACGGTTACTGGGTACTTGAAGCATTCTACTTTTGTGGTTAGAAGTAGGTACAAATCAATAACTAGCCTCCTATAGAACTGGCGTCCTGTTTGTGGTTGGTTTTTGATGAATATGGGCTACAGTGGCTACTTAAATTATAGTGTAGATAATAAAAAGTGCCGTACCCAAAATCACATACATAGTGTAGTATAGTGTAGTACACATTAGACATTTTAGAAATATTTTATTCAATACCTACTTATTGAATGAATGAAACCTTTATTGCACTTTTAATTTGTACACTGGCGAGCTTAATACCACACGGCATTTTCTTCCATCTAACCAGCGGTCTTGTTATGAAACATAAAAGTTTTGTAGGAAGTGCAAATATAGAAGAATCAAAAGAAAATAAGTAAAGTAAAATTTATATACATTGATAATTATAAAAATAAATAACAATGAATAGAAACTGTCTCCTGTTTCTCAAATAAATATCGAAACAATAATATTGTAACAAAAAATAATATTGAAACATATAATTGTACATAATTTAATGTTAACCACATAATTTAAACGAGGTCAACTGTATATAGTACAACATCATAACCCGTAATTTTACAGACATTATAAATGAAAGAATAAGAAGCCCTGGGAAATAGTAATAATTAAGCAAATGCAAAAGGAAATATTTTAAAAGTCGCCACATAAACTTCAAAAAAATAAAAACAAAAAGTCGTAATCGTTACTTTTAATATACTTTAACGAGTTCTGTACTTAAAGTGACGAATTAAAAAAATTAATGTGTAACATTTTTTTTTTTAAATAGGATTATAAAGTTAATTTTTTTATATTGTTCGAGAACAGTTTCTCTCACATTCCAAATACGAACTCCCCAAATCTTATTTACTTAACAAACACAACTGTAGAATAAAACAGAATAGTACCTACGTCACCGCGTGCGAGGTAGTGAATGCATCAGAGGCTTGTGGATGGCTCAATGTAACACTGGAATACATAAAAGGTGTCCCGAGGGTGTCGCCACGGCCTCGCTTCAGTCTGTCTACAGCACAATGTCACTTTATAGCTGTTTAGATATTTCATACAATGTACGGATAGTTGAGAATTCAATTAAAACCATATGTACCAAGATATTTATGTTTCGTTTCATTTGTTTTTGGAACGGTACTAAAACGTTTTCAATTGATCAAGAAAAAGGTTTTCGCAAAGATAAGTTCATGGAAACCATTTTTTTATGTTTGATATATTTTCACGTTTGATCACAATCTCATGTAATGTTAAATCACGATGTAGTCTATGATGATAAACATACTAAGCCTAGATAAGTCTAACTCAAGTATAGCTGCCGTAACACACCAATGGGAGCTTTGGGAGAGATTTTCTACTTGAGTGTGGTAGCTAGACAATGTTCTACCATCTACTATATGGTTTGTTCATGACGATTTCTTTCACTGAGAACTTCGATCAGTCGCATGGTTTCCAACATACATCAATCGTCGACGTGTAAAAACACGTTACTAACTGACCCATCATCGCTTTAACTATATCTCGCGTCAAATAACTGCTTTTAAATGTTTTAAACATGTTAAGACATAATTACAAACCATAAAGGTGAACCAAGCAGACAAATAAAATGTACAACATTACAATACTAATAGATATCCGTAATATTTCAGTAATTAGAGATATAAGAACGTAACTTCACACACAAGCAATTAATTCCAAAGGGAGCATCCATGAATTAAAAGAGATGTTGTTTAGAAATTTTTGACCTCTAAGTTATTGGTCCTAACAATTCCATATGATTTTCAGTAAAATCATCTCCTCCTTCAACTAGTAGCGTCTAAACAATCTTAGGGTTATGATGCTGCTTTGCGGCGTTCGGATAACTACGATGGATATTATTGGAAATATAAACTGCGCCCTATAATTTTTCAAGCAATAAAGAATCGGGGATCACATTTCGATATACCAGTACTAAATAACTTTTCATCTATTTCGGCATATTTTAGTCTAGAAACATGTTTTAATCTAAATTTATCTGATTTTATCACATTTTTAGCCCGAAAAAAATAACGTCATGTTTTCCGTAACCCACTTTCTCCCCCACGTGAGATTTAGTGAAAGTCGGCTTGACCAATGATCCCCTCACATAATTAATGGACGCCCCAAACTAAGTATTATAGTAGCTATTCGCTTTCGAGAATCGAACCCGCAGTCTTTTGGCTTAACAGTAACAGTTACTATATCTACATCATTTTGTGATTCGCAGGCAACTGTGGTAGTTTCACGTTTTCGATACAAATATTATTTTTACACTATGCATCAACAACTCTGTGTAAGTGATGTCGCCTTTTCTTGCAAAATAATATTCATTATTTCCATACAATGCAATTGTTAAATGTCACAATGGATGTGAACCTTGTGCCAAATCATTAAGAAATAGTATTATACATTTGAGCTGTTTGTGTTATCGTATGAAATGGCGTCACTAATGAGGTGGGAGCTAAATAAATCCTATTAACGAAACTTAAAGGTATTCTTTCCCGAACTAGATAGGTAGGTACCTAGTTACCGACGTTACATATTCATCGTTGGTTTCTAAGCTTTTATTACTTTATATTCATAAACACGATGTTAGCCAATTATAACATGGCTTAATTTAAATACCACTAGCAGTCCACCTCGTCTTCGGAAGTGTGTAGTAATGAAGAAAATGAGACAGAACCTCCTCTTTACAGTATATTAAAATATGGTTGTATCAGTAATTATAAAATTTGATAACCTCGAACAATAAACAAGTTATTATGTACTACTACAATACTATTTTTTTATGTGAAATGTATTAAAAAAAAATACGTTTTCTTTTCTAATATTTTTTTTTACTTAACCTCATGGTTTTCATTTACGATGTATAACTATAGGGAATTGGTACATGATGTTAATTTCGGATGTGGCAAAACTGATAAAATAATATTTTGGCATATATACCATATGCCCAAATCAGGCGGTTAATCATATTCGACCTATTTTAGACATCATAAAAGTAATTTACAAATATCTACACCTTGATAAATTTAATTACATTACAAAATCTGAATAAAACACATCTAGATAATATACATTTTGTATTAAATAATTACATATGAGATATTATTAACCGCTGCATCATTATAAGTGATTTACTATAATGTCAAATAGTTCCCAGTTCATTCTTGCTATTAATAAACTTAGTTGTAATATGTAGATAAAATGTAATGTAAGTATTGTCTTGTAGTTCGTAAAGACTTACGGCCTGCCGATTGTATGATATACGAATCTTATTGAATATCCTCAGAATAGTTATTAATTAAATTTTACACCTTTAAATAACTGTAACAAATTTAACATTTAAAAATGTATACTATAAAAGAATGTATTTTAATATTTAAAAAACATTATATTCTGATTATACCGTCTTTTACGACCTTTAAAATATTCATTTTTCTACAGCAATAATAAAACCTAATAAAATAGTTTCATGTTAAATAAAGCTTCAAACAGATAAGCAAATCCTGTGAAAATGTGTCTCATTCACAGATATTTGATGATAAACAAGTCTTAAAACAACTATATTTGAGTTTTGTCGGTTAATTTAATACAAAAATAATCACTTTTACAAAATTTAAATAACTTTTAATTTATTATAATTCTATTATTATTAAAGTGAAACTTTTTTACATCGCCTGACATTTTTTTGGCCGTCTAACGCATGTCACATTACAGACTGCCACGGAGTAGGGGTAAAGTGAAAGGTGCTCGGCAGAGCAGTCAAGGTCAATATGGTGGCGACCATACCTTAATTGAATGATTTAAATAAAAATTGCTCTCAGACTTAGAAAAATTAAAAACGCGATTTTAGTACCCTAAATCCCAAAAAAAAAAAATTCATTTGCATCATGGTTTTATTAAACCATATAATTTTGTTTTTATTAAACCGAGATACAAAATTTACTTTAACTCTTAAACTTATTTCTTATTGCAATTAAATACACAAAAAGATGTAAGCTTCTTATGCATTCAACTCGTATTATAATAATATAAATGTACCTGTCAACATAATACATACGTATAATTGTTTAAAAATTAGAATGTTTTTGCAATGTAGTTAAACCTGTTTGCCTCACTTAACCCACTAACCATGGCTTGGAATCGTGAGAATGCGTGAATGATATCATCGCCACAACATTTTCCAGAACTATAGCATCATCAGATATATTAACTCAGATATTTCGTAATACTACTAAACACAATGACTTCACAATTCAACATATGCCGAAGAGGCACCTCAACAAAATAATGTCGGTGTCGTATTTTGAATATAAATTTTGAATTAATAGTATTCTGTAATAAAACGTTGACGACTATTGAGTAAATTTCAATAGACATATATGTGTACATATATTATATAAATCTTATTTATAACTTTACAATATTCGTTGCGGTTTTCTAAAAGGATTGCTAATGTACCTACACAAAATACCGCTTATTTTTATAATGATTCAGTAAAATATCTGCAATTCAGCAGTTCACGAAGAAAGACGACACTCGGAAGACGAGTCCATTAACATTGGCGATCTTCGTGTGTTAACTTGCGAGTATTTCATAAACACGACACCAGATAATTGAATATATAAGCATATTTATTCAATTGCGGTATGTGCGGTTTATGCGATATATATATATATATATATACATTGTCTGATAGGGACGAGTGAAGCGTAGATTCAAAAAACCCCTGTTTATTATAGTCCTGTAATTTTACAAATATATGTATCATATTTTACATTTTTTACATAGTTTTATTAAAGCGTTATGGTCTTAAATTGTTTTTTTAATATATTCTATAGGTCTTATAGTTTTACCATAATATTTTGTGATGCTAAATGACGATGTGGTCCGCGATGGTAAACACACTAAACCTAGTGGGAGATTAGCTCCCAAGTACAGCTGTCGGAACATACTCATAGATGCTTAGACCCATAGACAGATTTTCAACCTTGAGACTGGTGGCTAGCCCGGCTGGTTTAGAAAAAGGCCCACCACCATACTATTGTTTCGTCACGATATCTTCCTTCACCGAAATGCTCCGGCTCATTCACAAGGATTCGAACCTATATCGATCTATGCGGTGTCCGAAAGCACTTACCACTGAATGATAATCGCTTTAAAGCATATGTTATAAGATGATTATTTTAATTTAGTATTTTAGTAAGTTGGTCTGATAGAAACTCAATTATAAATAATCAAACAACTCGAACACATATTTCATTAGAAATACCAAACAGACCTTAAAAAACACCAGTCATTTATAACTCGCAAGTAAATTTAATTAATAATCATTTAAACACAAAGAACTCGCTTCGTGATGCGTGCTTTTAGTCTTATACGCGGTAACGTAACAAATCGTGCCGGATCCCACGAGCGGCGACTCGCCCGCATTCAGTTTCATTAACAAGGCTAACCATTGTTTATGATTCACAATCCATACGCTCAATTTTCTTTATAAAACGGCGTTTGTTTAAATCCCATTCCATGACTCTGAGTTCAAATCCCGCTGATGGTGTCAATGACCGTTCAAAAACATTGTAGGTTTATAGTATATAAAAGCAGCAAATTTAACCACAATCTTACTTGATATTAAATGGTACTGTGGCCTAATAAGATAACATGTTAAACCTAAAGAAGAACTGGCTAGTAAGTGCGACTGCCAGGCCAAACCTACACGTTCTTCTCGATAAATTTCCAGCTTGAGGGTGTAAACCAGGTGAGGATTAGAAAAAGCTCGGATACCATGCTGGAATTATTTCAAAATGATGTTTTCCTCTACTGAAAACTCCGCCTCATTGTATGATTCGCATCTACGGCAATCGACGCGGTGTATTTCGGTGTGTATATTTAAAATAATAAGTACAAGTAAAATAATTGTAATCATTAGGCGTGCCTTACTCACTTATTTTTAAATAATTAATTATGTTATATTGGCATTATTTACTATAACACACAGCTATATATAGAAATAAACAAATTATTGTGTAACTAATATGTGTATGTACAACATAGAAAATAAAATGAACTCGATATTAAGACATCAGTATACTATCCAAATAATTGCAACATAAAAACTGAACGGGATGCCGCACTTCTATAAAAATATGTTTTTCACATAATAATATCAGGAAATGAGAAGAACGCCTCGGGGATTGTATGTTGTAATACGTCGAGACTAGACAAGGTTTCACGTCGAAAAAATATTTGTCGCTAAAATTACTGATTTTATTAAAGAAAACGTTTCTGTGAAAACAGAGTTTTAGTAAGCCAAAAATCGTTATTAAAAACCAAATGAGTATTTGCTAAATTGAATTAGGATACTTGGAGAAAACACTTTATTCATAACTTATAACTTACATATTTAATTGTGTTATTGAGGGTGGATTTAACCGCAATCTTTAGTTTTTTTGAAATCTTCACAAAACATAAATTATTACATGTCCTTACAAATAATAATAATAACCACAAACAGTACAGTATACAGTATATATAAAAAAAAATATATCATTGGTTTGTCATATATTTATAGTTGCGTTCAGAATTTTGCCTGTTTAATTCATAACTGTAGTATGAGGTCCAATCTCTTTGGTCTGTTTTATTGAAATACTATTATAATATTTCAGAAATAAAAATAGTACATGAGAAAGCTTTAAATTGCACACACACCTTTTTTTTCATTATTTCTTTTATATATAAATAGTAATAATATCTACTAAAAGCGTTAAACATGATGTGAATATGGTCTACTTTAAAGCTTTATGGTTTACTCTACAGTAAAAAAAACCGCATACCACGATCGCGCTAAAGATTCTTAACGTAATGAAAACAAACACAATACATGATACAAATTGCTTTGTGGAACCGAACCCTCGGTTTCCAAAACCAACTCGCGTTTGGCACATTTTAATTTATACTGAAACTTATGGAGAGTATAATCTACAGTGTAGAAAACCTCTAAAATTTTGTATTTCTGTAGAAAATACTCATATTTTCAGAAATGCAAGAGATCTCAATTTCGACGATGACGACTATAGGTTTAATCTACTAAAGTGGCATCAAACCTTTTAGATAGTAGTCCGGTGAAACCCTTTAGATAAGTTTCTGTAACATTAGACTTAGAAAAACTGATGATGACGATCATTCCGTATATACAATAATAAAATTAATCAATTTTTTTTTCTTTTTCATCTGAGCACGATAAAGTAACTGCACTCTATGCGATGCCATGTGCACAAGACAATTCAAGGACAAGGGCGACCACAAAGAGATTAATCGCCAATCGTCACTGTTAACTGGCTGATCCCGAAACGTATAAGCCAATAGAAAATCACAATGACATGTTTATCACCATGTCCGTAATATTAGCGATCCAATTGGAGTCGCTTATTGTTTTCAAAACCAAAAGTTTTTTTAATTTTAATAACAATATTCATTTATGGAACAATTTTCAATAAAGATTATAGTCGTATTTAGACCAGTGGGCGAATACTAGTGATATTTATTATGTAAAATTTTCAAATCTAGAACAATTTTAAGCAGTAATGCATCATCAGACCGACACAGTTATCGATAGACGGATAAATATTTCAACAGATATCATTGACGCGTTGACAGCTGTCATACGCGATAAATAAATAATTCAGAGCACCTTTTGGCGCTATCGCTGATAACGTGAGAATAAAATAGTGATAACAGATGAAGATTAAAGGGAGTAATAAAAAATTACCTTCAACGTACACCGTGTGAATCAAAATGTAGCTTTAAAGTATTTTACGTTAATATATATACAGATACACGTATAGCATATGATATTCATCAATTACACTTTCAAAAGAAAAATGTATTACAAACAGATATACACTTTATATATGTATGTATACTTATGTACTTTATTTTTATTATAGGTAAATAGCCTTTGACCACAATCTTATGTGATGATAAGTGACAATTTGGCGCAAAATTATAACACACTAAGCCTAAAGGGAACTAATTGGCTCTGAAGTGCAGCTGCTTGAGCACACTCACGGGTGCTAGGCGGCTTTAAAAACCCTCTACCACCAAGTTATGATTTTATCACGACATTTTCCTACGTCGAAAACTCAGGCTTATGCTAGAATTTGAATCTTTTTCAATCGACGTGGTGTGCGAACACGCTCCTGTTTACCTATAATTGATTTGCATTTCACACATATTTAAAAGGCCGGCAACGCACTTGCGACTCCCCTGGTGTTGCTAGTGTCTATGGACGGTGGTGATCATTTACCATCAGGTGACCCACCTGTTCGTTTGCCCCCTATAATATAAACAAAATATATATCCAGTAAGTAAGATTACAGTCGTCTGTTACAATAAAGTCACCGCAAACGAATGTCTAATTAGCAACGATATAAATAGAAATCGAAATTACCTTCCCCAATGCACAATACACTACATATACATATGTTGTGATCATTTCCTGTTAACGATGGAGTAAATGTAATCGATTTTTGGAATTCATCCAATTTTTTTCTCGCTACTAGCTTGCGGCTGGCACTAGTTATCACTGAATGATATTTGATTCCTCGTAGAAATTATTTCTAATTTTAGATTTGGTTTTCTTCTTCTTAATACTGATGTTAAAGATTGTTACACTGTATTTTAGTTAGTTCTAAAACTTTTGACACGATCATTGACAGTGGATATAAAATGCAAATGATGATAAATTATACGAAACCGCTACTTTAGTATTTCAATGAAACTGAATTTTCGTGATTTGTACAAATAGCATAGATTCACACGCCAAAATTTGTGACTCATAATACAGATATGCGAAACAATGTCAAAGTATATTAGGATAAGAACTTTTGTTTTCTATTTTGTTTATCCATTGTGTGTTCGTTTGTCAAGTACCGGTTTCTGAATTTACATTAAAATTATGCGAATAGATTAAAGTTAGGAAATCCACTGCATTCTTTTAAGTTATAAAGATAAGCCATTAATACAGAACAATAAGTTGATATCTTGTTTTATTTTTGTTATATTTCCGCGCTCCCAGTATATGGATAATGTGCTTCGTGTTGTTCCAGAAAAAATGCAAATTCTACTCATGCTGACAACAAACTAGCTAATAAGTTCCTTTTCATTAAATTAAGTAAATGGAATCTTAATAGGTAGTCAAATCAAACCAAAACACACTAGCTTAAATTTAATTTTTTGCTAAAACTTTGTTGCAAAGTATTCTTTAAAGTTCCAAAATTGAAAATCCACATCTTTTTTCGCACCCGTCTCTTTCATATCAATACAAAGTAAGGAAATTAAAACTTTTTTTAGAATTTTGTATTTTGGAATATCATCTGTGTAGCAAAAATGCGCTATTACTCCGTGGCATGGCATTGTAATTGAATTAAGTGGAAATCTTTAAATGCACGTATGGCGTAGTAATTTTAGCTGTCACCTTTACGAAGGTCCCCGCAACGCTCTTCTTGCAATTTTTCGGAAAAAAGACTAAACTATAATAAATTTATATCCATGAGAAAATAATGCCAGGCTGAAAATATATGAAATTGACATTTATTTTTCTGCTTTTTAATCGACGTCAGCGTGCAAATAACGCACGTTATCGCGTGTAAAAGCTAGTGCTTCTCGAATATGAAATGCACATATCGTAAGAGAATTCGACTCGTTGAGTCAACTAAGAATATCTTTTTAAAACCTTTTTAAAGGACCTGAGTATAATCTCGGAAGCTATAACACTCGACATTTTTTTTTATTTATTTGTTATGTGTGAGTCGATAGTGGTTTGTAAGGCAACAGAGTTGTGGATTTTCATTTTCGGAACTCTTTTGTTTGTCCTTTAGAATATTCCCATAAAATTTAAGCAAAACCTAAAACCTTGCGAGATATTTCCGTTTTTTATAATATCACATGGAAAAGACTCAATTATAAATTTTGTTATATACTACGAATAGTGTCATAAACTGGCCATTAACTAACACAGGAAGGCCATAATAACGCTCACATGTATTTATTATATGTACAGTGTCTAAGCTATACAATAGTAGGTAACGTTATACTATTAGTAAAGGTATAATGAATTCTGTAGACAGTAAACCAAGGTCACAAGCGCAAACCGTCACGTGGCCTCAACGATTTTAGGACATTAACCGATACGCTTCACGATTCACATAGAAGACCCTCCCTAATTTATAAATATGTATTTTTATAAATGCCTTGTAAGTAGCAGCTGAATGTGCTAAGTTATTATAAAAAACTTTGAAGTATTGTCTGCAACACGAACACAAAATTACTAAGTTATTAGCAATAGGCTAGTCTATATTTTATTATAATTTTTAAAGTTACTTAGCATATGATGGAACTGACTAAATTTTTGTAACCTATGTCCCTGAAATAAGCAAAAATATAATAGTTTGATATTGTAATATAACACAGATCAGTACAATTTAAATAATATTAATAGTTAAGAGGTAAGTGTGTTCCCCCAAAGCTGCACTTGAGAGCCAGCCCCCTCTAGATTTAGCGTATTTACAATATTAGACCACATCGTCATCTATCTTGAGGTGAAAACAAACGCTAAAAGCTATGAACTATGAAAAAATATATATTACGAAAGAAGGTAATGTTAATGTTAGGGAAGATAGGAAACTACAATAAAAAGATGGTAATAAACTAAGCCCAGTCTTAAAGCTAGCAGGATGAGGATTACATATATTGTATACTTATTATGTTTTTACTTTTAACCGCATTAAGCTTAAATCATAATTTTTTATGTTGTTTTAAAATTATTACTATTAGCAGAATTCGAATGTAAGGTGTAAGGACCAACTGGAGTTGAAGGAGTTTGTAGAATAGACGTCGAAGTTACTTTTTAATAAATTCAGATATTTAAAGTGTAGAAAAATGAACGAACGAATATTGATTAAACTCGTCCTATAAAAAACAGGAGGTGCTAAACATCTCACTAAATCTTAAACGTCGAAATAACTTAGTAATTGCTATTTCCTAACTAATTTACGTGAACCTCGAGCGATAGGAGGGCGGGCGAGAACTTGTGATCGCCTCTTATTTCCCCAATTATAACTTCCTCCGCATTACCTTAACACTCTCATTATAAATGAACGATTTAGTTATCGCATTGGTGTGTTTATATACTTATATATCTTTCCTAATGATAATAAAGATATAGTATAATCAGAAAATAATTTGTAGTTTTTTGTATTGTCACTGAAGGTATTTTAGCTTTCCACGCATTTGTTATTATTTATTGTATCAGACAGTTACACATAAATATTCTTAAAAAAAACCCCCAAAATGTACCAACGAAATTTTCGGAATTCGCGTACATTTACTAATTAAATTAGTAACGCTATCAATATACTATAAGGAAAAATATTGTAAGGAGAACTAAACCTGAGAAATTTTTCTTGTAGTATCATCGTATGTGGGAAAATATAATACTGTGTCATGGGCTGGAGTAGTGATTATGCCCATAGGTACCTTCGAGAAGAGATCTATGACCTTGTAGTAAGTCTTTTACAGGCTGATGTGATGATCCTAACTTTCGTAATGACAAGTCAAACGATGTTAAAATCCATAATTAAATATACAAATTAAGTTTCTTACCAAAAGCGAATGTTTCTTTGAAACCATTGAATAAAAAAATTGTTTACATAAACACTTCAAAAATATAATACAAATAAAAGTAAACGAAATCATGACATTTCTTTCAACCAAGTTGAGAATGTGACTGTCTTAATTGGCATAAGAGAACCTGTTGCTTTTGCGTTTAAAAATCCAATATATCTTTAGTATATTAGTGAAGGCATTTAATAAACGAATAGAAATGATTAGTCCCATAATCAATCTATTGTAATTGGACTGCTTTAGACAATTATAAAAAAGAAATGACAAAGGAAGAGGAAGCCTCATCAAAATAAGACTCGTAGACTAAGAAGTAGGCAATTGTCGAACTGTGAACGTAAATACAAAAGGCAATAACAGTTTTCAGACCTTACTTTTTAACCCAGAAGAATATCAATCCGAGAAGATACAGAAGAGAGTATAAACCAAAATAAACAGTAATGAAACATAACAATTAACCATATTAGCGACATACCATACGCAAATATTGATCTTATTACAGCAAGTTGACAAGGATTATATACAAGAGCTTGCTAATTAGAGAGATATCCTTCTTAACAATCCCCCGATCCTATATAAACAATCTCGAGATTTAATACACAATCAGATCTAACGTAGTTATCTTTAGACAAATTCGCGTATAACTTACATGGTTTACTTGTGTAAATGTTAAACACGTGATTTGAAATTTTATAATACGATTTTTTTTGTGTATAAATTAATTCAATTATCCTTCTTTATTTATTGTTTTCATTATAGTAATACGTATGAGGCTATTCAACGATGTCAAATAATTAAAAAAAAACAGTTGTAAATGACATAGAAACGAAAAAGTATATAATTTTATTTATGTACCAGTTTGAAATGATGACGACTCAACTTCGTTTGATATACGTTTGAATCCTTGCGAATAAGCTGGAGTTTTCTGTGAAATAAAACACAGTAATTAAACCACGACATGGTAGAAGGGCTTTTTTTAAGCCCGCCTGGCTAGCTACCAGCCTAAAGAGAAAAATTAGCCACTAAGCACCTATAGGTGTGTTACGGCAGATGCACTTGTAAACAAGTCATCGTCAAGGTTTAGCGTGTTTGTAATCTTAGACCACATCGACATTTATCATCAGATGAGCTTGTGGTCAAAACCTAAAAAGCCTATCTATATTCGGTTTAAAGAAATGTATTTCCTCAAAAGAATATAGTTCACTTAATGAGAAGTACATTAAAAGATTAACTATAATTAACAACCTTTAGCATAATTTAGTGATAAAGAATGTTGAAATCTCTTACAATATTAACAAAGCAAATAAAATAATTATGTATGAAAATATTTATCTTTTAGATACATTTTTAGTTTTGCTTTAAATACATTTACAGATTCAGTTTCTCTCAGGTCCTTCGGTAATTCATTAGACAGTTTAACTCCCTCAAATGTTAAGTTATGTATACTATATCGTGTTGTTCTTGGTTTACTTTCTATCTCCCCATTGCACAGGTTCGGTTGATGAGAAGGGGGCAGCTGGTGTGTACCCAGCTTGCCCTCCTTATTAGGACAACGCCCGTCAGACACTTTCTGCTGGGCTGGCCGCTGGGGCGGCATGGTGATGGCACTGCACGATCCCATGCCGCCCCAACCTAGCGCGGTCGGTACACCGTGGGGTTTTAGTGAGTAAGAGTCTCACACTACCCATTCTCTTCCCCAGGAGGGTGGTGTGTCTATGATGTATTATAGATGATGTTAATAAAAAAAAAGGATTAATTTGTGAGTGCAATTTTTATGTATAATATTTTTTATTAAAATGGAAGTCTTATATATATACATTTGCCTTAGGCCAATATTTGTTTCTCTGTAATTTTTTCTGTGGAAGTTAAATTATTATAATTAAAAAGTATTTTATGATTTTATTTTGTGCGATTTGTAGTTCTTTGATAATCCCAATTCACCAATAGCGTTAAGATAAATTAAAAAAAGGTCCTAAAATAGAGCCTTACAATTATAAAGAGGTAAACTAATCTTTATGTTTGTAATATATACAACAAATACTTAAGCAATTTAAAAATATATTCCATCTATATGTACCAATAATATCAGAGAGTAACATAGGCTGCTTTTTATTTTCATAATGCGAGCGAAGCCCACGAGCAAAACTAGTAAAGTATAAAAAGGTTCGTGTATATATTTTCTTTGTAGTCCGATGAATCTGTAGAGGCACCAGGGTCAACAGGATACGTCAGTTCGAAAATATATATATAAAAACACATATATATGTATATATATACTTCTTTTTTCAAAAGTTTTTTTATATCACTTACACAAGTTACACAGCATATGGTAATTATAAATGCGCGTGTGATGTCATGTATTACATTAACCTACTTTTGATATAATCGCTATCAAATCCATCTCAAAGCTCGCAGATAAAGCTAAGCCGCGTGAAAGATTAAGAAGTACTACTGCTTATACGAGACTAAAATGCAAAGTGTATAAAATAAAGATATAGTTATTTCTAATGTTAAATTATTTTTAAACTTTGATAATGTGTTAGTTTCAAAATAAAAAAATATACATAAATATATTCAAACACAAAAAAAATGTGACGCAATTTTTATAACAATAAGTATGCGTATATATTTTTACACGGATTTCACCAAAATTTGGCGACAGTGCCTAATTGTATTATATTGAGTAACAGCCCGAGTTTCAAAAAGTAACGTCGTATAATAATTCTAATAACAAAGCCAAATAAATATAGTTATAAGTTTTTAATACTATACAATATAAAGATAGAATTTTGAGTATTTTATTGTTCGGTATCTAAACTAAAATTACGATTAAAATATCTATATACACAAAAATGAATTGCCGTTTGTCTCGCTAAAACTCGGGAATGGCTGGAACGATTTGGGTAATTTTGATCTTGTAATATTTGTGGAAGTTTAGGGAAGGTTTAAACGGTGAAAAACAAAAATATTAGAAAAGACAATATTTTCAAATACAAAATTTTCCTAGCTATGAAAAATTTGGTGTCTTTTGTCATTTTAGAAATAAAAAATTGTCCTTCGTTTGTCAAATTTTTATAGGTGCGTTCAGGAATTTGTCTGTTTCTGAGCTGTAGTATGAGGTCTAACCTCTTTGGTCTATTTTGTTGGGATACAAAACAGTTCTGTTTCAGAAATACAAATAGTATATGAGAGCTTTAAATTAATTCAGTGCATCACTATATTGCAATTATAATGTAACTAAAAATTTTGTATTAAGTTTTGACCACATTTTACACTAATATATGTAAGTGATACGAAGTTCACCGGATCATCTAGCAAATAAATAAAAATTAGTGTCGTAGAACATACAGTTGAAACGATGTTCCTTTTGTAGTATATTATTTTTTAGTGAATTTGTCAATTAATTAGCTATAAAGAATAAGAGATTTATCGTACAAATATTTTAGATAAAAAAAGTTATTCACATAATGTTGCACTTTTAACTCTGACGCGTACCTAGCGTCATTTTTATTATCTTCTAAGCCACTATCAAAACGCAAAATTGATCTATATTAACCAATAACAAGAATTATTATTAACTTGTAAAAGTATTTACAAACAATTAGCAAAGAGGTTACGCAGCACGTGTTATGTTAAAAATTACTTATTTTATATAAGTATACGTACTAAGTATAAGTACACAACTACACACAATACGCTACGATACAGCTGACGCGTATGCCGTGTACACAATATACCTGCGTTACCGGTGCGAAATAATTGACTGCCTTGTACCAATAAGCGCGCAGCTATGACTGGGCACAGCCAATAGAATACGCGCTATGGATAACCGTCTACACTATAGGAAAGATCGGAAAACTCTAACACTTTTTTTCGCCTAGCCCGTACCAAGTCCGTACCGTGTGATAAGAAACTACGTTCCAAAAATGTACCGAAAATAAACTAAATTTCACTCGTATAGATTAGAAAAAATGATAAGAACGAACGGAATAGATTGGAGTAAAATCGTGAAACCAAAACTAATGGAACATAAATATCCGATCTCCATGTACCATTATGCAAATTCAATATTTCTGTTAGTTTGTATACTAAAATAGAGATTTATAGACCACTCGTGCTTTATAGAATACCGGCTTAAGAATCCCGCACGGTATTCCCGGAACGAATAGAAACGAGAATAGGTTAATAGCATAAACGTATTCAAATCTGAACAATTCTATTTAAAAATGAACACTGTAGAAATATATTGTTACAGGAATGTAATAAGTCGTGAATACAAATATTAAAAACCGATCAGCGCAGTAGATTTTTGATACACAAAACTTATTAATATGGAAGAAGATAAAGAGGAAACTACAAAAATTCTTAATAACTTGGCCTAATTAAGTATACACGTCTCTAAAAGTAAAACAGAAATCTATATCCATATGCAAATTCAAATCTATAATAAATTTTGTATCATATGTATATCCATCTATACTTATATAACATGTAATGAAGGATTACAGATAATATAAATCCAAAATTAGATTTTTTTCTGATTAGATCCAGTAAATAACATTTGATTCATGAATAAAATATCACCGGCTGCATAAACAAGCTAATTGATGGAATATATTTTACTGGCATTGTTTTTGTTTTAGAACGAACGGCTCAAATCTAAGGAATCAAAGACCTTGCGAGACTCATTTCAAATGTTTACTCATTAATTAAGGTTAAAAGTAAATATTTACTTTAAGGCAGTCGAAGCTATCTATCAGATGTTATCAAATAAAAAAAAGTTAAAAAAACTTCACTCAAATTGCATTTTCTAACTTGCCGGTCGGCATATTGAACCGAGAGTTTCTTTCAACATAACGTATCGGTCCAGCGAAAAAGTAATGCGAACTGGGATTTATGGGCAACTCGCTTCGTACAATATCAATGCTGGTTTAAGAGGCGCGTAGAGTTCGAGTAATGCACCGTAACAGGAAATAAGTGCATTAAGCAACAGTATAGTATACCGTTGTTTGAATGTAATATATACCTGTTGTTTACTTTAGATATTCTGCTAAGTTTTTCACATAACCTTTTATGAATTTGCCAATTGAATAGTCTAACGTGAAGATAAAAACAATGATTTTGGTTTTCGGTTACATAAATGTATCTAAGTGCACTTTTTCAATCCTGGGATTCGTGAAATCCACGCATTTAAATCAACCACATCTTTTTTTATAATGCCATAATATTATGCCATATCGTGAACCTATATAACCCGGGACGTTTTTCAATACATAAATTATTTAACGCGAAAATCATTTTTAACAAGGGACTGATCATTACATAGGTAAGCTTCATAATAAAATATACAGATTTTCCAGTTTTATAATAGTAAAAGGTAATATGTAGAAAGTAATCGTTTCAGTCTTCATAATATACAGCATTCATCTCTAACCAAACTTAAACCGGATAATGCAAGTCTTTATCGAAGATTAGTCGTAAACGAAATCGGCCTGAGGCTAAAATGAAACTTCTGCCTTCAAACTGACTTACATCACTATAAACACCGCCGTTGAATGGTAAAAAAAGGAGTATAAAAGCTTCCGTAGTTAAGCCCTGCACATGTTCTCTACTAATTGTACAGACGGAAAAAAAGAATGTCAATTGAAGTAGGCTAAAAACGAGCAAAATCTATAATTTTGTATACCAAAAAAAATGAGTGTTGTGGAACGAAGTTGCTGTCGTAGTATATTACTACAAATTACTAGAGTCTGAGAACAATTAAATGAAATGCAGAAATGACTAATGAATTGAAGGAATGATAGGAAATTATGTAATTATTATATATTTTTTCGAGTTGTGAAAATAACAATTTTATTGTACATTATTAAATTTGTCTAATTCATCACAAACTTCATCAGATAAACATAAGATTAAGTCAACACCCACAATATGCTACGAAACAGTATGCCGTGTACAAACTGTACCTGCACAGCCAGTGCGAACTTATTGGTTGAAGGCAACCAATAAGCGCGCAGAAAGGGTCGTGAAGGAAAATTATTACACTTTTTTCACCTAGCTCCCATCCACCAATACCGTACCGTGCGATAAGGAACTTAATTCCAGAAATACTAAACACTGAACACTTGTAAGTCACGCTCGTGTATTATTTCAATTTATCTCCGGTTTCAGGGATAAAATTTCGAGCCTTGTCACAGTTAAAAAAAGCCGAAACTGTTACTTAAGCTTTTTACATTTATCAAAAGAATGCAATTCTGTATCTAATCATAGAGGTGCTGGCACTGTTAGCACTCTATATTGTATACCTATCAGGATTTCTAAATCTTTCCCGTTTATGGCACCTGAGAGGTTTTCATACGAAATATTCATTCATTCTTATTATCTTTTGTTTATTATGATTTTGTTCAAGGAAATTAGCAAACACACATCCTATCCACCTAATGACAAGTGGTTGCTAAAGCCTACATGGTAATTATAATCAATTTAAAAAATACCAGTCATAAGGCGGCCAGTTGTGATAAAGACTTAGTGAAAACACCTCTTATGGAAGTCATTTGCCATCGACACGTTTCTTTTTTTTCAAGTAGTTAGATAAAAGGCGTAAAATAATTCCTTGCTTTTCCCAAAAAAGTGTTTCAAATTCAATATTAATTTAATGAATCAGCATCGATTATTTTTCAAGGTAGCTTCCATTAAAAGTTTTCGACAAAATTAATTCTAATAAACGTAGAGCAATAATGTTAAGGCCACGTACGGTAATAAATTATAATTTATGAGTACACACGAGTCTTAAAATTACAATAGGAGCATAATTAACTACAGTTAACAGCGCTACCACTTTAGGAATTAAAGGAATGGAATCACCCGAATTCATTCTAGTCGATGCCTACAGAAGTCTGAATATTCTCGAAATACCTTTAACCATGACTTATTCGGTTGTTAATGATTCAGTATAAAATTTTTCAATTCCTATATTAAGGTGATTATAATATCACGCAATACACTCTCGCAAAAGACCTATAAAGGAGTATCTAAAAGTCTAGCCCACGGGGATTGTCTTTCGTCCGTACTAACAAAACCTTATTTCAGTGCCTATGTTCAACGAATAAATGCGATCTGAATATATTATCGGGCGCATTACGTACGATTCGCTTGAGGCTCGTATCTACTCGAGTCTGTTGAATTCAGTTGCACTGTGCATGCTCTTCCAACTTCATACTCGCCTGCTACAAAGACATATCTTTTATCTTCTTCAATTTTATCTCAATGTCTCTAATATAAGACTCTTGTTATCTGGTAATACACAGTTTCACGGTTTATCTTATATCACATATCTTGAGATTACTAATGAACCTAATGTCATATCGACTTTAGGGTTCTGAACATAGATAAACCATCATATAACGGGAAAAATACGAAGTAAATTCTCTACCTTTTTTATATATTATGCTAAAACATATCTAAACGGCACTGGATAAATCTGGCCTTTTCAATATTGTTTAGTCAAATGTACTATAAAACTTTTTATACAATTACAAAAGTACAATATAACTTGAATACACAAATACTTAAACAAACTTCATACCACCAGAAATATGAAACCTTTTAGTTGCCTCTTTCTTGTTTATCGAATTCTAGGCTATAAACGCTTTATAACCTAAATGGGGACCTAACATGATTAGCAATCCAAGTAGTCTGCATCGTATTAAAAAAATATAGCTTCATATTTTATTATTTTTCTCGTATAACTGACAGACCTCGAAACATTTTTGACTTAAACGGCGACTTGGACAGTAGCTTTTAACGATCACAATAAGTTCCTAAGCATATTAATTATTAGCATTTACTATATATTCAATGGACACTAGATAAAATCAACGAGTTAAATCATTCGATCACCTGTGAACGTTATTCGAAGCATCATTTTACACTTTTTAGATATTAATACCACCAAACTATATATATCCCACTTTACACGAACTTAATTACCACGACAGTCTGAAAACAGCTTGTGATTGTTTTTTTAACAAATGTAATCATTTCCCACTATTACTTTTCCGTTGCTATCTGCTTTGAGATTGTAATCTATACCACAATGAATACCAGAATGAGCAACTCCTCATATTTCCTCGCGAATCTGATGACAATTCCCTTCACATCCGAACACATGCAATCTTGCAGTTAATATCAAAATTTAAAGGAGGTGCGAGAGAATCACATGGATCACATGGAAACACAATTCCGACTATCGATCACAATTCTGCATTGCACTTTGCATCTATGTACTTCATAATATTAAGTTAAATGCAAATTCTTAAACAGACATTCAGAACAGGGTATGTCTCATATAACGTCAAACGCTAGGAGGTGAGCGAACTACGCTTAGTTGACTTCAATCGGGAAGTAACGCAGGGGTAGAAGACCGAACCGTAATTAATTACTGCTGTCGCTGACAGAGCAGGCTGTTAAGTACCCACCCCGCATTTCCTAAATACACTATATATAATAATATTTATATAAATTACCTAAAAGTATAGTCTTATTTATCTAAGTTCAGAACCTTGTTACATGTTACAGAATGATACAGTAATTGATATAAATACAAACAAACTCGGCAATCATCTATTAATATCATTGTATGTAGACTAATATTTTTTTGCTAAAATTTAGAATGATAATGCTAATGCAAACTTTGAAGTGACATTAGCAAGCCGCATCAACAAAAGGATTGCATAAAATTAGTAACGAAGGAGTATTATAGTCTTATAACTCAAAGTAATGGGAGTAAAGCTAGGTGCAAAACGTAAGTAAGTAAGTGCTAGGTGTAAGTAAAGGTATCGAATCGAACTAACTTATAAAATCGTAGCAGTCATCATATAAGTGCAGAATATACATTCTATAGGGCGATGGGAATATACTCGGAATTTAAACAAATGTACAAGAATACTAATAGATCATAATGAAGTGTGATATAGGAATAGACTTACAAAGATTAGCTGTTGGGTGGTGGGGCATAATAGTTAACATCCCACTGGATCGCGCTAGAGGATCTTTGTAGGATTTTATACCTAGCTGTGTCGCAACCTCCATGATAGAGTGAATCCTATTTGGTTGTCGCATTTCTAGAACATTCAGTGTAAGATCAGCAATTTGCAACTTCTGGAATGTTGCGATATTACTATTAAAAAAAAATACATCTACTGAAAATTATAAGCAGAAATCGAAATCTTCTATTTTTTTAATTCAATACTCGTCTCAATTTATGTCAAAATATCAAATGCATTTATAGGTATTTGTGTAAAGTTAAGGATAATTACAAGTTATTTATTATGCCGTGAAATATAAATATGACTGTACCTATACGGTAAAATAAAAACTCTTTGTCCCCTAAATTTACACGAGACGTATCCCTTAGGGGATAAATCAAATTTCAACTACCTAATCGGAACACGGACAAAAAAGCAAATAGACGCGCGTCCCAACAAAATTGGAATAGTAAATATGCATCAACGTAAATCTTTTACCCACTCACCGAACCACATCTAGAAAGTTCTATTTTTGACATCACTGTGAATTCTTAAAACGAAACATTTTTATTAATACGAACTAGCAAATTGATTTTGAGAAATTTGGCTCTGATTATTTTATTCACCGAATTCTTGACGTATTTATTGTAAATATAATTTTTCACCAAAATACTGATGGTTTTATGGTGGCACGATAAAATTATAGGCACTGTGGTGGTGTGTACGGTAATAATCCAAGAACAATGGCTAACTCAGAAATATAGGTAATCCATCGGCGGTCATCGCGGTCATTCTGGTTTGAAAACACTCGGCTACTGGGTATATACTAGCTGATTCCAATAACCGATAACTAAAAATGAGTTCCTCTACCAATACGTACATAATGGTAGCGACACAGCCTGTTATAGTTTAGCCGAGTTGACAAATCAAAATAGATACACGAAAACAAAGTACACCTTCCGCTACACATGGGTGTTTCGCTAATTCGTATATGTATGACTATCATAGCTAGTTTAATTTAGTAAGATTCGCGTTGTTGCATCCAAGGCAACAGGCAACCGAGGTTCGGCCACTTTGTCACCCTTGAGTTTGCTTCCAAGCGGCCGAGCGCCATAAGGTTCCCCATTATTCCGGTGAAGCTGTGAAGACCACCCATCAAGCCAACAGAGTATTGTTAGTTCGAAAAAAAAAACTGTTACAGATTGCTAAGACTGCTTGATTACTGGGTATATACCAAACTGAGAAAGCGACACTCCTAAGTGTGCCTAAATGGCGAGTGCGTGGTAGCCGTGAAGCAAACAAGAAGCAAAATGAGTCCCCATACTACTCTAAACAAGAGAACTAGGTAATAAAATAAAAATATATATTAAGAATGATTCCAGAAGTTATTTTAAACTAGCTTTAATACATAATAAATAATTAAAAAAATACAGGTGAAAGAATTTTTAAAACCGGTTATGTTGTTTTGAGCTTATCCATTACATACAAAAATCAAATCCTAGTCTCTTCCTAATATTGGTATAGATTACCAAGCAGCTACTTTTTGTTCTAGAATATTTTTATTAATGTTTAGTTTACATTAAATAAACATAGAATAAAAATAGAAGTACTCCGTTACTAAAAATAAAAGTAACTAACATGACAAATATAGATGGAGCTAGTACACAAATGTAAAACAAATGCATTCATGAGAATATGACAATTATAAAATAGGCGTAAATATACATAAATATTTCAAAATCCTTTTCAAATATTAACAATGTTCATCAGCAATTGGTCAAAGATCAAGGATTGATTGAATAACCTACCGAAATTATCGTGCACATGTAATTATTAAACACGGATTCCGAGGTCGACTAACGTAGGGAGGGGTCTCTACCTGCTCCGCACGCGACCTCTACCACAAAAAAGAGCAATATTTAAAGTTTAGAAACAAGTTTACGATACCATTTTTTTCTTTAAAAATATTAACGCATACCTTTTGAGCTTATATTCGTGTTATAAAAAATAAGTGACTTCCAAGAATATTTAGTTTTAAACTGTATTAATATATATTGAAGTAGTAAAAAATACATAATAATTATTATATGCAAATGATTACACTGTAATCATTATGATTATTAAAACACATGCGGAAATTTTTTAAATGACCTTCAATAGAATACATCTGTAATTCTATTTTGTACTTTAAGTTTAGCCAAGGCAGTAAATGTAATTAAATATATTTATTTTTTAGTACTATATATTTTTTGTTTATACTGTTTACTGTCACTTATTCGGGGTATGTGTTCGTAAGAACTGATATGGAATTAAAAAAAAAACGAAATTAAATCCTTTTATATCACAGCCCACAAATGTTTAATAGCATAACTTTGAAGGAGGAACTACTTATAAGAAAACAGACGTATTTCATCGGAAACTAAATATGATTTATAAATTTAAAGTTTATCTTTCATTTCATCAACAGAGGTCCGGAGTTTTTATTGTATTATCTTTTCATTAATTTTATAAAATTCAGGAACGAAGGATTCTTCGATACCAACTATCAATTAATGACCTCACAAAATGAATCAGTGTGTCTGTTGGTGCCGTAGAATGATGTGACGGAACGCGCCCGGATCCGGTTGTTAAGCTCAATCGGGTTTACTATTTTTATTACACTCGATGCCAGTATTAAAACTATTTTTAAGTATTACGAACATTCTGTTGATATCACCGTCGCCGTAGATGTCGACGTTATTTCTATTTGAACCGAAAATACATGTACGACACATCTTATTATTTTAATCGTTATCTATTTACATTTTAAGCATACAATAGCGTATATTCTCTTTAGTTAAAGGAATATTTTAACAATATATTATGATATTATTAAATAATCAGTGGAATCTGATAAAATGATTTGAATTTAAATACAATATTAGTTTTACTGTATAAATTAATAATGCTCCCAGCCATAATTACTGTGAGTTCTGATAAAATTAAACAACTATAAACGAAATAGTAAAGTGATCATAAAGATTATACTGAAACCAGAAACGAAAGCTGAATTAGTTTAAATTAGCTCAAAAATCAAATAATTCATGTAAGGTACCAAATTATTGAAATAAAATACAAGGATCATGTAACCAATAAAATTCATCCAGAAAATATGGTACATGATTTAATTTTTATTGCAGAATTTAGGTGAACAAATGTTAAAGATTATGTATGAAATGATAACCTAAAATGTAGATTCAAATTGTCGACTACACTTGCAGTACATATTTTTTTACAACTTTTGATGAGTTTTCAGCTCCTTCTAAGGCTTTCTGTTGCGAAAACTAGAATTTAATATTCCTTTGATACTGGAAACATCTCTAAAACTAGCTTGAGATTTAATTAAGTTACTAGTGCTGCAAAATGAGTGTAGATTCAGAGTTTAGAAAATCCACGATTTTTAACAATCCAGGGGTTTATCAAAATTGCCTTCTTTTTTACATTATGACTTTTTATTATGCATATACTGACTATCAAGTTTATATTAACTTCGGACGTAAATACATTGGATTCCCAGCACACAACATATTTAAACGTCAATAAAAACTTGTGGTTGATTCTTTGTTTGTTATTGTGTCTTTCATTCCTTTCAACCACTGTTGTAAAACGAAAATCCCATCTTCGAATTACTATCGAAATAGGAAATAATGTTGCTTTTAAAATATGTGCATTTTTCGATCACACGTAGTGACCTAGACTAAAAAAAACCAAGAATTAGAATATTTTGTATCGTGTTTTGTAATGTTTTTTTTTATAATTGACCTGACTGTTTTACATCTTAGTGACAAATAAACAACGGTCATATCTGTAAGTATGTACATTCGAAGATTACCTTAATGCTGTAAACACTCCTATAAGTATATGGTTTACTTCATCAAAAAATATCACAAAAAAGCTCGTTTATTTTGTGAAAAATTCACACACATAAATACAGAATATATACTTTTGTGAATCGCCTAAAAAATAGTAATAAAATTCAAAACAATAATACTAAGCATAAAGAAAATTACAACAACAGTTTAGTTAAAGTATTTTCTATAACGAAATTACAAAAATTGCTTATCGTTGTACAAAGAGAATTTGTCATTGTTTGGGGTTGGCAGATTGATATGTCTGAAACAGACATCCAACTAATCGTAGTGGAAGCACAACGTGGGTTATAGTGAAGACTTGCTGTTTGCTGCACTGAGAAATGGCATCGTAAAAATAAAAGAGGGTCAAACAAAATTAAGCCTTAAGCTATAACAATTATTTTTCGTTTTCTACATCGCCTTTTATTTAGTAAGAATATTAAGACCCAAAAATTTATATATCCGGTAGAATTGTAGTTCGAACAACAACATTTAGTAATATTCGTTTAACCGCTGAAAAATATACAATATTGAAAATAACTTAAATAAAAACACAGACGTGACAAAAAAAAATTCAATTGAGGAAAGTATGTCTGTCTACCCGTATACATAATTTGTACTCTCAGAATGTGCGTGTCGAAGATGGAAGATTCTACCGGCCCAACCGGTTATGGTAATGCCAGTAATGTTGATTCGTTAAAGGTCAAATTTGGTTGTGCAATAAGAACAAAATTAGATAGACGTGTAGGTACGTTCGTAGCAGTGGACGATTCGTTTATTTTGATTTTAGTTTTATAATGTTATATACCTTCTGTATTTCCGCATTAGTTGCTACGAGATACATTATTAGTAGGTATAATACAATGCAAAGTTTATAATTGTGATACAATGATATAACGTCACTGTCTGTAGAAGAGGATTTGTTCTGAATTGCAACTGCCGTAAGACACCTATAAGAACTTAGCGAAAGGCTTAAAATTTGAGAGTTATAGGTAGACAAGCGTGTATTAGATAATGTTCTACAACCATACTATGGTCTCATAATGATGATTTTCTTCACCGAAAGCTCTTCCTCATTGCAACGTGCACGCGGTCATCAAAGACTCGCTTTCAAATGATCGCACATTTAAAAAGTCATTTATGTCAAAAACTTCGAATTAAAATAATGTCTTACAGCTCTTACCCGAGTATGTTAGAATGAGGGTAATATTTTTCGAAAGTACATATGTATGTCAAACGTTGTACAGACCACTGCTTAGCCTAAAAAATTGATGGATTTTAACATTTTTTTCGTTCCGTTAGATCCGTTTTTATTGTCGGAATAATATTTAAAAAGCGATAGTACAGCTGGATAAATGATAAAGACCTAATATTCATGTATGATGTCTACTAGTTAAAAAAAAGAGAAATATTTTAAACTACTTTTTACGCAAGTATTTTTACAATTGTATTACTTTATTTCTTTTTTCTTACAGTCGCCCGATTAGTGTTGATTACTATTATTAAAGCAGATTCAAATTTGGAATCGGTTCATAGGAAACTGAAATACTAAACCTAATTGTTTCCATTCACCAACAAGCTCGGACCGGTAAATACCAGAATGGTAGAGTACTAAGGAACAAAATTTATAGACTTTCCCTGGTGACTGTACACAATATAGAGAGAAGCGTGTGTACCAAACAAAATCTATTCGAATATATTTGGCAACCAGACTTGAAGCAAATATAGGAAGATTGTGAGAGTAAATATTTACTGTAGTTATGTACTGAAGTTCATTTAACCCGGCGATGATGCAAAGGTGTAAAATGCTTGAGTGGGAAATCGAAAAAATAATATTATACAATTAGTCACTAATACGTTTTAAAATCGATATTTTCATTAATACATTTTATATTTCAACTCGTCGTAACATAAAGTTCATAAAAACAATTAAATTATGGATATTTTTAGACATCAATTATGGTTATTTCTAAACAACTAATGGTAATTAAAAACAACTTTAAAACTTGCATATAATACGTTAAAATTCTCAAATCTATCCCGAAACCGGTCAGACGATGTCGTTGTGGATCAAAGTGGAGACAAACATATCGATTCAAATATTTTAAGACTCCTAGCACACTATTAATATTAAGTGTAAGTAAAACACGATAGTAGTTCAAAATAGGAAAAATAAATGACCACTTAATATTTTCATTTGATAAATGTTTAAAATGATTGATTAATTTAGTAGAGTCATTATTTATTTGATTAAAGAAAAGAGAGTAATTATTATAAGCGATAAAAATATAATATAGATTAATATCTAATGTACATTTGTTTCCATTTTTGATTACCGGTTTTAATACAGCATATATATTGAGGTAGTTACGCGAGACGACTATACGCGGAACGCAAAAGAAACGACCTTGAGAGGAATGCTTAATTTGATAGTATGAAAAAAAATGTAGTTATTATTATTTTACGTTTCATATGTTTTCTTTCATGATTTCTAATTCATTTATATTTAGAAACCGTACGATTAATCTTATTTAAGGACGCTATTATTACGAGCTTACAGGTTATATTAATACATACCAAATATTGTAATTTATACATTTGTACAAGTAGTTTATAGTTGTTGTTTAGATTCAAAAAACTATATATTTATTATTCATATTAGGTGTTCTAATCCTAGTACGCCTAAACACTTACTTTTATTATACACATAGGTCTTACAACTTAACGATTTAAACCTGACATGTTACAATAAATAAATGTTAAACGTTATAATATATTTGAGTAAGGTATATATTATAATTAATATTACTGAAATTTCCCAAATAGCATTTGAATTAAACAAAACAATCTTTTTAAGTTAAATAATAATAGAGTCGGATGCGACACAAAATATATTTTTATACTCGATACATCATAGAGACAATTTCGAATTAACAATCTACGTTTTTTATATTACACATTCTATTTTCTTATTTATTTATCTAAAATCAATGAACTCGAACACTCTTTGACATGAAGGTTGACTCTCGAGTATTTTTTCAAGGTAAAGCTTCTTAAAGCTTCGTAAAGCACTTTGCTATAACTAGATGGCGCTGCAGCGAATCAACTATTTTATACCGTTCAACCGACCGCTATGAAAATTAGTATGCGTACTTATATATTTAAACACGGAAAGTACAACAAATAATAACAAACGCGAGCGGAATCGCGAGTATAGTGAGTTCTAATATAAATAATAAGTTATTACAAAACTGTGTCTATATATACCAGTGTTCATCTAGTTGTCAACTTTCAACGAATATAAGGGTTATAAAATATTTTCGTGACGTGTTATTATTATCTGTAATTATTATATTTTTTTTTATGGTAAAAAATCTATTGAATATTGCTGACATATCGTGAAGAATGAGCAGAAACTTATAAAAAAACGATTCGATTTAATGCTGCTATGAAAAAGCACTTATCAACTTTTTTTAAATAATGACACTCGGCATTAATATTCAATTTAAAAATAAAGAAAATCAGTTAACAAACAGGGGACAAGAAGGCACTGAATAGTTTTATCTTCGCCTATTTATATATAGATGAGCAAGCATTGACATCTAGATTCACCCATCCAGTTACATTAAAATTCCATTCTAGTTATAGGAGTCGCCAAATAATGAATCTCGTATTCGTATTTTATGGTTTTATTTTATTTTAAGTCAAGAAATTATTTTGAAATTTTACGTAATACACATTTAATAAATCAGAATTAATTTGGCAAAAGTTGTAAAGTACAACTACCGGGACGTACCTACAGGAGTTATTTTCGTTTTATTGTTGTTTCAATTGTTTAACAACAAATTTTAAAATTAAATATTCACAAATGAACAGAGGAACATATATATTATGTAAATCATTACGCACTTCCATTGCCGAAGAAAATAATGCTCGAGCCTTCGTTGCTATAACCGAATGCGCTATTGAACCCTACTCAAGCATCAACGTTACGAAATGCGAAAATTGAACATTCATGTTAATTGTAATACACTATAGTAATCCAATCTCCAATATGGTTAAGTAAAATAAAAGTAAATACGCGTAAAAATTAGAAATTTATGACCCGACCTTTTTTTCCGCTACACACTGCCATAACTACGTCCATACATGCTTGACGTCACAGACCACTTCTTAATATAAAATACACCTTTACAGCCAAACGAAATAAATATCATTTTACACATAAATAAATATCAGTGATAGTTAAATAAGACTTACAAACATTTCAAGTTTTGAGAATAATAATGTCATATTACATATGTCGTATCATAATATATTAAAATAAATAAAAACATTAAGCTCACCTTTGTAAAGAAGATCGTTGCGCGCGCAGGTAAAACAGAAATCCCACAGGTGAACGTTATCCTTTAAAATTTCGAAAAAAAAAAACCGTCAAGCTCTAATAAAGCCGGTGGATACTTCGCGAGTGTGCACTCGTGTCTTCTTCGTTAGCGACGCACAAACTCACAACACTGTCACTGTTTGTTTATAAAATTATTAACCAACTATTAATAATTTCGATGACCTGAACTGCGCATGCCCGTGCAACACGCGCCTGGTTCGAAATAAGGTTATGTTTTAAGTTGTAAGCACCTCCGCCGGACGTCACTTTACCGGCGAACTCACTTCACACAAGTTTCCGAGAAGAATCTTATGGGAATAAATTCGTACAAACTTTTTCCGACCGCGTGCAACTTTATATTACTAATCGGCACCAAATTTTGAAGTTTTCATTAGAAATCTAGAATCACAACACTTAGTAAACTGGCACTAACGCATCTATTAGTGATTAACCGGCTCTACCAGACGCAAACTAAGACCGTGTACATATAATAAACACTTGAAAACTCCGGAACCGGTAATAATTTGATTCCGTACGTAAATGTGACACTGTCAAAAAATATATTCAAACAAACATAGTAATACTCAGAACTCACTCACAAGCGACGAAACATTTCATATTTGTAATGCCGCGAGGTCCGACTGACAAATTAAACGAATAGAAAAGAAAATAAACGAAGAATACTAAAGTTGTCGACTGCAAAGTCGAGCGTCCGACACTCCTGCTGAGCGCTGTACTAAACGCGAGAGGCCGCGCGACCCGCTCCGCCCCGCGGCCCGCGTTCGCCCCTCCCACGGCCTGCGACCCGCACTCATACACCGTATGAAAATAAAGTTACGTCCAGAAAAAAAAGCTGAAGTGCACAGAGGGATGAGTACAGATCGCAGCTATCCTTCAATGAACTTGCGAGTAAATTTTATTCAAGTTTCGGTAGCTTAATGGTGGGACACGGCAGGTAGGGCATGTGGCGCGACGTAGCGACGCGATGCGACGATGCAAAACGGAGGTGAACGGAAGGCATTCAATTAATCTGGCAACACGTGCGTGATGCGATGCACCCTCGAGGCCATGAGTTATCAGCCGTTTCATTACTATGCAGTGTCTGACTTCCAAAGTTTAGTTATATTTCACATTTTAAAGCCCACATATAAGTCTGAATTATACTTAATACTAATTGGTGTCCGTAATTTCGTTCTCATGAAAATCGTTATGCTGTTTCTTGTCAGGATTAATTGTGGGCTTTATTTTTATTTTTTAAACTGTAAGTCGATCATTACTGCTTAACCTCAGTAACCTTTTTACAGATTTTTAATTTCCTCTTTTATATTTTATAACGACTGCTTAGGCCATATGAAAAAACGTAATAGTATAAATAAAAACGTAGTAGTAGCTTAGAAAATACTTCGAAAATTCTTCTATTTATGAATAAAAGTATCGTCAAAATCAGTTCAGCTGCTTCAGACTCTAGCCTGAAGAAACAACTAACACTTCAATTTTATTTATATGTATTAAATAGACGTAGACATAATACTCGAAAACAAAAAGAGTATATTTAGCTTCAAAGTTTTGTCATGAAAACAGTAAAAATAAATGAACTTTTTTGCTCATTGTTTGCATTCGGTACGGTGATAAACAGTGTACAATTAAAATTATTTTTGTGTACAGAACTTCCAAATACAGAAGTGTTTCGAGTTATTGGCGAAATAAAATCGGAACTTATATCTTATTACGGAAATATTATCTTAGCATAAGAATTAGTATACGAATGTTCGTATATAGGGATATACTCGTATCCGTCATATATAATAATATTGTAGGTTCTTTATATACGAGTATGTCTTGAGTTTAAACCGAAAGACTAACCCATAACTTTAATTTCAAATCGGTTATATACTCATATAACATATCATTTACTTCAAATTTTAAATAAAAAAATCATATTTAAAATATCGGTATTTTAATAATTAATTTGAAACACATAACTAGTTTAAGAGCAAGAATTTTCATGGCTCTTTCTTTCATTGGTTTTAATTGTTCGTATAGCATTTACACACGAATCTCAACACTTTCCGCAAGTATTTCAATGTAATAAGTAACACAACATACGTCGATTTATTGTGTATGTATACGTAGAGTAAAAACATAGGTTTCTACTTTACAGTGATGTAGAGCACAATTTCCAAGTGATAAGGTCGAAATTGTAAATACTCGACGTACAGGTTACACGTGGCGATATCGTCAACGAGACTATCAATTATATACATATATCAATGACCATAGAGAAACAGTACAAAATAAGTAATTGGAAAATAATTTAACTCGTTTAACTAAAATTAGACGAAAAAATTAGTTCCGTGCTGATAGGCAATTTACTAAAATTTCATAGCATTTCTTAATTCGATAAAGATAGGAAACTGAAGGATGATTTGTGAAATACACCATCATCTTCTTACCCTGATCCCACCTAAGCAGGGTCGGCACAGAATGTTTGTCTTGTGGTGATGTATGGATTTGGTTTAATTTTTACTATCGGCCGCCTGTCTTTCTTCAACCCTCCTTGGGATTATTTTGAAGCACCACTATAATTTCATCTTCGTAACTTCGTATGGATACCAAATGTGGATATTTGTCTCTTCGATAACAAGTGGTATTGATTGAAACGACACGTTTGTGTGTACGACATATCCGTGTATTGCACTTCCACAGGGCTCTGGTTCCAGGGTCTGTAGTAGCCATAAGGATTTCTTTCTACCAATCTGAATCAGGATACTATTCACGGTTTTTTTTCCTATTCTTGTTCTTTTTTGGTATTATAATAAAAAAAAAACTATATTATTATAATACCAAAAATATTAATTTTCTTATCAAGTACACATATTTTTCGTAAATTGTATAAAATAATTTTATATTGTTATTGAGAACTCGTTGGCAGATGTAAGAAAAATTGTAATATACATTTTTTTAATATTGCTACTAGCTTTTGGTCGTGAATTCATTGTCTTTCCTTTGTAGAATGAAACGACTCGTGCGCTATCTATTATAAAATATATGTATTAATTCAGAAACCTACACAAGCGTGCTCAAATCAACTCAAAGTTTCATTACAGTCAGATGAATGGTATAGAAACGGATACAGCTGCAAAAATGACATTTACATTTATATATTTCATATATAGATAAATATTTGGATGGTTTGTTACAGATTGGCATATATAGATGGATGACAACTTTCTGATTTTTTCACCTCAAATACCTATTCATCTTATCGATCGATAACGTCAAAGTGATGTTGTTTAAAGTCAACATTATTATGGTTGCATGCTGATTCTAACTTTATTTATGATGTCGTAAAGTCGCAAAAAGCGTGAGCTATCACGATCGCACACTATGTACCCGATAAACCAATGTTCATGAGCAAAGATTGCTATGAGGATTAAAAATAAAATCCTCCTTTTAGGTTTTACCGCTGTCAGGAAAGATTATAGGTATTCTTTTAAAAAAAAAGCGTTTTAGTTACAGTTCTTGTAAAACGCCGGTAAAGTATAAAATTGATAAAAAGTATTTACAATAAAATAGTATAGAATGTTAACCAAAATAATAATAAAAGTAGTTATTTTTTTTCTATTAATACAATTCGAATGTAAACTTCGTATTTCTCAATGTGGTATGATATTTCTTCTATTTTTCATTTGGATAAAATTGAAGGCGTTTTTAAATTTCGCTTTTAACTTTCTAAATACTTACTGCGCCTATCGTCAAAATTTATTATTCCACTATTTTCCATGAGCACCGAAATTAAATGTCAAGTTGAGATGAAGTAAAAAAAAAACAGTTTCGCAGTACATTATCTCGCAATGACAATAACTAATGACTAATTTCTGTTAATAATTACAGACCCTGAACCTTGACTCCAACCACTAACGACCTTGTATAAATATGAACACGTCGGTGATGAAGTAATTTGATGTCATAAATATTATTGGTTATTCCAAAATGTGATAAATCATGTTGGTAATTTAGTACAATGTCAAAAGACAAGTCACGACCAAAGCTCCCGTCTGTATATAAACTAAGCTAATATTGTCAAAATTGTTAGATGGGAACACGCATCCATAATGTGGGCATCCATGACAGTAGGCTTATTATTCTAAGAGCTTAATCTCACTTAAATGGAAGTGGCAATACAGTTAAACACATATCACCCTAAACGAAGAACGCGGAACTGCCAAAACACACAAATAGATACGTGATTTTTGTATGTAATACGCGAATAATCGGACATGGCTATACCAAATAATATTCTAACTGATGAAAGTAAAACTTTACTTGATGGTGAATAAACCGTTATTGAAACTTTACAAGGATTTCCGAAAGATGAGAATCTCCTTTATCATATTATCCTGTATAACAACCGTAGCTAATACACTAACTTGGCTATGAAATTGCTATAAACCCTTATAATGTTTACCTTGCTTTAAAGGTCCGACTTGTGATTAGATTGAAAACTACGACGTGGCGTCTGAGGTAGCAGTAAATTATCCTTTTAATTTTACAAATTTTGCAATCATTAAAAGAAGATGATATAGAACCTGCAACGTAAATGTAAAAACTCTGTTTGCATTAAGTATCATAGATAGCTTTTTATAGTATTTTATAGCAATATCAAAGAGTATTCCTAATTAAAAAACGCTTAACTTTCAAAACTTTCAATCACTGACAGTAGTCAGGTAAATTATTAAGTTTCGTATAAAGCACGAGGGCGTAGATATCCGACCATTCGACAGACCTGTACTGTATGCTAGCTGATATAAGTATTTACAGATCGGCCGTTTTGTGTAATATTTGAGTGGTCATCATGCCCATGGTTTTCAGATACCCACCCCCACGGAACAGCATCACATAGCCCACCTAAAAATTACTTCGTTTTCATTTATTCTTTGCTCCACTCCTAAGTGTCGTGGCGTTATGTTCGACAGCCTTTCTCAAGAAACAAGATTGATTCTTTTCAATTTTATATAAAGTTAATCATAGAAAAATTATAGTATAAGAATTAATATGCTACGACATTCTACGGAACAATGAAATTAAAAATAAAAGATTTAGGTAATAATTTAGATTAATTTTTTTCTTGGAAAAACTATAAACCGTTATTTCTTACACGTTTTAAATCTATGCACAACTGTCACGTAATAAAGAAGAATGAGGTCATAAATCACCCTCTGATGCTCGTTGACGTGTTTTACTACTGCCACTCTAATTAACTACATTCCCCTATTAATGTTTTAGGGCGTAACCTACTTCTTACGATCTTCATTAAATAGCCTCGACAGCAGTTTTTGCAATAGAATAACTAACGAAAATTGTATGAACATTAATATAGTATATTCTAGTGTAAATATAAGCTTTTGTACTAGGCACAAGAGCAATATAACTAGATGTGGCGCGCGGTATCATTTGCGTTAATTAAACATTATACACAACACCTGATTTTTATGTCATTACAGCCTGACCTGCTCCATTACTTTGTATTCACTTAGTGTATATTTTAACTTAGACATTGTGTGGTACTTAATCTGTTCCTAAAGTTCATAGTATGATACATTACATAGCTTTTTAGAAATGAAGAGTATAAAATAGAAACAATGTTTTTTAAATGTAACTCGTTGTTCCAATGACTACAGGTATGAAATAAACAAAAAAAAACGATCTCTTGAATTTTATAGTATTACTATACTGCCGTTCCAGAAAAGAGGACTGCATCTGCCGTTTTTCGCAATATAGGGTTATACGCTTATCAAATAAAAATCAAATTCACATTGCATATAATGGAATTTAACTAAAAAAAAAATTAGACGTACTTCGCTACAGATGTACGTATACTTTCCGACTTTTCCACCGATTTGTGTTTTAGTGGGATACACCCCTTTCCCTTACGGATGCCATATAGATTTAAAGAGAATCACCATCGAGATACACTCATACGTTCACAATGAAAACAACTTCTAAATGTCCCACTAGTAATCAATGGCAAAATTACAAAGGCTTTATGGCTACTCCAGCTCACAACTACAAGAAGACTAGAAACATATTACTCAGGCGATTAATGTTAATATACTGATTTCTTTATCAAAATATTGGAATTGCATTTGGACTTTTTGACACCTTATGCCCTTTTTTTTTTTTTTTTTTTTTTTTAATGTGGGAAGAAATCCTTCATTGGACACCCACAGCCCTGGGGAGCTGTGGGGTGTCAGACTCTTACTGACTAAAAAAACCCACAAGATACCGTCTGCCGCGCTATGGAGTGGCACGGGATCGAACAAGCAAGCACCATGCCACCCCGGCGACAAGGCCCAGCGCGAACGCCCTGACCGCGACGACAGCCCGGTCAAGCTGCCTACCCGTCTACCGAACCAACGTGCAATGGAAAGTCAGGTCCCCAGCCCCTTCCCTCCTTGGTCCGGTTTGGCAGTCGAGGGGTCACCCCCTCCAACCACCACCACCTGTAACTTTTTTACGTGGTTTTCTACCACGGTGACTTTTTAACGAGGTTTTCTCCCTCTCCCTCCGCCCGAAGGCCACCCCTCTGTCACTTTTTAATGTGGTTTCCTCCCACAGGAACTTTTTAATGAGGTTTTTCTCCCTCTTCCTCCGCCCGAAGGCCTCCCCTCTGTCACTTTTTAACGTGGTTTCCTCCCACGGTAACTTTTTCTTGAGGTTTTCTCCCTCTCCCTCCGCCCAAAGGCCGTCCCTCTGTCACTTTTTAATGTGGTTTCCTCCCACAGGAACTTTTTAATGAGGTTTTTCTCCCTCTTCCTCCGCCCGAAGGCCTCCCCTCTGTCACTTTTTAACGTGGTTTCCTCCCACAGTGACACCTTATGCCCTTTTTTATTATTAAGTAACTTGAAAAAGGAAGAGATTATCACTTCGATTGCATTTGTTAAATGTTTGTTACCTCAAAACTTCCTCAGGTATAAACCGATTTGGAGTTTTTTATTGTAAAGGGAACATTTTCAAGATACATCAAATGACTCCTCAAAATCGAATAGGAAATGTAATTGAGATATTGGTCGGTATGTAATTATGGTCTAGGACGTTCTGGTACACTTTTTATAGTAGTTTTTTTTTTAAGTTGCTTTTATTTTTGATTAAATTTTATGATACAATAGCTAATTTAACAATGTAAAATGTAACAATTAAACACTCAAAACAAAGGTTTCATTTATAAAACCAAATTATTCGTCTAACAGTTTGCTTAAAAAATGACACGTAGACCTTCATTTCCCGAACAAATTAATCTTATGTACTCCTAATCAAAATATGTATTACTTACCAATGTGTGATGTTTAAGCTGAATTAATTTATTTATTTATTGTGTAGGCTTAGTTTTAAATTATTTAGCGAAGATAGTAGGGTTATAGAAACTTAAAAAAAATAATAAAAAAGATGAATTAATGAGAAAACTTTACAAAACTTTATTCCTAAACAATTGCTTTTTACATCCAATTATTACCGTCGCTATGAAATGTTCTAGAAGTTATCTTTCGCCTAACAGATCAATTATCTGTATGCCGTTCTATTGTTTTTATTCAATGATATGATTTTTTGATTTTGACATTGGGTATAAAAAAATTAAGACGTCTCAACTGAAAAATTAATTAGTTTAGTTAGCACTTGACACCGATCGACATCTGTGAATAATTATGTAGATGACAGTGACATCTGGTAGTGTTTCTCGCTTTGTATATACAGAATTTGCAATTCATGAATGTAATGAAAACTTAGTATAGGTCAGTTAACAAAAAAAAAATTATTAAGCTCAACAATAAAAACTCAAGACATTAATAAAATTCATTTTTGAGCCGAAACTAAGCAAAGATTATTAAAATTACACTTTTAAATTATAGGATATATTAAAACCCGAAAAGTTGATACACAATGGATAACACGACACGCAAATGATAAATAAAATCTAACAATTTATTTTCATGTCTTACAACTTTTCTTTAATACTTTATAGGTTTAACGATTGACCACAATCTCATCTGATGTTAAACGATGATGTGGTCTAAGATGGTAATCACGCTAAACCTAGAGGGAGACTGGCTTTCAATTGCAGCTGCCGAAACACACCAACAGGTGCTTGGCAACAGATTTTAAACTTGAGGGTGGTAGCCAGACAGGCGGACTTAGAAATTTACTAATGTACCTTGTTTTTGTTTTTTTTTATACTACTTTACAATATATATGTATATATATAATATATATTTATATGCAATAATCAATCGAGAACTATGAGTAACAGTCCTGATTGAATTAGAATGCACTTCATTTGAGTCCGAACCACGTCAAAATAACTGAACGTTTCGGCATATAACTCTAATCATTATATGTAAAAATAATTCGTAGATGATTCTAGGTTACTTTTTTTTAGATTCCTTTGAACCTTTGCCATTTTATTCAATGCCTAAAGAAGCAAACGGGAATCAGCTAGTATCATAAGTGTGAATATGAGTTTCGTTGTTTGTTCCGCTTTCACGTCTTAATTCATCACCATCAGCCTATAAAAGACCCACATCAGGACCATAGGCCTTTTGCCGTGGAAAGGTATGGGCATAATCACCACGCCAGCCCACGACGTATAGACGATTTCAAGCTCCGAGAAATCCGTAGTTCTATATTTGTTCCACATACGGCGGTACTACAAGAACATTTCTCAGGTTCAGGTTTCCTCACGATATTTTCCTTCACCGTCAGCCAATAGTGTTACCAATCTAAATTAATAAATATACGCGAAATCCAAAATATTCCTTGGGACATGCCGGGGTTCGAACCGGCGGACATTGGATTGAAATTCCACCGCTCAAACCACTAGACCACCACGACTACCTACTACTGCTATTCAACCGATTATCACGAAATTTTGCAGACACGTTGTAAGTAGAACAGGGAAGTATAAAAGTATTTTATCTTTCGTCCAGAAAAAAAGTACTGTTAGCAGGGGATAGGTCAAATCTAAAACCTAGTCATCGTCATCATCTTCTTACCGTTATCCCACCTAAATAGGGTCGGCACAACATGTTTTCCTTTTCCACTCTCCCCTGTCAGATGGCATCTCAGTATTTACACCTTTTATACACATATCATTTATCAAACAATCAATCCATACCTTCTTTGGTATTTTTCTACTCCTATATCCATCCACGTTCATACTTAACACTTTTCTAGTTACATGGCTTTCATCTCTCCTCATGACATGCGTACACTATGCTAACCTATTACTCATCAACTTCCCTGTCACTGGTGCTATTTTCAAACTTCCTCTTATATGCTGATTCTTAATCTTATCGATTCTAGTTATGCCACACATCCATCTTAACACTCGCAAAACCTAGTGTTTAACGTCATTAATGTATTTTGCTTCTATGGTTTATAATACTGGCAAAGGCATTGGTAGGTATTATGTAAATGTAAAAGTGTTGGTATAAATAAGTACTCTACCTATAGTAGAGTAAAAGATTTATAAGTCTCGGAACTTATCTTGGGACCCTTATTAGCTGAGAACGTGTCGTGTTCGTCACATAAAACCGTGATCGAGTGTAATGTGACGCTTGAATCCTAAATTGGCAGTTTCTAACTCTATAAATATGTCACGATCGAATGTGAATGTAGGTATTTTTATAAATGTTAATACGGTAGACATTACTTCGAAGGAATTTTATAATTTAATTAATTGATTGGCATCGTCGCATGCCTTTCTTTATCTTGTATATAATGTTGGATAACAAAATAACTGAGTGTCTAATACATCAACACACATCCTAAACTGCTGGGGCTAAGACTAAGACTATTTTCAACTTCAACCTCTAAGGGGGTGTGTGTATGTGACTGAACTTCTTCTAAACGGCTGGACAGATTTTGATAAAAATTTATGTGTGTGCTCAGGTGGATTCAAGAATTATTTAGACTCATAATTGGGCCCCAGAGGTGTCGCTGTGATCTGTTTCTAGGGTTTTTATTATTTTTAGGATTTTTTGTTATTATACATATAAAATAAATAATAATTACTGCATAGAAAACACGTGCGAAGCCTCCGGAAATTGCCAGCTGTCTATATGTTTTATCATTTTTCTATAATGTTACGTGACGGCGTGGTCTAAGATGAAAATAAAGCATAAAGAGAACTGGCTCTCAAATGCAGAGGCCGAAACACTACAAATGATTGGTAACAGATTTTCAATTTAAAGACGTTGGTATCTAGCCAAGCGGGCATTAGAAAAAACTCCCTTTTATTAACAGGTTATTTATATCTTGATGTTTCCTTTACCACACGCTTAAGCTCGTTGTAGGGTTCAAACCTATATCTATAGATACGAAGTCCGCACACGCTATTGTACCGTCAGTGATTATAACCGTGAAAAAAGAATACACAATAGACATAAAAAGCGTCACGTGAAACCAAAGCATAAGAAGACTTAGAAGGTCCTCAATGTGTAACGCACTGAGCGAAAATGTGACGAAAATGTCGTACCTAGTTGAATATTCAAGTTTGTTAAATATGCACGGTCTTATTACAAAAACAAATATGTATACCGTTTTTATAATGTACCCGTAAAATAATACACAATAGACGTAAAAATCGTCACGTGAAACCGAAGCTTTAGAAGACTTAAAAGGGCCGCAATGTGGAACGCACTGAGAGAAAATGTCACGAAAATGTCTTACCTAGTTGAATATTAAAGTTTGACACCTACTTAAATATGTGCGGTATTATTACCAAAATTATTACCCGTGTAACACGAGTTTTACTAAACAGTGTCTAAAGTTATAAACCTTTTTAAGCACATGTTAAATATCTTGTTTAAGTGTTTTTGCAAGCAACTCTGAATAGCATTCATTCAATTCAATCTCATTATTCATAAACGTTTTATTACATACAGATATTTTGCGAACAATTTGAATTTAAGGATAATATTTTTCTTCAGATCTTCATTAAGAATATTTATTTATTTCAACTAAAATTTGTTATCATTATTGTGACATTCGGTTTAAAGAAAATGACGTCATTGATAAATTAAGCAATATATAAGTGTATTATATTACGTCAAAGTGCGTAAAGTGGAACACCAGTTTTTTTTTATTTTGTGATTTTTCGAACTGACTACACTGTTGGCTTGTTTCACCGGACTAAGTTGATCACCAGTATAATCTCAGATACAATACATTGCCAAATGTCCCTAAATTAAATATAGTAGTAATTGTGATTTACTTGTGCATCTCCAATATTGTTTAATTTATCTTCATCTTCCAAATTAATTATACCCACGAAATCCATAATTTACTACAAAACCTTTTTTGCTGGCAAATCACAACAATAAAATAAGAACTGTCAACTTAGACAAGTTTTAGTCAATGTCTAAATTTTAATCGTGTCTATCTTTAAGGGTAGGACACTATTAGTAATCAAACTTTTTTGAAACAACTGTTCGATGCGTATTTAACTTTTTTCTCATAACACAGACGTTGTTTTTTCTTAATTGGGTACACATATAGGCAAATAGCTGTCGACTTACTATGGAAGAGCCACTTTAAAATATTTAATGCTGTCTTTTCTAATATATTAACATAATATACATGTTATCTTATATATAGACATATTACATTAATTAATTGCAGTAAATTACCCATTTTTTAATGAACCGTGACGTACTCGAACTAATAATAAAACTAGAAAGAGTTTGATCACAGAAGTAATAACAAATGAAAATGCTCGGTGCTGTTCAAACTTTGGAGGCACTTCAAAGTTTTCATTATCATCGATTAGTCTGTCAACTTCAGAGCGTTAATATCTCGTAGCTAAATTATCCACAAGTTTGAATATGAAGCAAAATTTCATATATGCGAGCCTACGAGCGCTAAACTCTTGAACAATCTTGTGAACGAACAGCCACTGTTGTAACCTATAAATTATTTAGCCAAGGTAGTTTAAGTTTTAGCGGGTTTACACATCTATAAATAATGCTCGCCTTGGTGCTTACGTACTAACGGAACCAATTTATACACCAAAGTTTGACTTCGTGTCGCATTACTAAAATATTTGGATTAGTAAACCGGCAGGAGTCATATTACCTTCTATTTAATCTTTTTTTATTTCATCCGATTGTTGACATCGTGGTAATATCATTCAAAACCATCGTAGCACCAGTTTATTGTAAGTCTTTTGAAAACTTATATTTACTATATATAATAAATTACTTTAGTATTTGTATTATCTATTAAATACATGTAGAATGTAAAGGTCAGGGTGTCGATGTAGTGAATTAAAGAAATACCAATATGGCGATATAACGCGTCTTTATATTTCAATTACTATAACCAAAACTGAGTAATAATCAGTTATTATTAATTCCGTCTATTTAGAATAGTGGATAACTGTAATTAATTAATTGTGACAAATGAACATTGCACAAATTAACCTAGCAAAGGTACATATGACGGCGCAGGTGCCGACATATATATTATTCGTTTATCCATTAAACTCTCGGTGACTGATGAAAAATTGATGAGATAAGATCGCCATCTAAGTAGACAATGTAAGCAAAATTGAAAGAAAAGGTAAACTTTTCCGGTTAATAAGTGCAGCTACCAAAGACCACATAAAATGTACTGGACTGTTGTACACTATTCCGAGTTTTTACTAGCCAGTCGAGTTAGATAAAATGTCTTAAATGACTATAGTTCATCACAATATTTTTCATCACCGAATGCTGAGGTTTATAATAAGATTGAATCTTGGATGAAAATATACAAACGTTATTGCACTGAACCTTTATAGCAAATTGTATTAATCATTTTGATATTAGTAAAAATCATACTGTGATAGTTTCCAGCTTAAAAAGTAGGAAGGAAACATGATTATTTCGATTGTTCGAGTACATTAAATATTGGCCAAATTAAACTTATGATGCACTCGACTGCAACAGTACGGCGAAGCGACTGAAATCAGAGCGGGATATTCATTACGCGATATTTTCTCCCCCAAGAGAATATCGCAATGAAGCGTATATAGAGTGAAAAAACGGGGAACTTCGTTTCACAAACAAAGCGCGCTCCTGAAAGGGGCCTGTGAAAAACATTTTCATTGTGTCTGCGAGTCGCTCGATTTTTAATCTACCCCCGCGTCCCTCTGTAAGTTTATTCTGAGCTTTGCGATTCAGTTGACGGCTGTGACTGAATCTAACGTTTGTGACTGCATCTGAACATCGCCACGTGCCTCTTTTACTTCTCTTATTTATTATTTAAAATACGGAACTAAAAAAATATCTTTAAAAAGGTATTATTTAATTTATATACTGTTAACTAATCTTCTATAACCATTTGGTAACTGATTTTTTTATACTTCATAGTTTAGCGTTTGATTTGAGGTAGTCACGGTAAACATAGAGGGAGAGACTGGCTCTCAAGTGCAGCTACCGGAACACATCAAAAGGTGCTTGGTGAGAGCTTTTCTACTTATGAGTGGTAGCTAGCCAGGCGAACTTAGAAAAAGCCCTACCACCTATTGCCTTCAAATAGTGCTTTTGCAATTGTTATGACTTATATGTACAGATATTTATGTATATATTTATGAGTAAATACCAAATAACCGCGTTTAAGCTTTACTTGATACGTGTAAACAGAAATATGCCATTAGTGTTATTCAGTATGCGAGTATAGAATCCTAGGTTAACGAAGAACAGAAATGTCAAAAATTGTAAGTTATAACACAGTGACTTTAAATATAGTCTATACGCAATACTTTTTGAAATATTCCTTGGGCTATTTTAATTCTTCAGTAGCTAATTATGTCAATCTATAACATGCAAATTAACTTATCTAACAGTCCCGGGAGTCGGTTTATCTGATATAATTATAAATATGTCTAAATATTTATTATTTTAAATCTTTATTTCATAAAATTATGTCCGAAAAACCGATAACGCTAATAAAAGTCTTAAAAGTGAAAATAAATCGATTTTATAATTGAAGAATTCTTAAACCTTTAAAAGCATTTAGATACAATATCAGTGCTATAGCTACCACTATAATCAGACCTATAAAATCTTTTAAGAGTTCGTGTTATACAATATTACAATTTTAAAGGAAGTAAACATAAATGGCGTCTAACGTTAAGTGGTCAGCTATGAACGTGTAAAAGGGATCGACATGATGCCCCACTGATGTTTTATTCAATCCCTCAAAGACAACGATGTGACGTGCACCCGCCTTTCGGATAGTCATGCATTGAACACGGGTGTTTGTTATTATATTGGACATTGACACAAAAATTGACAGAAATATTATTGTCCATATAAACAACAACTAATTCCCGAAGGTATGCAATCGCATCAATTTAGCACGGTAACACCCATTTAGATAATTATTCTTTTGTTGTATTTGTAATTGTCAGGACTAGGTTTATATGAAAGAAGATGTATAAAAAATCCTAAGAAAAAGGTAAAAAAATATCTGTCCAAAAAGTGAGTGAGTGAGACAAAAGATAGTGTAGGAATCCACATAAATAATAACAAAATTGACAGATTAGCTGGAGCCCTCGAGCATGTTGCTTGCGCGGATACAGTAACACTGATGATCAAACACTCGTCTTTACAACACAACACCGATCATCCCGATAACACTAATGATTAAACACTCGTCTTTATAACACAACACCGATCATCCCAATAACAGTGATGATCAAACACTCGTCTTTACAACACAACACTGATCATCCCACACACACACTCTTACGTACGTAGCACATAGTGGTGGGCGGTTTTGTTTCTTTTTTGCCCTTTTTCGAACTGTAATAGTTTAGAATACAGTAGTCAGATACAAAATACATATACGGGATCGTGAAACATACATGCCTGGTAACCATGTATATTTCACGAACTCATTTAGGTATGATACGGATAGATTTAGCTTAGCTAGTTAGATTTGGGATTTTCGGCGACAGCCCAGGCCGAGGTGTGCCGTGTGCCCTTGTGCTAGTTGTCCATATAAAATCGGGTGAGTGCCTTAAGCGCTCCCCTTAGTAGTCCGGTGAATCTGTAGAGACCTCCGGGTCAACAGGGTAGTCAGTTCGAAAAAAAAAACAGATTAGCGTTCAGATTAATTTGCCATTTTATTTTATTACATGATCGTACTGCAAAGGGAAGATTTGGTCTTGAAGATTTCTATGTGGTACACCCGTGCAAAGGCGGGATGAGCAACTAGTAATATGCAATTCAATAACCCTATTATCTACCAGTGTGTGATTGCTTTATTGACTGTGTACAAATTCCTAATTCGCGAGACTAATAAAAAATCTAGATCACACAACAAAGTCAGGTCACAGGCGGTAGCATATATTTTTAAGTGTTCGCGAACTTTTGTCAAGCTAAAAACAATTAAAGGCAAATTGAAATTGGATTACGTTCAACCTGACCCGATGCGCAAACATGAACGGTCTTGGAAAGAGAATGAACTTTCATTCACATTTCTATGGAAAACAGATTAAAATAAATTACAAGTATCACTCTCATCCTGTCAACCTTAGAACTTCTAAACTTCGCAACCAATTATAATACGCTTTTTTTTCTTTTTTTTTATATATTATAGAGGGCAAACGAACAGGTGGGTCACCTGATGATAAGTGATCACCGCCGTCCATAGACACTAGCAACACCAGGGGAGTCGCAAGTGCGTTTCCAGCCTTTTAAATATGTGGGCCTCCGGCGCTCTCACTGACCGAACGAAACGCAACAGTGCAAGCACTGTTACTTCACGTCAATTTTCTGTGAGAGGGTGGTACTTACTACCCCGGGCGAGCCGACCCATTCATGCTGAAACCAGTAATAGCTTCAGCGTAGCTCTACCCCCTATAAGCTTCAGCATAGCTCTACCACCTACACACCTTTTCGCTTTTGTTAAAAATATTTTTGGTTGCTTATATGGCTAACGCTGGCTAAACGTTATGACATGTATGAAATTAATCTACGACAAAATAGTATATGTCAAAAATACATATAAAAATGTCCGTTATAGTAAATGTATAAACTACAGTAACAATTCTTGTCTTTTGCATTATGTAAAAAAAAAAATATTTGCAACATAATTTTGTCCAATATTATAATTACTTTGGGCATTTATTAAAAATAAACATTACCGTTTAAAGCAAATAATTTCAATGAATCAAGATATTTATCCAGTTATCACAGATAAAAAAAAAATATCGCCAGAAATACAATGCGTCTTTAACTTTGATAAATTCTAAATATCAACATGAAACGAAAACATGAAACTAGAACCTTTAGACATTTATAATACAAATATTCGTTTATTGTACACATGCGAATCCGAGGAGGGTCGTTAATAATGACTATATGGTTTCGATACATAATAAATCATTCATTCACATCAATTCATCATCAATATTCAGATATTTACTTTGATACACAAAGATAAACCCTCACAGTGACTCTTGCTTAATTTATGACGTTCCAAGATCAGCCAAGCGTAGTAGTGACGACTGGCCATGAATTGCCGACCTCACTGTGGCACCCGTTATTTTTAATCAACTTCAAAAAAGAGGTTGTATTCTCTTTTTTAATGTTTGTTACCCCAGAACTTTTTCATATATAAACCGATTTAGAAAATTCTTTGTTTTGTTCGAAAGAGTACATTTTCAAAGGGGTCATATTTTTATTAGCACAGGACTTTGGATTTCTAAGATACACCAGTGAAGTCCTCAAAGTCGAAATGAAAATGTGTAATGATTGAGATAGTGATAGATTTATCACAATTCACGACACCTTTTTTGTTTTTTATGTAAAAACATTATTTACATCTGGCACATTGTCTGTTATGCGTGTATTTGCCTATACAATGTAAAGGTTTATTGGTTAGTTTTGAAGCTGAAATTCTATCATTGTGCACCTATTGATTTGCTCCAGCAGCTACATTCGTGAGCTGGTCCTCGTTCTACACTTTATAAAATATGTATATTTATTGATCAAGAAATAAAATAGAGAAATAACTAAGGATTTTATAAATTACCATATTTGACTTGAATGTGGCTCTGCAAAAAATATTTTAGTCTTATAATTTTATTTATTTCTGATAATGCCTATATATTATTTCGTCTTACAATTTTCATTTTGTGATTACTTAAGAATATTACTGATGATTATCATAGATATACATTCCTTGTAAAGAAAACTTCATTATAAGTAGCTGAGAATTAATAAAAACCAATTTTTTTTTTAACAATTTAAATTAAGAAATTATTATATCCTGTCATCTAACGAATGACATATACTGCCTGTATTTACAATCTCAAAAAAAATTATTTTAAGCCGTTTTTAAAATTAAATCCCGAAATAGCGATAGTTAGATAACTTTTTATTTTGCATGATACTGATGACCATTTGCTGTAATCATAGATCGTGAAAACAGCTTTGACAACATTTAGAAAAAAAAACTGACATATTTACAGATTCGTCAATATAGATTGTGTTATAAATTTCACACTAAAACAAAAGACAATCACTTGATACCTAATAATTAAGAAATTATAATTTGAAGTATATACTCTTTTTACGATACTTCTAGGCACATTTTATCACTATATTTAATGAATTTGTTTATTCTACCGAACAGCTTGTTTATATACAGAGAAAACTACTACATTTTAATTTTACATTTTCATGAATAAATAATAGCTTTAAAACTAAATATTATGGAAACGATACTGTTAATTAATCCCGCTTCAATGGCAATATTTTTCTTTTAAACGTAGAAGGTGCTTAAGTAAAATCAGATAAGAGTTCGAAATGAAACCGGATGCATTTAAATATTTTTAGAAATTTGTTTATTTCGGTTATAATCATAATTTTACTATATTATTACATTCTTCAACTTTATAATGTTTCCGTAGTCTTTAACTGAATTCTAATTACCTTTTATCTGCTAATTATATATTATTCCTAGTTAATCATGGTATACGAGTTTATGTGCAGAAAAATAATACTTGAAACTATTCTCATTTATTTTCGGTATTACCAATACACAAGCAAATCCCATGAAATACAAATATTCAAACATTTAATAAACAAGTAATTATTTACAGCACTTTTTCTAGGATCGTTGACATATATATGCCTGTCATATATAATCTAAAAGAATATAATTATTTAGAACACAATAAATATTTTAAGACATAAGTTCTATTGTTTACAGTAAAGCGATACTTTTTCTGTAACACTATTGTGTATGAATAAAACATCACAATGTAGTAAGGACGAACAGCTATCTGTCTTACGTTGTAAGATGCCATCCATCCTTTTCACAATCCATGTTGCCTTATCCATGCTTCGCGGTCCCTTGGCGAACATTTAAACTTGCTTATATTTTAATGTTGTGAATAATAGTGCAATAAAATTGTTTAGCCGTTATATTTTCTCGGAATTCACTAAGGAATCGTTACATATCCATTTAATATTTCAAAGGTGTTTTTTACAGTTATATTGTCTTCATACAAGGGATTTCAACAAAAATAGTGTTTAATTTTGATATAAGTTTGATATAAACTGCTAAAAGTCTAAGAGTATATTACACATCATACTGAATATAATGAAAATTAGAAAATATTATTGTTATTCTTGTAATTGTACTTAATATTATTTAGAGTGTATCCTGGACAAAGAAGAATGATCAGAACCGTAAAGAAGAAAATTGAAGGTTCGCTCTAATGTACCAAATATCGACTTCGTGGATACTCACAACTTAACAAAATGTAAGAGCGCGATAAACTTGTGACAAATAATCGCAGTCATCAAACGCACTGGCTGCTCAATGGCTAGAATAAAGCATTTATCTTTAAGTTTTAATATAACATATAAACTAAAGATTATTAAAAAGTTGCAATTACTTGCAAATAGAACATTCATAACAAATTTCAACTGCACCTTGTAAATATGACTAATCAATACGCTACAGACCCAATGACTAAACTAACAAATTGTCGCATCTACGCCACTTGAAAATATATCAGTCTACGAAACATCACCTGAATTTTCATTTTCATTGAACTACTATTTCAATGTTTACAGATATGCTTAACACGAACCACATTGCTACGGTTCGCTTTTGAAATACAAAGCCTATAAATCTACACACTAAGTTTGTTAATTTTTTGTATATGATGGTGTTTCTAGAATGATATATTAATGTTGTTTAAGCTTTTCATAATCAAATTTGAACATTGAGTGCGTAATGTAAACAGCACAGGGTAAAACCTGTCACGTGGAAAGCTACCGAAACCACAGAGCCCTCACAAATAAAATTAAACTGGAAACACCGGCCGCGCTCAGCACATGCCGGAATTGATTCACTCGGGTTCGTTACATTAATAAATAACATTAAAAAGTTGCACCAAATTGTGAAATATTAACTGTAGTAAGAGAATACATTAAATGATTGATGTTGGAAATTTATTTTGTTGTAATGAAAAATATACAGTAGTAATAATACATTTTCGGTAGTTTCAGGACATGTGACTACTGAGTCCATAATAATTAATGAAGCAGACACAATATATTGATATTTTTTATCACTTAAATGGAAATACGGTGGTAGAGATTTTTAAGCCTACCTGGCTTGTCACCATTACCCACCCCCCTAAGGTCTAACTTCTGTCGCCAAGGTGATGTGTGTGTTCCTGCAGCTGCACTTTAGAGCCAACACCCTCTGAGTTAGTCAGTTCTTTATCTTAGACCATTTAGTTTTTAACATCAAATGAAATTATGCTCAAATGCACCTATAAAGCTTTTATAAAGTATTACAGTATATATAAAGTATTAAAAATTAGGGTTGACATCACATCGCACTTCCGCTTGGTATTGATTGTCGGCTGTCACGTCTTACTGCAACAGAAAATGTTTGTGAAACAACAAAAAGTAATTAAAAGGCGTCGTTGGTCGGCGGTTGAACATGACGTTAGCGGACGGTTGAACCTGTCCTCGGTTGACACTGTTAGTATGTATCTGTAAAGTATGAAGAATAAATAGAAATATAAAAAACAATTAAAAATTTAGAAAATATTTAAAATAATATATTTGTGTCTAACCCTTATTCCATCTAAGTAGGGTTGGCTCAACATATTTGTTATGTCGTGATATATATTTTGGCTTAAATTTTACGATCAGCCACGGTTGCCTGACATCAACCCTCTTTGGAATTATTCTGCAGTATCAATATAACTTCAACTTCCTATCTTCGTATGAGTACCAAACGCAGATATTTGACTCTTCTTTAACAGGTGGTAAGGATTCAAATAACGCACTTGTGTGCGATGTATCAAGCTTGAGTATGTGTATTTGCTACTTCCCATAAACAAAAACTACTCATCAGTTATTAGAAAAGAACAGCTGAGCCGACGATTTCACACTTTTTTATTTAGTTTTCGTCGTAGTTTTAAGGGATATCATCCGTAACTTTGAAACTACTCGAAGCGGTTGAGATATATCGTTTAAAATTAATTAAAAACTGTTTTGAAAATACTTTTTCATACATATATAATAACGTCGAGCATTTCTTTTATAATTTGGGGGATTACGACGAAACCTTTGTTAACATTTTTATTCGTAAGTATTGATTAATATTTATTGGAGTCCTGAGAGGTAATTCGCACGGGACCGTGTAATTTACGACAGCGGCTTCGGACCCGACAATACCTTATTTACGATTAAATAAAATACGATCATTGGATTATTGAAGAAATTGTATAATAGAAAACAGCTTTTATTTTTTCTTCTGCCTCATATAATGGTATTTTGTGTACTATGTCATAGCATATACGAATAATTTGAGGAAAAATTAGTTTGAAGTTAAATTAAAACCGCTAAGCAGAGTAATAGTTAAACATTCGATATAAAATAACATCCTTACTATAATATTATAAATTGTTACTTTGTCACGCTTTAACTACTCAACCGATTTTCATGAAAAATTGCATACACTTTAACAGGGGTACATAAACGGACATAGTGTACATGCATCCAGTAACATCCACTACTCCCGACGGATAGCTCAGGTCTACATTGAAACGAGCGAAGCGGACAAAATCTAGTGTCATATATTTTATTCTGTATTGGATGCGCCCAACGCCCTTCACGCATAAACTTCTATCTTTGTAAATTGTATTTTTATTATTTACTTATTTATAATTTAAAGGTTAGCGCTTGACCGCAATCTCATCTGATGCTGAATGATGACGTGGTCTAAGATGGTAGCCACGCTAAAACCTAGAGAAAGACTGGCTCTCAAGTGCAGCTGCCGGAACACGCCAACAGGTGTATGACGACAGATTTTCACCTTGAGGGTGCCAGCTAGCCAGGCGTAACATATGGTTGAGTTATCACAACGGATACTATGAAAATATTCTCCGTTTTTATACAGATCAGTCGAACGGAATAGAAAATGGCCACGACAAAAATATTCTCTATTACTTGATACCCGAGACTTCGTGTGTGTCGTTTATTGTCTTAATAATATATTTTATGTTCAGAGAAAAAAATATTGGCAACACACCGCAATGTCCACTTTCTACGGGAAGAAAACACAGATCGTTGAACGCGTAGTGCGTATAAAAGTCATAGTTTTGTGAAACTTTAGTATCTTCATATTAAATTAAAATATTGGGATAATTTATAGTTTAGACAGCGACTAACCGTCTAAGAAATAAAACTAAACAAAATTGAGTTGTTGTTTTGTGATGCATGCTTAAAAGCAGAGCTCTATCGTTTTTTTTATTATATAAATAATATATATAAGAAGATTATATATGATATTCAAACGTCTACACATAGCAATTTTTATGACAATCCATTGAACACCACAGAAGACGATGTGCCTCAGCGCCATCTAATGGTGAGATATATTAAAATCGATAGCATAAAAGCCTTCTACGTGGAAAACACTTAGGTACCTCTATTTTTATGAAGATCGGTCAAACGACGTTGAAGTTTATAAATCTTATATACAAAAATATTAAATGTTAATTCAATTATATGTACAAACTATCATTTGGTTTTAAAAATAGATCTGCTGCAAAGCAGGTACAATTATTAAATTCATATGTACGTAATTTATATATAATAGTAGTTTCAGTCAACATTTGACGTTCATTTTATATATTGTTTTGTATTGTTAAGGAACGCACTACATGTATGTACGATAATAATATTTAATACATATATAAGCATAATCGATACTATTTATTGGTTTCTCAGAAAAAAAACCCTACTTTTGTAACTGAAATAAAGTTATAAATTCGTAATAACCACCATATATGTCGGCAATGAATTCAAATCTCGCGAGAATAGTGCCCCTAATCCTTTATGTTATTGACATGTTTGGAGTTTTACATGGGGTTATTTGCCCTCGATTCTCTTGTGAAGACGTTTTTGTATAAAACGGTACTATTTTTCTCACAGAACAAAATCATATTGTTTATATTGGACATATTTGTTTTGTGTTATAATAGCATTAATGTAGTAATCTTTATTATTTAAATAGTTAAGAATTGAAAATGATGTAAGTACAGAGTCAATTAAAAGTATATAATTTAAAAATAATAATTTGTTATTATATAATAGTATAATATTAATTATTAATGTAATAAGCTTGTAAAAATAAAGTAATATAACATTGATTTACTTTATATTGATATGTCAAGTTTTGTTACCTTACAAAATTCATAGAGATAAATGGAAATGTAAAGAGCAAGTCGCAGAACCCAATACCTCCCTATACATTCATAGAGGTCAGATTAGTTATTCCCAAACTGGACAGTTTGGTCACGAACTAAAGTTTGGACACGCTATAAATCATCTTTTGTGGATACATAAACTTTAATAATTTGGGAATGGTGTCTACAAAATGGAATTAATAGCCATTAACAATAATTTTACTCGTTATTATAAGTAATTGTATAATTGCTATTTAGTTCCGTACTTAAATTACAATAACTTTGTTTGTCTAAAATTATTTGACTAAGAACTAACTTATATAAGGTTATAAGGTTCTTATGAATCTTGTTGAACATGACTTGCATAATTTGTTTTAAAAATATAAAATTATAAATAAGTAATATTATTAATAAATTTAAAAAAATGATCCAACTGAATAAAAGACTGATTTTTTAAAGTTTTTTTTTATCCTTTCTCTCTTGTTACATTCACAGATATCACTGTATATTATAAAACAAAGTCGTCTGCCGCGTCTTTCTGTCTGTACGGATGTTCACGATAAACTCAGAAACTACTGAGCGGATTGTAATGCGGTCTTCATCAATACATAGAGTAATTTACGGGGAAGTTTTAGGTATATAATTTGTCAAAGTTTTTTTTGTAAATTAGTTGAAATATAATGATAATTGTTGAAAGAATTAGAAAAAGTCAAGCCGCTTAAACGTTTCATGTACATAAGAATATATTTTTTTATTATCAGCGCAGGACAACGTCCGCCGTGCCTGCTAATCTGTCATATTATAGACTTAGATATCATATAGCTTATGTCACTCCTACAATGTAATGACATCTCATTTATAGTATACAAAATTCATCGAGTCGCATAAGGCTGTATGTACCTTAGTGAGCCAAAAACATGGACATACATACACTCAAACCATATCACTTTCCTTCTGCGCACTCTTGTAAAAATGCATTGATTTAGATTTTCATAATCAATTATTAAATCAAGGACATACATTTTAACCAGACATCTACGTAATTAAAATAATGCTTAATAGTAAAACTCTTGTTTTGATGCCATATTTTGAACACTTTGACAACATTAAATGTTCCATAACAGTTTTGGCGTGGAAGACGTTTTGTACCATTAGTAATCGAAGCTTAATGCGATTTTACTTAAAATTAGATATATACTGGTCATTACTGAAACATCACTATTACATATCTTGATATGAACAAAGCAATGTCAATTGGGAATCACCATGCAGCGTAACATAATTATTTTCAAAACATCCTTATATTTAAATAAACAATAATTAATTTTTCTCTTATCATGTTGAAGCTCACAAAAGATTAACTTTATTGCCTTCATCGGCTAAAACTATTCCGAGTCGGGAAGGCTTCGAATCCTGTGCAAGTATTAAATAACATACTAGTCGACCCGAATTAACCGCAAACTAGTTGCAGTATGCTTATGAAAATATAAATTACAATTGTAAGTTTAAATCTTGTATCGTACGATTTCTTCTAGTGGTACTCATAGATTTTGTGTATATCCGAGAACACAAAAGAATGTAATTCGTGTGTGCTCGTATATGCTTGTCCATTTTTTTGGCACTCTTTGTACCTTAAACGAATTGATGGATTTTAACATTTGAATTACCGTACGATTCATCTTACCTATGAGAGTAAGCATAATATTTATGCGTCATATTTGTCAATATAAAAATAAGAGGTTTTACAATGAGACATCGTTAACTCATCGTCGGCAATCACTGTATTTTTAATTTGGAAGCTTCTAGGCTGCAGGTTATTATTATAAATTAGCAGATTCCGAAATGTGACAAACTAAAAAAGATCCACCGTAACTAGTTTATCACCATGTGTATGGCCGTCGCGACCCAGTGAATATCCTTATAATCACGTTTATTTATTGAATGTACACCGGATGACCTCGGAACCATGCATTTATGGTATCTAACAATTCAGTAAAAAACTATATCTATCAATATAATGAAATTGTAATCGAACAGTGTCTGTATATCAATTATTAAAACTAAAAACAATTTAAACACAGTGGGTGTATTATGTTACCAAGGCAAGAAAATGTTTTTTAGACTTTTTGTCTGTTTGTCGATATGTCTGTACTATTCTCAGAAATGGCTTAACCGGTTTGAATGACGTTTTCACTGTTGTATTTGAATCGGTTCATAAGTAAAAAATAATGTAAATCATACGCGTTATTCTAGAAATCTACTTTTGTTAATTTAGCTGAAATGTTTGTTAGTAACTGTATTTTATAAAACCATAATTGGAAGTTAATATGAACACAACTTTAGAACAATTTCATCGTTACCGAACGTCTACAAAGACGGAGTTCGAATGCAGAGCTAGTATAAAAAAATTTAAACTACAACACAATTTTTGGCCAGTGAGAGATAATGGAAACAACTGAAAAACATATTCATATTTTAAAGAAATACGAGAATTGATTTTTTCTAATGATGCCATAATATCAAGTCGCATTAAGGATAAAAATTTCGAACAAATAATGTTTCGGAAGAACACTATTACGCGATATAACCCCGTGCAATCGTTAAATTCCTTACGAACCGTTGACAAAAGAAATTGCCTCGAATCTACAATAGTATTACTTCGAGATCTATTAAATCTATTCAGTGAACTAGAAATTATTGACGAACAATTTTTAGGGTCTCGTTTGAATTAAATACTAAACATATTTTATTCAACAAAACCCTTTTTTATACCAGTTTTATACAAATTGTTGTTTTATATACTTGATGGATGAAATAAAAATGAATTGTTACAAAATTTAAAAAACACATTTAAATTCATTTTATTTAGCACGATTTATTTTGTATAAATTTAAACTATATTTCGCTATAGAGTAACTAACATAAAAGTAGTATTTGATACCTTTTTCTTAAATCACTATTTTCATTACAAACGTATATATTCTCTTTAGTGTTAAAATTACATATACATATATCCTCTTGTTCTGAGCGACCTTAATGTGTTAAGAGAGAGCAATCGTTGAGCTTACAAACAAACAACCTTAATGTTCACGTAAACCCTTTTTGAACAAATATGTTTACTTATCGACATAACACCTCGATTCTGAAAGCAAACGTGTTTGTTTGCCATTATAGTGAAAGTCGTACATTTTATACATATTTCTCAGTAGTTATAAAAAATATTTTACTTACATATGGACTTACGACAATGTAACGGAAAATTTAATTATTACGTGGAATAAACGAAAAATTCTCTCCATGTTACCGTTCAAGTTCGTAACATATTTCGACTTCTTTTAAATTCCAAATGTAATATATAGAATATAGATATTAAGAGCTTGTATTCTGAAATGTATATAATCTTTGGAATCATAATGGTAACTAATATTATAATAAGTTTGTTTGTTTGTTTGGTACACTTTCACACTTTAACGACTCAACCGATGCAATGGGCATAGTGTACATTTTATCCAAAAAACTAATATTTTATAAAGTACATACGATATCACTACATATTATAAAATAAAGTCTTCCGCCGAGTCCGTCTGTCTATCTGTATGTTCGCGATAAACTCAAAAACTACTGAACGGATTGTAATACGGTCTTCGCTAATACATAGAGTAATTCATGAAAAAGGTTTAAGTGCATAATTTGTTAAGGCTTTATGTAAATTGGTTGAAATATAATGATAATTGTTGAAAGGATCGGAAAAAGTCAAGGCGCCTTAAGCGTTTCATGCACATAAGTGTATTTTTTTTATTATCAGGGCACGAGAACGGCCACCGGGCCTGCTAGTTTTTTATATATTACGAAATTGTAACGCTATCCACCTACTATTAAATTATCACTGCAACCTAGAGCTATGTATAAGCAGTCTCAATAGGACCGCAGTCCTGGGTCTAGCCATAATATGTACTTCTGAGATCTAAGTTGGAACTCTTCATGTAACTATGTATATTAGACAATATACTTCGAACTGGAACACAGCAGCGTGAGTACTGTTGTTTTGTAGTGCAAATAAATGTAGCAGTGGTGTTACTACAATTGAACCTTACATAAGTTCGCTCGTCATACTTCATAACCGTTTGATATAAACAATGTTGTCACGAAAGTTAAAATATTTCGTGCAGACGTCAACCTAAGCCTAAGACCTACTAGCCCTATATGAGTCAACTTAAAACTGATATTCAAATTATAATTTCAGATGCGAATGTTAGGTTTTTTGTATGTTTGTTACACTTTCACGCGTTAACTACAAAACCGATAACTATTAAATTTTGCACACACGTTCTCAGGGTCACAGAAAAGAACACAGAGTACCAGTGATCTAGAAAAATATGTACTGTACCCGAGAGACGGGTGAAACCTTCAGTAAAGCAGCTGTAGCCGCGTGCTAAAGCTAGTTATGAGAAAAATCTAATTGAGGTTAGACACGAACGAATAATGTTTAAGTTGTACTATTAAAGAAATATTTATATATACCTTAGAGGTCTCATTCTATTCAAATTCTTTTATTATATACGTAATAACTTTAGGCACACCGCACACATAGATTAATCAAATTTTTCGTAATACTGCAGTTAAGGCAATCGTAATGTCAGCAAGTACGTTTCTTAAGCTTTCTAAAGGTGGTTGTTAACGTGAATAGGTAGTTACTGTCGATGACAGAGATCTTCTCGTTCCCAGTCCCGGTCCCAGTACCTATAGCAATTATATAAAGTTTCAACGGCCCAACTTGCTCGCAATTCCACAAAGCTAATTGATCGGATCTATTATTCAACGTTCAAACTTGTCGAGGTGTTCAGTTTTGCTGTCGGTGCTCTATGAATAATCAATCAACTGTTATTAATAAAAATTTGAAACTTTTATGTTTTATCAATTTTCAAGCCACAGACAATTTTTGAATATAATTTTTGCACTGAATATAAAAAGTAAAGGGCTTACAAAAATATATTACTGTTATAATAATTGACATAGTGTAATTTATATTGCCAATTGATATTGAAAATCTTACACATAGGCTGAAGTTTGATTTCTAAGTATAATTAATAAAATTGTAGATAAGCCGTTGGAAATTTATATTGTAATGGCAACACAGAATTATTATTTATTTGTTTCTGGAGTTTGATAGTGTGTGGTATAATTTACGTATTCTATAGTCTAAGCTCTTGTAGGTACATATAATTCAACATGCTACTACTACCTGCGCTTCGGTAATTAAATTTAATAATCTATATGTAAATGCAGTTTCTTTTAGCCAATCACTCCAAAAGTACTGAACGTATAGACATAGCACTCAGACCATTCGATAGGAAATTTTTCGTTCATGACGCCAAGCTTCTTATTTTTTGTGAATCGAATGACCCTTTGCCATTTTTTAATGGCCAAAGAAAGGACCGGGAATCAATCAGTACATTATATAAAGAACAAGGAGGAATCTTTTTACTAGACAATTATCACAATGATTATAGTCTACATAAGAATAGTTCAAATAACTAATTAATATAATAGACTAGCTTTTATCCGAGGTTTTGCTCGAGGTAATTTCCACTTGTCCTATCCCTCGGGAATAGTACTTTTATCTGGACGAAAGGTACTTTGTGTCCTTTGTTGTACCCTTGACAATGTGTGTATGCAAAGCTTTACTGCAATCGTATTAACATTATGGCAGCCCATGGAATATGAATAAACTAACATTGATTTTTATTTAATAGAATTCATGCTCATCACACAAAATAATAGAACGTGCGAACTTGCAGCCAATTTTGTAAGCTCTGTTACTATTACGCTATGAGGTCTATAAAACGAAAATAATATAAAAACAGGTAACTATACTATTAATTACCAATTCTCGATAATAAACGTATATTTATAAACAAGAAACAACAGATAGCATATATCACATCCTATTTACAATTCACTATAACTATGCACAGTCAACTGTGTTCAACTGTGTTCAATAATGAACATCCGATTCAGAGTTTATCCGACGCGGCACGGCGTGGTCTGCGCGCGTCCGTCGTTCCGAGAGCCTGTTTAAAAAATATTTTCCATTAGCGCCGACCGGCTTTTGCCTATGGCGAAATGAGAGGCTTTCATATCCATTAGGATTATCTATGAAATAAAATTATTACGTTCTTTCGAATACGTATGTATGCAAAATGAGGCAGGCTTTTCATTCGTGTGAATAATTTGCGTATTTTAATGTATAGAATCGGCAATGATTGGAATCCTTTCAATAACTTGTAAATGTTATTTGAAAATTAAAAAAAAAGATGGTGCGCGATTCACACACGATTTAAGTGAAACTTCAGTAAATATGAGAAAAGTTCAAAAGTATGAGATGAATATATATAACAAGGGTAGGATAATTACAAAGTTTATTTGTTTAAAAATGAAAGTATTTAGATTATTTTAAGAAGATATTTTATATTTTATTTAACATATGTTACATAATTTATTGCTTTGCATATTTTCAGTTTCAACAAACAAGATATAAAAATACTCACAAACACTGTTAAATAATAACATACCACACTGACTTCTTACTAAAAGCTGTAATACGCAGCCGCATATAGTGTACAGTAGTACACGTACTTTTCACATATACTAACACACGTTAAATGCTCAAATACAATGCTTTGAAGACGAGAGCATGGCAAGAAGAAGAGAGACCAATAATATAAAATAGTATGTATATTTCTGTCTCAATCCTTGCCGGCTTCATCCTACACATTTTTGTATTTGTGTCTCTTACCTGTCGTTTTTTCCGTTGCATCCGGTTTGAAATCACAGCGATTCTAAAGAAATTGACTTCAAAAACATAGCCTAATATGTAGAACCACCTATTTAATTACTCACGATTTTGTTTTCTTGACTTTTATGTGAATTAATTGTGAAGTATCATTTATTATCAATTTTTTACTTGTTTATTTTTTATTGCCTCTTACAACTTTGAACTCTTACATTTTTTTTAACGAATTTTGGTTAGAACTGTTAAATTTAATATTACTGCTTAACCCCCATCGAAATGTGTAACGATATGTATCGTACATGATTCTGCAAACAGTTATAATTAATTTTATCTAACTTTTTTTAAGTATACAAAACCATAATGTTACTTTCTTAACAACAGTTACTTTATTTATTGATAATAAAATAAACTGATCCAAATATTTACATGCGAAAATAAAAATAATTAGTACGATAATAATGACTACTTATTCTGAAATAAGCACACGAAATCTAGATTCTACCGATCGTCTACTTAATAGGTTTATTGAGAGCATAAACAAGATGTTGGCAATGGGTTACGTACTTATATTATTTGATACAAATTTATTTTTGTAATACAGTTCATCACATCTAATATAGTTAATTTTATGCAACGCTCGCTATTGACAGGGACTTCACACTTTGGAATGAAAATTGCTCACGCAATTTTAGAAGAATTTTTCTCACTTACGCTCCAATTATAGCATAAGGTCCCAGTTGAGTTTTACCAAGAAACTGTAAATATGGATTTATTCAAAAAGGATGTAAACAGGTAAGTAAAATGTCACAATCTATATTTGATTAGTGTTGCAACTATCTATAGCATTGCCGAGTAGTAAAATGTGGCGATTGTGACTGATGGTTTTGTGACCACCATACATCAGGTATAATACCTGCTATGATGATACACCTGTTTGACGTCCTGGGATAAGACAGTGTTTATTCAGCTCCTGTGATGCTTAACGGTCGGAATAAAGCGATGCTATTTATATCTGTGGCTGGTTATTTTTGAATTGCACTGTCCTTACCAACAGGTACATTGAAGTCACATTACCGTGCAACATTAAAACAAGGTTGTACGGACCGATTACTATCAGGAGAAACACACGCTTATTAGTTACCATCCCTAATTCTTTACTTGTACGAGATGGTCCCAACCACGTAAACCAGATTGCCCACTAGCCCTGAATAAACGCAATTCAGGATGGTGACCAACTCTAATGAAACTGCGATGCAAAACACTCTCCAATATCTCCAATTACTCCAAAAGCTACTTACCTTATAGACTCGGCAGTCGGCGTTCCTGTTACGTTTCCAGTGGTTCGTGTGTAGTGTAATTGTATGTAATAAATCAGTGTACTATTTGGAAGCTTTTAAGGTTTGAAGTTAGCATCACCTTTTTACTCACAACCCCTCAACCCCAAAAAAGTTATCAAGACCCTTTTTAATAATTTTCAAAGTATAATTACATATACAAAGTCACAAAATAATTATTATAAGCGTCAGACGTCGTAACGCATCAAACCCGGCCGCGGCACAAGAAGTAGAATAAAGGTGAATTAACGTATGCACATTTGTTTTTATTACATTTTTTCCTCCACTCATAAGGGGGCTGACCCACATTTCTTAACATTACTAATATTAATACGAAAATTATTTTGTTTGTTTGTTACGCTTTCACGCCTTATTTACAGAATCGATAGTAATGAATTTTTTACTTATTATCAAGGCTACAGCAAAGGATATAAGATATCTTTTACACAGAAAAAAATTATTATTGCTGAAGGATAGCCTATATATACATTAATACGAGAGATGAAGCGAGCAAAAGCTAGTAGTAGTATAAAATCGAAATATTTAATCGATTTTGTAACTCATTTGTAACTCCATAATCAGATACTCGTACTCATTAACGTAATCTGTTTACGAAATCGAATCGTATATAATTAATTTTTGGGATACAATTACTCTTCTTGTTCACGATACCATAATATAAACAGGATCATGCAGATCGGATGTAGGTGTATTGAATTTAGTTCACTGAGAAATTCCTCCCGTCTCTATTATTTATATACACAGTAAACTAAACTAACTGGGCTTTATTTATGTTTTTGTTCGCATTCGTTCGCGGTTAGTAATGTTGTATTGAATAAAATAAACAAATATCTGAAGATTTTTTCCAATGTTTCACGCTATCTTTACTAAATAGTATAACAATAACCTTCAATTTTAATGTCTAATTCTGCTTCAGAAAATAAACATATATTTCTTTACACTTCGTAGGTTTTTGCGTTTTACCACGATTTTACCTGATGTAAACGTCCTGAAAAGAGGTCTAGTTTTAAAACTCAGCTACCAAAAGGGTGGTAGCTAGCTAGAAGGGTATTAAAAATAATCTTAAAAACATGAAACATTATCTGTATGATTCATACCTAATCACCTATATAACCTACTAATACAGGAGATGGAATATTTCTAAAATAAAATCTTCATGCTTATAGCTAATGGTGACATTTCCCGTAAAAAAAAAAAAACAAAAATTAAAACCAGCATGCATTCAAATGAATGTGTATGACATAAATATGCTTTTCTCAATTTGCCAGTATTAAATATACGGATACAACCTTTACTATAGGTTTGCATTCCTTATTTGAATAAAATAGAAATATTTATTTTTACTTCAGTCTTTTAAGGTCACGTGTACTTAATAATATTTAAAAATATACCCCATATCGATGGTCTCATACGATTGACAAACGAAGCCTACATACAATGCCATAACATTTGTTGTTCGGAATAGATGACATCACAAGGCAGGTACATTTGTGCTACCAATTTCACGAGTAATATCACCGAATAATGCTCGAGATGTGAAGAGACCCTCCGCTTGACTACACCTATACACATTATCATTATTATTCGATATAATGGTACGTAAATAGGGATAACGTTTGTGCGTGAATAATATATATGAAAATACATTATCATTTCTTTGCCATTTATTGGAATTCATTCGTTCGTTAAACTTTAATTTACCAGTTCATTAGAAATTTGTCTCTATTGATACGATACGGAAATTAATTCTAGTTGAAGCTCCAGCTTATTTTATTCAATCCTTTGAACATTCACCACATACATATATTTTGTTGACAAGGCTGACAGGTCATAAATCCATCAGGGAAAATGAAGGGTTCACGATAAAAACGTGAAAAAATGTAATAAAAGTTTTTAATTCGTTTTTTTTACCGCTTTTTTTATCCAATCAGAACATTCGTATCGTAAAGTTGTACAGTGGCTGACACAGCGTCCGCTTCGCTTGGGGTTAATATTAAAACTTTTGACTTCACTTTAGCCATAGCTGTTCAATATCCACTAGTTTTAGAAACTTTTTAACGTGGCTACAATTTATTATCCATAATTTCAATTATCTAGTACTTAACTCATAATTGTAACCTTATTTATATATTGAGCGTTGTTAGTCTTTCAACAATAAATTCAAGTGTTCATATTTATTGTCTTTGTGAAATGATTTTTAGTGGAAGAGTATTCGGACATCATTTGGAGCAAGTCCATCTTATCCAATTCTACGACGTGCCTAAACTTTCGGTCTAAGAAAACATCGTGATTGAATTATAGGACGGTAGTACGTAGGGAATGTCCCCCATTACGCCGCTTGCTTATTACGCAAGTTAAAAAGACGTGCTCCAGCAACTGCACCTGAAAGTTAATCTATGCCTACTGTGTATTTTTAGCCACATCAGTTGAGAATATGGTCAAGCTATTACGTGTAAAATAATAGACAACCTCTTTGGTAAATGAAGTTTTTCACGGTAAGTTAGTCTACGTATTCATTCTTGTATTATTTGTCCCTATATTTTTTAATATGCGTGACATCATGATCATCTTATCTTTATAGCACCTAAGTAGGGTCGGCACAACATGATTTCCTTTCCCGCTCTCCCCTGTCAGATGTCATCTCAGCATTCCCACCTTTTATACGTATATTATTTTTCACACAATGCATCCATACCTTTTTCGGTCTTCCTCTACTTATAATATGCCCGTACCATGATAATCTATTACTCCTCAACCTCTCTGTTATTGCTGCTATTTTCAAACTCCCTCATTCTTATTCTTAATCTTATCCATTCTGGTCACATAACACATCTATCTCATCTTAACGTTCACACTCTGCCACATGTAATCTTCTCTCATCCGTCACTTTTGTAGCCCAGCACTTAGATCCATATGACATTTTTTTATATTGGTGACATTATCCGGAATACAGTATAATCGTGAATTAGAAATAATAATACTGAGCATGAAATTTGTGTTGCCTCAAAAACTCCTTGGGAAGTTCTAAGAAGAGGACCACCATTTAATTAGAATGTTACAATCATTACAAGGCACTTTATGATAACTACTCACTCATAGGAAGAATCAGAAAAGAAACAAAAAGCACCTCAATAAGTTACATTGAATAAATGAGCAAATTCTAACTCTAAATCTCCATCAGTGTTAATCACACCGGTAAATATTTAAAACTTAATGACTACTCGTACCCCCATTTGTTATGGAAGCCAGTGTCTTTATAAAGCATTCATGGGATGAAACCAATTGAGCTGCGGTCATGAATCTCGTATTACAAAGAAAAAGTAATTACTTACCAAGGATTTGTTTCGTAAATTTTCGCGGCTAAATATTTAAGGATGTAAGACAAATGAATAAAATAATGATGAAACATTAACAAGGGACATAATATTTTCAAAATATGCTCTTTATAGTAAAAGTAATATGAACATTTGTTTAAGTAAACTTTTCCCTATTAAGTTAACAGTGTTAAGCCGTATATACATGCAAATAAAATTAAAGTGTCTATCTTCTGTCCGGGCTAATCTCTGAAAGGACTAAATTGATTTTGACAAGAATTTTATTGGCAGATGGAGAATTCAGTGTTTTATATACGTATATTAGGATGTACCAAACAAAAAACATTTATTTTGATTCTTCAAGAGATCGTGAAATTTTGTCAAAGAATACTAAAACATAGAGTCCGTGAAGATCCTGAGCCTTTAATATTGATGTATAGAGGTCGCGAATCCAATTTTTTTATTTCTATTATAATTAACATTGGATTTCATTTGAACTTTGTAATTTCTTTATTCAGTCTCGGACTATCGTTTTGAAAAAATCAACATGCATTCTTATAGGAAATTGAATGCCCTACAAAAAAGGTATCTTATTGTTTTTTTATAAATCCACTCCTCACGACCTCTGGACCTCTCGACCTACGACCTATAAACTATAAAATATTAAAGACTCACATCTTGACAGACTCTTTGTTTTTGTATTATTTGGCAAATTTCACGGTCATTTAAAGAATAAAAAAAATGGTTTTCGTTTGGTACAAGCTAATGTATATATCATTACGCTTTTTCACATCATCATAGGCCTTTGCATCTTTAACAGATGATTTAAGTAGCACTTTGCCAGCATTTCCGTTAGTGGCTGACGAGACCGAGCCGGGAGAGGATCTCACGGCCGCACTTATGACAAGTGTACATACCCCTAGGTGGACGGGGGTTGGAGGCCTGCTCGTGACGCCTCGTGCGTTTTTCCTTTAATTGTGGAAACCAGGCGACGTCGTGCTTTGACTGACCTTCGCGAATTACGCGACACCATTTAGCACGGTCTTCAGCCAGCTCCTCCCATTGCCCGCTTGAGATATTAAATGCAGCCATGTCGCGTTTAGCGTAATCCTTAAAGTGAAGCATTGGACGCCCAACAGACAGACCTCTTTGCATGCGCAACCTCTCCAAGCAGAATTTGCCTTGGCAAATGAGTCCGTTCCATGCGATGCACATGCCCCAGCCAACGTAATCGTCTCTTTTTAGAATAGCGGTGATGTTAGGAAGCTGTGCCTCATTTAGAACGGACTCATTTGTCACACGATCCTTTCATGTTATGCCCAGTATGCTTCGAAGACATCGCAAGTGACAAATATTCAATTGGCTTCTTGTTTTGCGTATGTTGTCCATAATTCGGCTCTGTACATGAGCATACTTAGAACACATGACTGGTAAATAAGCGTTTTTGTTTTTAAAGTGAGATGTCTATTTTCCCAAGCCCTTGTACAAAGCTTTTTTACATAAGGCTGACAATAATGATAAAATAAAATAATTAACTTAAAATTGCTAGAATATTTGAAGGAGTTAAGTTGTAATGACAAAGTTAGTATTTATAAAATATAAGTAAGACCGACCCCAATTAATCCAGACAAATCATGCAGTTTCCGTGAGACAGGAAAACCATTTTCATGGGAGCGAAGTCGCGGTTGTCAGCTTGTTTAATAACACTTTTGTTTAATAACTATCAACCGTATATATAATAATGTATTGAATGTGTTAACTTCTAATTAAAAAAAGCGATAAATATTCGACAATAGTTAATCAAGAAAATTATTTTTAATTATTACAGAAAATGTTTGTCTCCAATTATCTAAGTACGAAACCTTACAATTATGATTTTTAGTTGTACTTTAAACTACAGGCAAATAAAACACATTTTGGATTAACTGAAAATAAAAAAAACAATTTCAGCGCTATCTAATCACCTAAATATATTTATATAGAAACTTGTATAACCTTAATTAGGACCAAGCAGAGCCGTGGCCAGTTGAAGTGGTTAAGCAATTGCCCGGGGCTCAGGTGTCTCGCAGTTGTGAATAACGAAATTTTTTGCCATTACCGTCGCGACTCCGCGGGATTTCCCTCTGAATTGTATTTGCATATTTGAGTGGCGTGATATAGGGGAGGGAGTTAGAAGCTAAAATTGGCTTGGTACCTAATCTGACAGGTAATATCCAACATTTGTAACGCACGCTCGACTAATCTATCGTGTGATTTAAATTCAATAAATGTAAGACGTATTACCTTCACTCAGTAGATAGAAAAAAAGAGTATGTATTTTCTTTTTTCAATTTAAAAGCTTGCTTTTTATAGCCTCTTATAATCTTCAAATAGGGAGTAATTTTATTTACATATATTTGAGAAACTAAGCACTAGAAGTAGTCGAAACTTAAAAAAAAAACAATTTTCTTTTCGTCCTATCCATTTTTTTTCGAAATGACCTACACTGTTGGCCTGGCTGGGTCTCTACAGTTTCACCTGACTACGAAGCTATTGGCCTGGCGGGTCATTACAGCTTCACCGCTATTTTTGGGCGAGTGCTTAATGCACACGGTACACAGTAACCTCAAAGTCGCACGAGCACCCCACCTTAGACTATTGCCTTACATACACATCGTATATTGAGCTAAACTATTCAAGCAAGCTAAGCTAACCGCACGTATATGCGTTGATGAAACACATACGCGTACTCTCCTATGTGCATCACGAACGCATATATGTATTTTGAGTCCGACAATTTCGGCTAAGGCTAATTTATCCAAAAAGAAAAATGAGTCTCGGAATGCCTGACAGAAGTGATAACTAAAATTAATCTAAGTTGAACTATTTAATTTTGAAATTGTTTAACTTAAGAAAAGATTAGGTTATTACTTAAATTTTATGTATATTAATAAGATAATGTAAGTAAAGGTTATTTATGTATAAAATATTTTATTAAAATATATCTTATTATTAGTTAACTTAACTAAAAACTTCTCGACCAATTTTACATCATTTTATTTTACATTTTTCTAAATATATTTGTATTATTTTTTTAAATGTAGCACACATTATTATCAGATCAGTGTATAACTGTTTTAACTAATCAAGGTGCGTTACTAAATTCTATAATATTTGGCTTCGATTTACGCTTAAACTAAATATTAACTTATGATATAATTTAAAAAAAATGCTACATTTCATTTATTACGTAAAATTATTGTGAAGTTATAAAAAAAGCTATTAACGAAAATATTACAAATTCCTATCAAAACGGTACAAAATATAACCAAACTTATTTTCGTACTAAGTTCCCTTTTGAAACATTTTACTCATCATTAACTTTAAGCTTTTATTACTATAACACGAGTTATAATAATTATCAAGACTTATAAATGTATATTTCATACATGATATATTCTTGATCATTTTAATAGTTATTAAACAGATAGTGTATATATGCTCTGTTGATAAAACTAGCACAAGTACTGCACAAATAAAAAATATTTAAAAATTTAAGCTACTTACCTACACATACGCTAAAAAGAGTCTGTGTATATCATACCCATTCTAATATAAAATACATGGTACATATAGCATTTTCTCCTTGAGGTAATGTGCCTTACAATGGCCCTATGTATTCAGACGGGCGAGCGGGAGCAGAATAACCTCTCGTGATTTCTCTGGAGATGCCTTGTGAATGGCGGTCGCTGGGCCTCTGTACTTACACTGGAGTATAACTATTAAGGAGTCGGCTTCTACTTAATATATATTTTTGTAACTCAATCATAACATCAAGTTTAGAGGGTAACTGACTCTCAAGTGCATTTTGCTGAATAGTTATGTCAGTATACGTAAACTCTCATCTAGAGGGTGATAACTAGGTAAATGGATACCATCATGCAATAGTTTTATCAAGATGTTTTCATGGCTTTAAGTAAAATTTTTGAAAAGATTATGCTCAATCAATTAGTAGAATATTTCAAAATGCATAAGCTTCTGGGTGGTCGACAGTTTGGTTTCACAAAATCAAAATCCTCTACTGACGCTGGTGAAACGCTCTTAACTCGTATATTGGGGGCTTGGGAGGATTCGTGGCATGCAATTGGTGTGTTCTGCGATCTGCCTAAGGCCTTTGATTGCGTTGACCTTATTATACCTTTATAGGCTTATTCTTAAATTAACACACTATGGTGTTTGTGGATCTTCACTCGACCTTCTAGTCTCCTACTTAAAAGATCTCTGTCAAAAAGTTAGCATACACGGGGTAAGCTCTGCGGCATTGTTTGCGTGAATTGGCGTCTCACAGGGCTCTATTTTAGGGCCGTTTTTGTTCTTGATATATATATAAATGGTTAATAACTATGCTGGCATGGTGCTTTTTGCAGACGATACTTCACTTATATTTAAAATGAAAACACACACATGTTGATAGCAGAATTAAGATCGAAGGGAATTTAGTAGAATTAGTTGACAATGCTGTATTTTTGGGTATCACACTTGATTCCAAATTACAATGGGGTCCTCACATAAAAAATTGGCTGGCAGATTAAGTTATGCTGCATTCGCAGTACGTACCATTCGTTAGCTAACAGATATTGCCGCTGCTAGGTTAGTCTACTTCGTTTACTTCCATAGCTTAATGTTTTATGGTATTTTGCTGTGGGAACAGCAGCTGAGATGAACACCATATTTTTATTACAAATGGTCACTTCCATATTTTAATTGCATACCCACCTCAAACTAATACTTATTTATGAGATCTTATAATATAGTAAAATAGAGATTTTATAATGTACTACAAAATATAGTAAAAACAAGAATTTCTTAGTAAAAATTTTTTTTTACTAAAGTTAAAGTATTCTTTATTTATCTAGCTACATTTTGAGGTTCCCTCCACGTTCTTTTAAAATTAACTGCCAAACAAACACATATAATTATAATTAGATTTTTAGACATAAAATCATTAGAATACTAAATGTTTATAAATGATATACAATGCAGAATCGTACTCTATATTTTGGTATCTTACAGAAAACCAAGATTCCGATTTCTTTGCAAAAACCCACGTATTAGAGGGAGCGCTAACAGTCAGTTAATTTAGGCGAAATTCACGAAATTTCATTAAACTAATGAAGTAAAATCCATTCATCTGGGAGGAGTCAAATTATATTAATTTTAAATTCATTCGAGTAAACGATTTCAAACTACTTACATGATTAACTTTATCCTTTGATACTAAAATACATTATAGATTTTATATTATTTACAATTTACTAATGGATTATTTTCTAAATTATTTTATGTATACTGGGCAGTGCCAAATTAGACGAATAAATGGTATGATGTAAAACATTACGTTTGCCAGATTACACAAATCTAAATTGTCACCAAATCATAGCTATTTCATTTTTCAGTTAGTGCACGCGGTAAATTCGAATTAAGTAAAAATAAAAAAAAATCTGTTAATCTCTTTCTATTAATATAATCAATGAAATAAAAACAATGACATGGTTTTGTCAAGAAACAAATTCTTTACAAAGATAACATGGGTACAAGTTCAAGAAACCAACTACTTTTTTGGACCTAACTGAAAAATTAAAATAGAGAGAGCCTACGATTTAGTGACAATTTTGTTGTTGATTTGGCAACGTAATATTTACGTGGGTCTTAAGAATAAATATATTTAAAGTATATTTTATATATATAATAAATATAATATTTATTATAACACACATACAATTAAATGCCAGTATACACAAATTGGAATCACGTCAGATATTCATTTGCATTTTGATTATTGACGAATGAAGCTTGCAATGATACCTTTACTTTGTCAGTTGTATCCTTATACCAGGAAAACTGTTTTCCGTTGGTTTAGTTCAGATCATAGACTTCGGTCTGTGGCGGACGTGCTTTGAGCAGAAACTAATTGCAAGAGAGCTATATAACAGAGCCTTAGTGGTAATGGAGCAGTCAAGCCTGGAAATTCAATCAAAGTTTTGTAGATTTTTAGAAGATACGTTTTAGTAAAATTCAGTATTTTCTTATTCTACATTATAACATTGACACATTTATTAAGACATCAATAATTTCAAGTACCATGACAAATTGTTAAACATGTGACACTGGAAAGCAACAAAAAGTCACCAGGGATATACTCGTATTATGCCGTTGGTCCACGGATATTCATCACGTGGTTTTACAGTACATGTATAAATGCAGTTAATTCCAAATATTTATATGTTTAAAATGAATAAAAAAAATTGAGTCTAATATAAATTTTAATGAAATATAATAAAAAACGAACGCAGAATACATACAACGTAATAGTTGACGTAACAAAAAAAAGAAAAAGTATTTAACAATCTGAAAACACAATGTTGTCCTCGGACGTTACTATATACAAATATATTTCTTATGCGCTCCATCTAGACCATCTTTAGCTCCACGTCCTGTGGACCACCCCTGGATTAAAGCCAACGAAGATGTTTGCCGCAGTCCTGAATAACTAGACGGAGCCAGTATTCACTCTGCAATAATACCAAAATACGTGAACGGCTTTGTCGGGCGGTGTACTGTGGCCAGTCATTATTTTCCATTTTATGACGCGGCGACAATAGCTTTTCATTAGCAACTGTAAATATTTAAATAATGTTTCTACAAACAAGTCAACTTTAAGACTTCCATTTTAATAATCGCTATTATGCTAAGGTACCATCCTCAGTTTAAAAATCTGTCTCCAGGTATTTGTGATCCGACCGCCGCACTTGAGAGCCAGTGTATTTACGCTTAGCTTGTGATGTATTATTTTATACTATTTTCTTCCTATTGCAATTGAACCTCTAGAATCAGATTTGCAAGAAGAAATCCTCATGGCTACGACAGACCTGAAACCAGAGCCTGCCGAAGTACAATTCATGAATCCATCGTACACAAAAACGTCATTTGAATTCTTACCAGTTGTTATCGAAGAGTCAAATATCCACGCTTGGGATCCATACGAAGTTAAGAAGTTGAAGTTATAGTGGTAATACAAAATAATAGCTAACAGTGATTAAGAAGTCCAGACGAAAGGCACAACAGTGCATTACCCAGAGCAACACATATTAAATAATTAAAGAAAGGAAATCTAAAACGAGAATACACTGTCATTCTCATTCTGTTTGCATGTCTAAAGGGATATACAGTATGATGAAAAGTAGTTATCTTCTTACCTTTATCCCATCTAGGTGGGGTCGGCAACACAACAAAAAAAACAACATGTTGTCATGCTGTGATGTATGATTTGGCTTAATTTTTACTATCGGCCGCCTGCATGATTGCCTGCCTCTTTGGCATTATTTTGTAGTACCACTATATGAGGGAAAAATATGTTATTTATTCATTCATTTACTACGATGATATGGTACTGAAGAGATGATTATGATAGTTGATTCGTTCAGACAGAAAGTTGTGCCCAACAGAGGTACACATACAGGCTCTCATTATGTAACAAACCAAGTAACCCAATCAATTAAACAAAAATGACGTATCCAGAAACACGAAAGCTCCCCGGTAAAGGCTTATAGAGTGATCTCGGATTAGTTTGCAATTAGAAACATCCCGCACCCTGTAAACCTATTGTATTTCCGTTTTGCAAACGAGCGCCACTTTATATCTTAAGTGTCTTGTTGTCTCTAGCATGTCGGTTTGAACTTGCTGAAGTTAATCTCGTCGGGTGCTCTAGTGGCACGCTCGCTCCTTTTACTTAGCTCTAGCGTTCACATATCTAACCTAACCTAGCGTATTGTCCCATGCACCTTTTTATTTCCTTACGCAGTTGAATCTCTATAACCTTAACAAGTCTAAAACTTCTAAAGTTAAAAAAAAACCTTATTTCCACAACTTCAAGCCGCAGTAACTCCATTCCTAGAAATCCATTCATAATTGGTAATAACTGAATGTATTGTGAATAAAAATAACGTCACGACTTTTTAAATCAAATAGTTATAATAATATATCTCGTTCAATTTATCTACCGATAGAAAATACGAATCACAAACTATTGTTAAAATATGTAATAGGTATAAAGTTTTTTTTATGTTTTATCAAAGCGAAGGTTAATATTTATATTCTTAAAAGAATGTCGTTCAAACTGCTATTTAATACGTATTTATAGTGACAATAATTATAACAGTTTAAATTGTTTTAATAACTCTTTAAAAAAATCATTAAATACTACATCTAAAATTGATTGTCATTATTAAATTATAATAAATATTGAATTAATGCTTTCGAATAAAAATTATTGTCGTGTTGTAACGTAGGGTTTATATAGAAATAAAGATACAATGAAATTCAAATTCTGAAGGAATGAACGGCTATAAATTTTATAAGGATCATATATGCTTTCATATCAAATATTAGAGATATTTATTCGTTTTCATACCACACAATGTAAACCATACGTATTCACTTGTTACGACGTATGTAGACCTAGGTATCATTCATTCACCTAACCGCACCTTTGGTTCAACATATTTTATGTGATCCCAATAAATCTGTCTAACTTTTATGTACAATAAATATCATGCGACAATAATTTATAGTGTCCCGTACAGTTCATATCAAATGTTCATTCTAAGCAATGTTATTATGTAGGTCTTGGAAGATAATAAAAGTATATCGTGCATCTTCTACATAATAAAATGGTAAATTACTATTGCTATTCTAATGATATTAATTTATCAGCAAAATGTACCTAGCTTACACCATTATTCCTAAGCGGGGTCAATACATTATACTACTAAAATTAATCATAGTAATTATATTGTTCAATGTTAATTCTCTGTTGCGAGATTCTTTATAGATTTTTTTATCATAAAAGTAAAAATAGCATTAATAGACAAATGTTTTTAGCTTATTTACTAACAACCTGTACACGCCCACTATATCTTCCACATATTCTCCACGGCAAGAAAACATACATTATTACTAAACGCGATGTGATTATAAAAAGTCATAGTTCTGTAAAATGTAACATTAAATTAAGCTATCGCGATATTTATTATTTTAGTTACCGACCAAGAGTCTAAGACGTGAAACCAATAGATTTGATCAAAATCTATTCAGTAATCTTTGCATAATGCGCGCACACCAACGAACCTTTATCATTGTTTTCATATAAAGAGATATAAGTAATAATGCGAAAACATTAAGAGATTAACTAAATCCATAAAAGACGACTGATATAGACGACTCAAATAGTTAATTTATAACAAAACAATAAAATTCTATGTTCACACGAGAATCGAGTCGAGAGTAAGTTTATACAGACGCGTTCACAAATCCTAAGTTGATAGATTCACTACAGAACAGCTTAGAGCGTAGCGAATCCTGTATGTTATTCTGTTAGTTGTTATGTTACTCTAGTCCTGCGTAAGCTTGTATTTCGAGTTACACTGGAGAGATAAACATACTGAATTGGTTCGAAAGCTTAATGGTGTAACTAACATCTGCGTGAAAATATGTGAAGTTTAAACATTTCGCAGTTCGATCATTTACGATATTGTCAACTTTTCTAAATGAAAATTGGTTGTAATTAAATCACCGGTGTTTTACTCGTTAAACAATTAGCAATTATCTGAAATAATTACGATTGCTTTACGTAATATAAAATTATTAAAGTTCTAATAGACTACGATTTTATAAACACTGTTTTCTCTCCATAGAGAAGTGGGGCGAGCGATATGGTGATTATCTTTTTCATCTGTACATAGCATAACAAACAAATTAGACGAAGTCGCGAGTATCAGGTAAGTAGACGAAGTGGCGAATATCAGGTACTATATGAAGAAATGCCCGTTTTAAATTAACCAAATTTGTTATAAGAATGTGACAAAAGTAAAGCAATAAATAAGTTAGGATAACAAGATGGATCTGTTTACCACGGTTTAAATGATAAATTTTCAAATGTATTTAAAGTTCACGAATTATATGAAGTCTGGGAGCTTGTCGTTTTTGTTTTGAAAGTAATTAAAAGTTTCATTTCTCTGTAACGAAATAAGTTGACGCCCGTCACAGAGCCGCAGATATTATTTTACGTCTTCTAACTGGCATAAGCATTTTCTTTATTTTTATTGTATACTAGCAGCCGCCCGCAACTTTGTCTGTGTTTGTATCTCTATAAATATTTGAGAAGAAGCCTAATTTTTTCCTCTAAAATAATATTGAGATTTAAGTTACTTCCTATAACATCATCTATCTCTCAGTGAAAGTCCCGTCAGAATCGGTCGAACCAGAGATGAGCCGGAACAAATAGATAGACAACAATTTTAAAAATTGATATTTTTTTTGTACCCCTGCCTTCGTCTGTACTTTCATATGAATTTAGTAAAAAGCAGTTACTTTGATACTACAAACAGATACTTGAATTTTATTTGATTGTGAGGGTTATGTCATATCATTTTTTGGGGAATCATATACAAAATCATATTGTATCAATAACTTTGAGTTTCTCTTTTTTTATATTATTTACAAGTTTTAACGCTTCACCATAATCTCAAATGATGTCATGTGACTATTTGGTCCATAATGATAACACGCCAAGCTTAGAGAGAACTAACTCTCAAATGTAACTATCAGTACACACCTACAGGTGACTGACGACAGATTTTCTTCTAGAGCAGGGTTTCCCATTTGCCGGGTCGCGACCATGTACCGGGCCATCAAAATAAAATAACGGGTCGCAACATTCCTGCCTTGTTTTAAAAATATTACCTACGATCGATCGACGCATCGAAAATGTTCGTCATTTTCCGCGAACTTGGATTCTTTTGTAAAAAATAAGCAGAAGCTCCATAATTTGCACTAAAATTTAGGTACGAAATAGATGATATTAAAGTATGTAGTAATAATAAAACCTCTTTAATATTAATAAATGTGTATTATTTTACTTAATGGAACCAGCTTTGGTTTAAAAGTATTAAGTGCGTCACGCAGGGGCAGTGTGAAATTTTACCAGGCCATGGCAGAACAATGTTCAGGCAATACTGTTCTAGGGGTTTCTTGATATCGAGACGAGCATTAGAAAAATCCCTATCACGATAAAATGATCTCATAATCTTTCTTTCAGCCAAAGTTCCTGTTCATTGCAGAATGTGAACCTACGTCCATCGATGCGATGTCTCAATAAGTTATACGCGTTATACGTCATCATCATCGCTTCGAGTATTATTATTATCACTATTTACGTTCGTGTGAGACATTTGATTGGTTTTTCTAAATGTTAAAAACTGTATCATATTTTATACAAATTGTTAGTTACAACTATGCGTATATAGAAATGCAAGCGCTTGAACTTCACCAATAGGCCAATCTCATTGGATAGTCATCTTGCTGACCATTATGGTACCACTTTCACCCCGCATCCCTTCCTCTTTCCTTTTACCAACGACTCTCGCGCGCGCCTCTTTACAGTTGCTGTAACTTACGATAATTCCAATAAAACCACATTAAACTAGTAAGTGGTAGTGATTATCTAACATAAATATTGTAAATTATTAACATAAGGAGCGTATAATATGGCGAACAGAGACTTATAAATAAGGGGCTTTCACTCGTTGAGGGAAAAAAAAACTATTTTCAAAATATTACTGAAGCTCATCTATGGCTTATAAATAAAGAAACTTGGTAAAGAAATAGAGGAGAAAAAGATACTAAACCGATTAATCGTAGCCTATTTATATATCGATAAATTTTATACTATTAAGTTAATTTCTTAAGTTTTATCGTTGCCCGAGCATGCTGCGATCACCGCTGAATGTGATGGTGTTTTAATTTTATTATACAATTGCTATGATTAAAAACTCTGTGGGAAATAAGCACGAGTAATATAATGTCAAAAGCACAATGTAGAAAATCAAGCACAAAAATATAGATAAAGATTTCCTATTACCAGACAGCCTAGATACCGCGTCGCGCTGAGACGAGGTAATTGGAATCCGTCATAGTAGCTTGTGTGACAAATGATAACGGACGAGTGGTCTGTCTCAGACAGGCATAACTCTAACTCTGTTACAATCCATCTCCAAGTATAGATATATCTACATCTATATACTGTTTTAGTTGAAAATATCTATCACATACAGCACATTTTTAAATTAAGAAATATGTGTGCTAAACGACATTGAAGCACCATAAACAATGACCAATGATTAATTAAATTAATAATTAAATATTAAATAATGAAGGATGGCATGAACTTGATCATCGCGCCAGGTCAAACATAGTGGTGATTTGAAAACTTTGCGACATGGCGACAGCATGTTTGAACATAACATTCCTCAACGTAGGCTCTAATCTATAAACGAGTCAGAAGTTTTTGGTTAAGAAAGACATCGTGTTGAAACCATAGCACATTAGTAGGCTTTTTCTAATGCTCGCCTGCTACAACCGTCAAGTTATAAATTCGTTGCCAAGCACCTACAAGTGTCTTCAGATAGCTACTTTTGAATGCTAGATCTCTTGTAGGTTTAATGTGTTATCACCTTATCAACTCAGGTTGTGGTAAAACGCTAAAATCTATAAAGTATAAAAAGGTCCGTGGAAATTGTTAAATTTTAATAACAATTACTCAGAATACACCTTTTTTAATTAAGACATATATTTAAAAGTAAACACAATAATTTCTGAAAGGATACCAATAAAAAAATCAGCTGCATCGGAATTAAATGAAATATCAAAACGCGTATATTGTAAGTGCGTATGTCACCTGCGCGTTCCTTCTTTGGCACCACCATTGCAGTTTATTTATTTATTAGATCACATTAATTACTTATCAATATATATTATAAAACAAAGTCGTCCGCCGCGTCCGTCTGTCGATCTGTATGTTCGCAATAAACTCAAAAACTACTGAACGGATTGTAATGTGGTCTTCACTAGTAGATAGAGTAATTCATGAGAAAGATTTAAGTATATAATTTGTTAAGGTTTTTTTCGTTAATTGGTTTAAATATAAGTATATGATAACTGTTGAAAGAATCGGAAAAAGTCAATGCGTCTTAAGCGTTTCATGCACATGAGTATATATTTTTTTAATTATCACGGCAGGACAACGTCCACCGGACCTGCTAGTTAAATATAAAGTAAATTACAGCATCTAAACTGATAAATAAAAAACTCATTATTATTACTACAATAATTAATTGAAATTATAAATGTATACATTATAATATGAAAGTGACAAAGTGCGTAAACGAACTACAATTAGTTATTACGCTTCCGTCACTTTCACGTCCCAATGCGTTACCACCTTAACAGAGCGCCTAAAGAAGTTACGCTGCAAAAATGATATTTATTTACTTCAGAACAATGCTATAAGATAATAGCGTATACATTTTGGGACAGTTCCGGGGACAAGCGAAATGATGTAAACATGAATTCACAGCATTCTTAGGACAGCTCGGTGGATGTCATTTGTCATTCGCGACGTTCAGACCGAGTATCCCACATGAACCGGATGCTTAACGTTCTTACCGTAACTTTCCATGTAAAATCTCCAGTTTTACGACCGGTCATAAATATTGTGTGTCCGATCTTGGACAAATAGAGAACATGAGTTTAAAAATTGTGATTTGTTTATCATATAACAGTTAAGTTCATTAAAGAAATGAGATATGTCGTATAAATAAGTATTTTATTACATAACATTTATTTATAGATAAATTTAATTTAATAAGACTTAAAATCGAAACTAAAAACGATTAAAAAATAAAAAGAAACAATTACTGTTAGTTTTAAAAAACGCTGGATTTGATGAAAGACTAGAAATAACAAATTACAGAAACATAGAAGCGCAATATGATTTTATGCGGTTTTTTTTAGTCAGATTTGACAGAGATTTATAGTGTACTCTGTATATCCAATTTGTGCTAATAATAAAATAAAAATATTCAAACATAAGTTTTTTTTAATTCTGCTTATGAGAAGACCTCCTTTGACGATTAAGATCCAGTAAACTGAAGAAAATAATTCAATGTTCCATCATATATAGTTTGAAGCACCAAAACATTAAAAAACTTAACTGTATATATCATTATAATTGGATAATTAAAAAAACTAAACCATATTTATCATTACTATTGAATAATATGAAAACAAATTTAATTAAAATTCACATTCTTCATCCTTTAATAAAATTAATTTAATACCAGAATATTAATTTAATCCAAAATCTGTTTGGTAATTATAATAAGCCGAGCAACATTAGCTTTACAATACCCATTGTTTAAACCAATGTTGTTATAGTCCCAAAGAAAACTTTTAATAGGCATGAAGTTACAGAGAATTGAATACAACTCCGGTAATTGTTATATCAAGCCGGTTTGTGAGGTAATAGCATCATAAAATATAGCTTTTATATTATTTTGTACGAGATTTTTTCTTTAAACTGAAACAATTCCACGAGGGGTTGTTAAATCTGCTTTTGTAAGTACAACCATTTACAAGTAGGATTTAACGAAAATTATAAATTTTGAAGATATTATTGTTTATGTTTCTTTACTTCATCATTATAGGGATTTCATTTGTGATGAAATCGTCTTATAAATACAACGTCTTATTTTAACTACATCGTTTAATACCTATAGCTTATAGGAAGGAAAGGAAAGTCACGAAAGTTGGGAAGAATTCTGCTATCTGGGCATGTCTTGCAGAAACCGTAGCTGTCTGCTAGTTCTATATCACACTTGTGGTCACTACTTATAGTTATATTCAAGGAAAGTTACTTAGCAACTGTATCTTTTCCTTTATTTTTGTATTATGTTGACACAATGTAAAATGCCGGCAAAGATGGTAACTTACTAAACATAGAGACAACTAGCAAAAGCAGTTACTGGAACACAATTATACTTACTTAGCGATAGTTTTTCAATATGAGGCTGGTAGGTAGGTAAGCGAGTATTATATACAAGCTGTAAAAACCGTATTCAGATTTCATCACGATGTGTCTTTAACCGAAAACTACAGTTGATTACAAAGATTCGAAACTGTAGGTCGATGCGGCATCCAAGCACAATAATTAACATTCATTATCCACTTACCCTTATACCACCTAAGTAGGGTCGCCACAACATGTTTTCCTTTTCCACTCTCCCCTGTCAGATGCCCTCTCAGTATTCACACTTTATAGACATGATTTATGAAACAATCTATCCATACCTTCTTAGGTCTTCCTCTATTCCTATATCCATCCACCTTCATACTTAAAACTTTTCTAGTTACATGGCCTTCATCTCTCCTCATGACATGCCCATGTCATGCTAACCTACTACTCCTAAACTTCTCTGTCACTGGTACTATTTTCAAACTTCCTCTTATATATACATTCTTAATCTTATCGATTCTAGTTATAAGTACCACACATCTTAATATTTGCATCTCTGCCACGTGTAGTTTTCTCCAGTCCGTCTCTTTTGTAGCCCAGCACTCAGTTGCATACAGCATGACGGGTCTTATAATAGTTCTGTACATCTTCCCTTTGAGTTTCAAGGGCATTCGTGGGTCACAAACTACCCCAACCACCTTTCACCATTTCATCCACCCTGCATTTATCCTATTCCTCACATTCTTGTCGTTTATGCCGTCGTCGTTTTGGATCAATGAACCGAGATTGTGGGATATTGGAGCAGGTCGGTAAGGATACATCATTTAAGGGTATATAAGAACAACTGGATGGACCACCGAAATCGCAAAACAAACAGTAATTAACATTACCAGTCCATTTTGTTCGATTCTAGCTTATTCATAAAGCAGCTGGTTAAAACAACTAAAGATTAAATATCATCACATATATAATCGATTTCATCTTTTATCAAATAACTAAATAACAATATGTGTGTATAATTGATTATATATATATTAGAACTTGCGCGTAGAAATACAAAACATTTGGAAATTCATGCTAATTAATATCAACAAAAGTCAAAGCACTTCGTCAAGGATCATACATATCAGATTCACTAACGAATTGCCGTCTTGACGTTCTACAATAACAGCACTGCGGCCGTTTATGCGCTTAACACAGATCCCGTTCCAAAACGTTCGTTCAGCACGGTGCTACACCACTCATAATACATTCCATTTGACAAACTTCGCGATGTCACACTGTGGATGCAGCTGGAAAACAGATAGCGGCTGGGGAATTAAGTGTCTGTGACACAGAATAAATAATGACGACGGGGATTGGTTGGGTACAAAGCGCGAACGTTCATATCGCTGAGCCCGCAAAGGCTTAAAACTGTACCAACGAATAAATAAGTCGACGGGACAATATTTTCATAGAGTGTCTTTAGGTTAACAAAAATATAAGCTGTCAAAATGAAGATGTTTGTCGCACCATTTTTACTGGATCTTGTTCTATACTATATGGCGTACATATGTTATATGCCCTAGTAAGTACTATCTTATCAACGTTTCGCCTGATTTGGTCTTAAAGAGGATAAGGTACAATCGGTCTGAATTATACGATTGGATAGAATTTCCTAAGAATAATAAAAACAGGCACTAATAATAATATATTCTCGTGAGTTTTTGAGAAATGGGCTTAAGTTTTATTTATCATGATACCACTACAGGTGATAAATATTATAAATCATCTACTGTAACTCGGGACAATTGTATTTAAATTTATAAGTATATTTCAATTTTGTTTCCTGAAAAGTTTCTCATATTTTGAAATTAGAAAATTTCTTTATTGCTTGATACTACAATTTTAAAACAACAATAGTCTTTTTTTAGTTGAACTTTCATAGTTTGAAAAAAAAATTTATTATAAAAATAAGTTAGTTTTATATAATTTGTAACACGATTAACAATTTATAGATGTCTTATTTTGTGTAAATTCAACAAACTTTCTTTATTTCCAAAAATAATAATCGAGCATTATATGTTTAAGTAATACGTCTTAACATTAAAATAAATATATCGTTACGAACAACTGCATGTTTTCTCTGTTTAGTCAATATTACAGAACTCCTTGTGTGTGCATTGATGTTAGTCTCAAAACATCAAACGTATTTCTAAACAAGGTAATGATTTACATTGAGGATTAATTGCCTCCATTCAAATTAATTGATGAAAAAACATTGTAACTAATACTATAAATGCATATTTATGTTTGTTACGTTTACATGCCTTAATTACTAAATCGACCATCGTTACATTTTGCGTACGCATTGTCAGGGGTACAGAAAAATATATAGGGTACTTTGTATCTAGGAAAAAGGTACTGTTTCTGGGGGAAAGGTCAAATCTACATTAACGACAGCAAAGATACGGGCATAAGCTAGTATGAAATATTATCCCTAATTAATTATGTTCTATATGAAATCTTTTAAATACCATAAGTACTTAGAACTATCGTTTGTAAAATTATGAAATTTACTATGATTTTTATACAATTTACAATAGTTTTTACCTTTACTACTATTATCACATTTACATTTGTAGTTACTTGTGCCATCTGTTGTCGAATAGATCAAATTAGCTTTTTAAAGTTGCAGTAATGGTTCGCGCGAATTTACCTAGATGACACTAAATTAATTTTATACTCTTGATGCAACAAAACTATATTTTAAATTCTGATATAAACTACATTTTAAAAGAGTAAAATGACAACATTATATTTAAAATAAATACACAATAATTATAAGTAAATCTTGTTTGAAGAATTTAAGTAAATTTGTGTGAAAATATGTATTTATCATACAACTGACATCTTAAGCCGGTCTAAACGCATGAAGTAGTCCGATGAAACTGTAGAAGCCTTGCCAGGTCAACAGTGTATACAGTTCGAAAAAAAAACGCATGAAATTTTTCACAGGTATTCCTTAGATGAGCATTATAAAAGGATATTCGATAATTAAGCGCTTTAGAATTTTAGATTATTTCCAATGAGAAATCCCGACGACCTCACTATCGTATAAAAATAATTTGTAACTAACTTTACTAGTTTTAGTTGCTATACATATTATTAATAGAAAATAAGTATAATATATAACATAAAGTTTTTATTATTATGACTATAATAATATGAGAGCTAAATAATATAAAATAAATTGTACCTATATCTTATATCATGACATATTATACCTTACGGTATATATAACAAATAACTGTATTTATTATAATAACTGAAAAAAAAAATTATCCTATGCTATTAATATTAATCCATTTATGTTTTGCGCTACTACAGTGACACTGAATAAATTTTCAAACACCAGTTTTTATAACACAACACCAATCACCCGACACACGTCCACATACATAAATGTAGATACACATAATGGATGGGTTTGTTTTTTAATCCCTTTTTCGAACGGAGTTAGCTTAGACTAATTTAGTAATCAAATTCGAGATACATGTATAAGTTCGTGAAATATACATGCATGATACACGTGTGTGTTTCACGAATTCATATATGCATGAAATAATAGTTAGCTTAGTTTAGTTTAACTTAGTTAGACTCGGGATATTCGATGACAGTCCAAGCCGAAGCGCGCCGTGCGCCCTTGTGCTGGTTGCCTATATACAATCGGGTGAGTGCTTTAAACGCTCCACTTCGTAATCCGGTGAAACTGTAGAGGGCTTCCCAGATCAACAGTGTAGTCAGTTCAAAAAAAAACCGTTTATGTTAATTGGTTAGTACATATAATATTAGTTTATGATCAGAGATTTGACTGCTTACTGGTTGTGATGCCAAATATTGCGAACTAGTTTTTATAGCAAAAATATATAAAATAAAAAATATAAATAGTTGATTTTACAATATAGGGGAAATATTATGTTCCAAAGTTCTGATCCTCATTTAGCAATCTATCCGATACATTGCCCATTTTAGAGTATTTGAGCTTAAATTCATATTATTGTTAACTAACCAACGCGCCGCCTGGAAGCGAAGGTCTGAAACTGGTTTGGCAAGAACTTTTAGGGACTACGAAGTCGACTAGTCAACGCGTCTCAGTGCATAAGCATTGCCATACAACGTACCAACGCGACCAGCCACCAAGGTACGGGTCCTCCTTTGCGTAAGTTGGACAATTTATATTAAAATAAAATTTACTTACTTTAAGTTAATTTTATTTTGAATATACATTGAATTTATATTATTATTATTATTTTATTTATTTATTTATTATTTATTTTTATTTATCTTATATATTTGTCTATATTTTCTTTATCCGGGTGGTAGCACCACCATAAACAAAGCGATGATGCCTCAATGGTTAGTATGTTCGGATATGGAGTCGATTGCGTACGTTCGAATACATGCTATCGGAGAAGTAATAAAATATACCGATCAAATTATTGTAGGATGGTAAGTCTTTTTCCAGTGCCTGTCTGGCTATATACCACTGGCAAGTTGAATATCTGTTATCGAGGACCTATAGGTGTGCATCTGGATCTACTTTTGAGAGCTAGTCCTGGATTTAATGTGTTATAATCTTGAATCACATCGTCATTTAACGTTACATCGGAGTGTGATAAAATGCTAATTTTACAAAGTATAAAAAGCGTCTTTCACGTCTTTTAACATCTTGGGGGGGCACTGGTAAAGACAGATTGTGTATGAGAAATTCTTAGGTTCAGATAAAGTATGCATAGACACTATTGGTCAGTTGTAATACAGGCAGATAGAAATGTAAATCACCCAGTACAATCAACAACAACTAATTATGTACAACATCGACCTGTTAGTTTATGCTCCACAAATAAAACCCTAATTAATATGTCCTTCCATCCAATGTAACAAGTAATAAGCTTCACTAAAAAAACTAAGATAACATTCTATATCAAGCTCACTCTTTTATACTCTTTAACGACTGTCGTATTTCCCTTATTTAGTTGAGTTTGAACTCAGCGGAGCGGCAAAAGGATTTTAACGATGTCTCCTGAACCACGAAGTGTGAAATTTTACAATTTCATTTTTTTACTTCAAATAATCCCTGCTACTATTAAAATAATTTGTACAACGGGTTGAATAATTAAATTTATTACAATTGTAAATGAAAAAAGGAGTTCATATATAAAATATATTTACTGTAATATATAAATATGAATAATTGGAATATCTATATATTTATATACAAGACAATCTTATATTTATCACTTCAATACGAGTGAATTAAATGGTTCACGCATAAAAAAAATATTATTTTATGACATATCTAAACATTATAGACAAAACTATACATATATTTAAAATTGAAGTGTTTTTAGTTTGTCCGAGCTAATATCCGAAAAAGCTGAACCGATTTTGACGAGATTTTTACTGCAAAATAGATAACTTCTCAGAGTAATATACAGATATATGACTACACTTTCACATAGGAACTGAACATAATGATAAAATCTAAATAAGATAACTTAAAATCGTTAATAGTATTTGTAGGAATTAAGTAATATTGATAAAATTGCAAAAATAGAAGATGGTGGCCTACAAATACTCAATATAAAACACAAATAGATCAAACAGGCATTTGCTTTGAAACGATAAAAAAAAAACATTTTAACGCTAACAATATTGTAAGCATCAGTTAGTTCATGAATAAATGCAGAAGAAAGCTATTACAAAATTGTTTGGTTTTATATATTAACGACTTTAAACAACATGGCTATAACCAGCTTACCGTGCTAATATATTCAGTCCAAAGTACGTGTCGGATGCAGCATGCACGTTATTTTCTCGGAGTAATAATGAGCTAGTCTACATTGACAAATCACGCGATCTTCAAAACAAACCAAACGCATTCAAATTCACAACCTAACATTTTAGTTGTAGTTTGTAACGTAACAGGCGAAAATAAAGTTGAAAGATATTACAAATCATATTCATTTACTACGCTTTACTCTCGAATAATGTAGTAAGTTGTCAAAATACAATCAGGAGGACCTAATAAACTAGTACTAGACAATATTTAGGCATTATAAGAACAAAACTGAAATTACTACGAAGTACTTAACCCTTAAATGCATATTGTTGCCAATTGTGTACATACCATTTCGACTTCATTTTATTCTAAAACCTGAGTGTATGCGTTTCCGAAAACATTTTAAAACCTTAGAAAATACCTTACGTGTGAAAGAAAAAGTTGACATTACTTTTGGGCGGGCAAGTTGTATTTTGTTGTTGTTGCTTTAAAATTAGTTTCCAAATTCAAAACAAAAATCATGCATTTAAGGGTTAACAATACTTAATATTAATAGCCAATACCGTGTATTTATTTCACCCTAGTTTCTAATAAGTTTTTGCATGGTAATTGCGCTGTTTCTAAGCCCAACTAGCTAGCTACCATCTGCAAGTTGAAAATCTGTCACCAATAACTTATGAGTGTGATCCGGCAGCTGCAGTTGAAACCCAATTCCTCTAGGTTTAGCATGCTTACCATCTTAGACCACGTCGTCATTTAACATCAGGTGAGATTCTGATCAAACCGCTTATTATTTTTATAATAAAAAGCATGTAATGTTTGAATAATTAGTTAATCTTTCCTGTGATGACGAATGGTGTAGCTACCACCGTATCAATCACAACAATACTATATAGGGCAGGGAAATTATAGGGTTCTCGAAGTAATGTAACATACTACCTACAACCTCAAATCTTGTTTACACGAGTTTGTTCATACAATGGTGTTACTAGATCCTACTGTCTCCCAGGCCACACGTCGTGGAATAGACAATATATTCAGCAGTAGGAAGGCAATCCCCAAAACCTCTCTCCCAAGAAATTTTAATCTCGATCTCCTTTAAGACTAGTTACGCCAGTTGTGATAACAATGTCAACAATGTAAAAATAGACTACTCAAATACGTATACGAGAATTACGCAATTCAGAGCAAATTTTATGCATATATTTTATCTTTCCGTACTCTATCTCCACTAACTCCTCCTCCGTAACTCCGTAACTATCTCAAAAAATAGTACAAAGTTTCGTCTTCACATTATAATAAATAAATAAATCTCGAAAATTCTGTATATGGGAATAATTAGAGATACTATAAACGAACCTTTGTTGTATTTATCTTTCTAAATGTCAAATCGCAACTTCGATCTCTGTTGTCATCTATGGCGGGAGCATTTTTACTGGAGCACCTGTATGCCAACTTAGACTATATGGACCTGCTCGAAAACATGTTATGAGAATTATATATACTTTGAATTTTTATAATATAACCAATAACAGAAATCATATGCACATTTCACACTATTGAATCTCTTCTTAAAATATTTTTTATCTGTATATAGCACTGCTATGTACCTTCAATAATTATTTCTGGTTCATTCATCCTAAATATTCAGTCGAAAAAAAACTGTATACATCAAAACGCGATAGCACTGTAAGTTAAACTGTACCTACAATTATAGTTTACAAATATATCTACAATCTCTGTTTCTTACCAATCGGATCGTCTGGTGCGACAAATAGCTTTTTTATGTAGCCACAAGCCCCAGAGGTTACGCGCTAAATGGTTGACTCGATTGCCTCCGCCTGGCTTTCCGTCTTGTCTTGTTACCAGCCACGGCTTTACCAATGGTCCATTTTATTACTACGCAACATTAAGAATTACCCTTTGTCTGGAATATAAGTTTATTTTTGTTGAGCAGATTTTTTACACGATTTTTTGAACGTTATTCCTTAAAAAATCTGAGAATCATTCTAAAAGTTACTGTACCTATGTAATAAAATAGTACATGGAATATATATTTAATTTATAAATTACTAGATGGTGCCTGTGACTTTGTTTTCCTGAAAATTGGTTTGTCGTTTCTTGTAAGCTATATGTTTTCTATAGATTAATCTAAGCGATTATTTATTTAATTCTAATTTTGTCACTACTGTTTTAAACCCTATAACATTATGCTACTCTTGTTAAATTGTATTATTACTGCTTTGGCTCTAAGGAAAATCATAATATTATATACATTAAATAATAATCTGGTAAGTCTTTTATCTGTTTCTTAAAGTTACATTAAAATTGCTTCGCCTTTTGGTAGATTGGCATACATTAACAAAAGAGTACCATTTTATGTTTCAACTAACTGTTGCCCGCAGCTCCGCATGCGTTTTTTTTATAATTGTAAATTACTTCTTATAAGATCAGCTGTCTGTTAGTGAAAACTCCGTGAAAAATGGTTAAGACATTTTGGAGATAGTACTGCAAATAAAGCCATGGATAAAAACTAGTCTAAAACAAAGTAGCCTATGTCACCTGCTGTAATTTTAACTATCCGTCATTGAAAGTTCTGTCGAAATCGGTGCAGCGGTTTCGGAGATTACCCGGAACATACAGACAGACAATTTTTTTTTTATTGTATTTTTGTTATCAGTATCGTGTATACGTTCATATCCAATCAGTAAAAAGTCGTTATTTTGATATTACATACAGACACTTCATTTTTATTATATGTATAGAAATGTACGCTTAGAGACTGTAAATATGCGCTTGTATTTATTATTTTAATATAATATTGTTTATATATATTAGCATAACGTCACCAAGAATGTTGTCGTTGTGGCTCTATTACATTTAACATTTTGAAATGTTTCGTCACAATCAATAAATACATTTTACATAATTTAGTATACACTAGTAGGGTCACAAAATGTAGTTTATAATTCATATTTTTTACAACATTGTAAAAGTTACGTTATGATATATTACTGGGCAGTAAAATTCTGCTTATATAATTATAACAGCATGCTTATAATGTCGCCAATAATGCAGAATAAGCCTTAGTCCGGTGAAGCTGTGAAGGCCCATCAGGCCAAGAGCTGATAGTCAGTTCGAAAAAAAAAATTGAACAAGCCTTTAATCGCTTGTGTTACTGTAAAACATTTTCGTTTCTATGCTTATTGAATTTTCAAAGTTAAAAATTTATTTTCCAATCGAGATAATGTCGAAAATTCTTGATAAAGGAACAATAGTTTTCCCACTAGAACTTTTCAATCGCAAGATAAGAGGCTTGCGGCCCGTCCGTCCCCTACATTTATTTACCGCGGTGCGGCGAACAAACTTCCTCGCTTTGTGAACAATAAATTGCGCTTGTTCATCATTCAATAATTCATTTCGTTTTAAACATTTAATGAGCTTAGTGATTTATCACAAAGAATTGTGTTTGCAATTGAAATAAATACAAACGTTGAAAATTTCTCGTTTAAGTAAAGTCTGAAAACTTACATTTTGTTTATATTCATGAGCGGTTTTATCGTTCATAATGATTAATTATTCCGAAATATTTACGTTTATTTTAACAATATTTATTTTTCTCTAAGAAACATATTATTACAAATAAGTCAACATAAGTTATGAGCTACTCCAGTAATTAAATGGGATATTAGAGATTAATAAAATACACAATGAATATAATCTTAACTATTATTATAATCGCGAAAGTGAATTTGTTTTGTTCCGTTTGTTTATAATTTAACACTTTAAGTACTTAACCGATTATCATTAAATTTTGCATTCGAATTATCAGAGGTACGGAAAAGTATATAGAGAAGAGAGGTAACTTTTATTGAAGTACACAGTCAGTACATTAACGTAAGTGAAGCCATGAGTAAAAGCTAGTTAATATATATTATCACATACGTGTTTTTATTGTTGCACGACCAAGTGACGGCAGTATACCTGATGGTAAGAATAGTGGAAGCGAAAAAACAGTGGCGACTACCGGGCCATTTATAATCCATCAGCAATCCTCACTATCATGCGACATTGAAGCGATGATGGTTCAGTTGATAGCGTCTTCAGACATCGTGTCGTTTGACGTAAGTTCGAATTCTTGCAACAGAGATAGAGCTTTTGGAGAGAGAAAACATCGTGATGAAACCGTAGCATGGTGCAGGGCTTTTTTTAAGTCCAGCCTGTTAGCTACTACGCTCAAGTAGAAATCTGTCACTAAACAACTGAGGGTGTGTTCCGGCAGCTGCACTAGGAAGCCAGTTCCTTTCTAGCTTTAGCGTGTTTTCCACCATACATTACGTCGTCATTTAATAGACTCGATTGTGGTCAAATGCTAAAAATAACCATAAATGAAAAAAAAATGCGGGCAGCATATTTCGCTAGTCGAGTATACACTGTCTGTTCCAAAATGTACCTAAAACTGAAAGAGAGTCACAATGACCAGTTTAATGTCACATGCATCGTGGTCACAATATAGCCGACCATCCAGTCACAACCCAGCAAACCTTTACCTAATGTTTTTTTTTATAAGTTTAATTAACGATATGGTCTAAGATGGTAAACATTCTATATCTAGAGGAGATAGAGTCACCATTGGAGCTACTGGTACACGCTACCAGTTGCTTCGCGACAGATTTGAACTCGAGGATGTTAGATAGACAGGCAGACTTAGAAAAAGCCCTGCCACCATGGTTAATCTTTATTTAAAACCTATCCTTATTATTATCTGAAATCTAACTTTTTGACTAAATACGTACCTGATTAGACTGTTCAGTAAATCACTTGTATATTAAACAGTTTGAAAGCGCAGCCATAAGTCGAAAGGTGCCCCTGAAAGCTTAACTAAGCCTCCGCACCTACTCAATGATTCAAAAGCCCTAATTGCTTCTTCCAAAACTCGGATCATCCAGACTAAACCTTCGCTAAAGCTAATGGCCTCGTATATTTTATACATAACTAACGTTACAATAAACTCATTTTATTTGTATTCTTCTTATTGTGGAGTTTTAGTATCATATGGCCGAGAAAAGGGCAATAGCTAATAGATAAAGAATTCTTTTTACATGTAATCAAGACTACCTTGGACATTATAAAGGGCCTATCGTATTCGTTTGTGTTATATCAGTTAGGATATATGTAAATATTATGAATATGTAGTCTTTAGCTGTATAATGTATTAGGTATCTGTAACTTTCGCCAATATCATTTTCAATTTCAATATTAACATGTGGATCATCAATTTATACATCCTAATTTTTTGGGAGGTCATCTCTAATCTTTAAATAGAACCCATTACCATTCTAAGAAGAGGTTGAATAAAAAAAAGCCGTATTGGATATCACCTTAACTAAATGAAGACTTATTAGTCAACTTAAATTTATAAAGGTATACAATTATAACAATAAACCGGATGCACCACCACATTACTTTTGAGGTGAAATTTCTATAAAGCAGAAATGACTCTCAAATTTGTAAGTTCATTTTATAATAGGTATTCGTTTTGTATTGAGTTAGCATCGCGCAAATGAAAACTAAGAAGGAATATATGTAGTGTTGGTATATATAAATGTCGACGAAGTGTTTTTCGAGTGAAATAAAAAGAACATGTTTTATACATAACAATATTTTGCTGTGAAAATTATCTTCGATCAAAATCTATAGACTACTTTTATGATACTATGCTAATGACAGAACCTTCCATTACTATCAATATTTAATATCGTTTTATAAGATTGTCGGATTACTATATTGGTACTATAATTAATATAAATTTAGAACCATAAAAGTTTTTTTAAATTCTACTGTGATATATTATACTTTGAATAGTAATTCGATAAAGTAGTAGATATCGCTAAGTGCGATGACAATGTAGGTAGAAATGTGTCGTAAGCAATAAAGTGCGGGCGGTTGGGCTAATAAAATACCACATAAAGAATTTAGGAAGAGACGTGTAACACCCCGCAATGCGTTTTAAATTTCAACCACCTCATAAAAGCATACAATTGAATCGTTTTAATATTGCCTGATATAAAATATGTGGACATGTTAAGAGGGTTAAAAACTTGTATGTTATAATACATACGAACTTTCTGTATTTTGAGATTCATGCTACGGCTTGTATGGACCTTTTTTATATCTCCCTCTGTCTATATCGACGTAATTGTTTCTATTAATATACTATTAGGGGGCGTGCATTAATTACGTGAGACATTTTTGAGGATTCTTTGACCCCTCCCCCCCAGTGAGATGTTGTGAGATTTGTATCGATCGTCTCCGCCTCTCCTAATTTCACGCAGAATCTTCTATCAAAATTTGTATTTTGGGTATGATTGCGTAGGGTTCATTAATAAAACTCCATTTGCCTTATTATTTTTATAAAGACTAGTAAAGATGAAGATTTGATATTGGATCGTAATCAAAGAATACTTAAATGGGAACTACTAAAATATATGGAAGAATTGTGGCAGATTTCGGCATATTTTAATCTAGAAACATGTTTTACTTTAAATTAAACTGATTATCTCACATTTTCACACTATTATGGTCCGAAAAAAACTACGTGATATTTGCTGAATCCCCCTCTCTCCCTCAGGTAAGATTTAGTGACATTTGGTTTGACCCCTTCCTGGCCCCTGATTCTCACACGTAATGAATGTATACCCTTTAATTTTTGTACAAAACTACTAGGCGTTAATTTAGGTTAACTTATCTCTCGGGAACAGTACTGTTTTTCTGGACGAATAAAATGCGATCCGACTCTAATCCTACCTTAAAGGTTGGCAACGCATCTGTGATGCGCTTTATGTCGCAGGTGCCCACGGGCGGCGGTAATGACTTACCATCAGGTGACCCGTCTGTTCGTTAGCTTCCAATCGCATACAAAAATGAAAAGTATTCTATCTTTTTCTATATCCCTGATAACGTATATTCTAAATTGATGATAATCGGCTGAGTACTTTTCGCTTATCTAAAAAAAAGCTAGGCAGTCACTCTATTAAACCTCTTGTGAAAGACTACTTAATGATGCCTCTAAATGTAACTAGAAAGCGTGAAAGCGTAACAATGCAACAAGCAAATAAACCACAATCGTATTTATGTTAGTTAGAATATGAACTATGTTTGTTTGTACAAAATAGAGAAATTTAAAATAAAATATTTTTAAACACTAATCAAAATATTTAAGCCGATAACGAAAAGGGCCGTAAGTGATTAAAACCCTCAATTATCGTATAATTTATCATAAAATCCATTGTATGCCATTTAACACAAAACCATGAAATCAGAGGCTTAAATATGACGTCACCAAACCGGCCCGCTTCAACTAAATAGATTCATCCATTAGATATTGTGAATTCATTATGATGTTGTATAACATACTTATCTATATACCTTAATCCTGCTTAACGTACCGTACCTATTGGGGATTGTACTTCGACTAGCCGCCCAACCGATTTCGCTTCAATAAACATATTAAATATTCTCTTTTCGTTGTTATCACGCTTATTTCAACTAATTATGAAGAAAAAGAGAACGACTAGTCTTATATTTTTTATGTTGCCATAAACTTTTGAAAGTTGTATAAAATTGATTGATCATAGAACGTTTTATTTAATATTTACATTAAATATTAACTGATACCTTTGTTTTGTTGTCGTGTAAATTGTTTTATCGTCCCTTAGGTAGTATATGTTTATCGGGATTCATTGTGGACTGTGAATCCGGATTATATTTTAAATTTTGAAATAAAAACTATAGGCGAATTTAACCTGCCCCGTCACACTCGGATCGGTGGCACTAAATCGGGTTTACTCGGCCCCACTCGACATCGTGCGCGCCCGCGTCGGCGATGCTCTAAATCGTGTAGATATACTCAGGCCCAGTTGTCATTAAGCACATTGACTATCTGACAGGGAATGCATTGTTCACTTCTATCGTATGGTCATAAGACTACTTCTTTATTGCAATTCTGTCATCTTCATTTATCTCTTACAGAAAAGTCTAAAGATTTGGGAGCTGTAGAATATACTGAAAAATCCTGCATGTATTAGTAGAAGTCGCATTACAAAAATCGGTTTTAGCGTTTGACCATAATCTCATGTAAATGAAGATATGATCTATGCTGGTAAATACGCTAATTCGAGAGGGGGAACTGGCTTTCAAAAGAGTTTCAGTCAGAACACACTACCAAGAGCTTGGCAACAGATTTTCTACTTGAGTGTAGTAGTGCGCCAGGCGAACTTAGAAAAAGGCTACCACCGTGTTTCATCACATTTACTTCACCGCAAGGTTCGAATTTATGAACACGCCATCAATACAGCCAGCCACACGCCAGCTGCATTTCAAAAGAGCTTGCTTTTGAGATTGTCCGAAGAAACAATGGATGCTTTAACTATACTCGTATGTATACGTAAAAAATTATACTGCTTTGATAAACAATAGTTCATAACTGTTGTATGTACGCTGCACAGTGAACGAAACTCCCTGCAAATCATCCTGTAACAGAATACACAAAGCGCTTTATGAAATTGGAAACTTCAATATTATGCTTTGTTATCAAAATGAAACATTTATTCTCTGTATGCATTTATATTATGTATACAATTAAATAGACAGTAATTCGGAGTTTGATGTTTTAATATGTTATAATTACAAACGACAATCCTATACTCGTATGTATACGTAAAAAATTATACTGCTTTGATAAACAATAGTTCATAACTGTTGTATGTACGCTGCACAGTGAACGAAACTCCCTGCAAATCATCCTGTAACAGAATACACAAAGCGCTTTATGAAATTGGAAACTTCAATATTATGCTTTGTTATCAAAATGAAACATTTATTCTCTGTATGCATTTATATTATGTATACAATTAAATAGACAGTAATTCGGAGTTTGATGTTTTAATATGTTATAATTACAAACGACAATCTCTAAAATATTATTTAAAATGTGTCACATTATGTTTTTTATTATTTTATAAATTTATCATGTATTTATTTAATTAATGGCTGTCAAAGGCGATGTAATGATCTCTTTTAATATGTGTTATTATTTATAATAAAAAACAGTATACTTATAACCATAATTAACAAAACATCTTATCCAATATAAAAAGAAAACAATACAACAAACTTACAATAAATTTGATTTAACAAAACATTACAAAAACATATTCTTTATTTACCAGAAATATACTTTAAAACACGTAGCCAAAAGTGGCTTATGCTAAGCATGGATTAAACGAATTAGATACCATTAACTAGTGAATATGTTCTAAGCACATTGAAGATTAACAATCAATACCACTTATGTCAAAGAAGTTAACTCTACAAAAGAGGAACAATAACAAAAGTAGATTACAGTAAAATACACTAGCGTTGATATTTCTAAAACAAATCGAAACATTAAGAATTTTGATATAAATAATTTGACACGATAAGTGAAACTGAATTTTAAAACATAAAAATTATACTAAAATGGTATACATTCTTAAATTCCATAGTTATTTCTATAAATAATATGGTATACAAAGTTAATTAGTAGTATATGAACTATGATTACATTGGAAAACTGTAAAAAATTCAATTACTGTAATTTATAAATTGTTTTAATTTGTCCATAGTAAAATACATAATTGTAATTTATTGTTTTACGCCAATACTAGTGAAATATTGAATCACAACAATTTTAATGTAAGATTTTATATCCGTTGAAATGAATTTATACATACATATACTTCCCTCGTTAGGTACTCTGTACTGGTAAACAATCGGCATATTTCTAACAATAGCCGGAATTGGCCGCTCCAGTTTATTTACGTTGAGCAAAGAGACGCGGAGGTAGATCGCCCACAGCAACCTTGTTCATTTCCAGTGGAAAATTAATACACAGACTTTAAACAATGCTTATTGTTTGCGTATTAAAAAAAAATGATTTCATGAATTCCACTCAAACTAATTACTTAACTGGTTTGTACAAAGTTTATTTTTAAATGTTGTCTCATATTAGATCTATTGATAATCGAATAAATCTTTCAGTATTCGAAACTTCTTTCATTATTTATGAGCATGAGTCTTTGGGCAGTTATAATTTACTTGTTAATGCAAAAGAAACTTTTTTTTATCTATAAGATAGTTAACGTTAGCCCACAATATTATCTGTAGTCCGGTGAAGTTGTAGAGGCCTGTCAGGCCATTAGCGTAGTCGATTCGAAAAAATAAAGAAAATCTGATTTTAAAGTACGATGTGACCAAATATGGATAAACCCAATAAAAATGCTAAACCTGGAGTGGTCCAAGTGTCGCTATAGGAACACCAGGAGAGAATTAGAACATGCCCTACTGTTAGGCTATAGTTTCATGGCGTCGATTTTCTTCATTGAAAGCCCAAGCTTATTGTCTAATGTCCTCTTACGCTACCAATGTCTAATGATCATTTTAAATTACTTTGTGTATCTTAATGACTCTTAAAATATAATACTGGTGATTATATTTAGCCAGTATATACAATTTTGATACCTTATTACAATTCACCAATTTGTTCAACACTAACGGTTTTACAATACTGAACGGAACTAATTGTTACCGAAATACTCATTACAGCACACTTCAATAACATAGAAGCACATCATTAAAGTCAGCGGTCACATAACAACGTGGAATAGTCCGAATGTTATTTTAAATGTATATTTCAATTAATTGAGTTTACTTCTCAAAGGTAAATTCATAAAGCGTTTCGGAATCGAGGTGTATGGCTGTAGGGCTAACAGCGGCCGACGTGGACTATGCAAACTAAACTAGTTGTGACCGCCTATCAGAACGTTTTCAAATTAAACAATAATATAACAAGGTATAGAGAATCCTATACAAATAGAGAATGGTTATCTTACGTGAACAGACTGTGTGAGAGATCATTTTAGCAAGAAAAGCAAATTGAAATAAAATGTAATGTACTCGTATAGCGAGATGACTAGCTGATTATCCATTTATAATATCTATAGCGTCGCACAGCCAAAGTTATTAATAATAACGCCAGCCTATAAGAGTCACAATGCCGGGCCAAAGCTCTCTTCCCGAAGTAAAGTATAGACGTAATTGTAACGCTAGCCTACAATGTATTAATGAACAAAGTAAGCTAATCGTAATATTAATTGATGAAAAACATAAACTTGACGTGTATAATATAACATTAATATACTTGATGTTGCAATTGCATTTAAGTAACGGTATTCATTTACAATAAATTGGACCTTTGCCCTATTTTTTACCATTTGGCATTAAAAGAAATCAGTAATGCCGTTGTAGAAATATATATAAACATACAAACAAACTGACAAATAAACAGACATGTAAATATTTAGATCCTAACTTATTATCGGATATGGTGGTAGGATCACCTTTCTATATTTTATTTAGCACTTCCCTCTATCCTTGATGCCACGTTCGCAAAATTCACACTCCTTCACATCGTTTAGCACTACGCCCTTCCAATTTGTTTATGGCCGGCCTTTAGAACTTTCACCAAGAGAGGACAGTTGTAGTGTCAAACGTAGTCGGTTACTTTCTCTTCACGTGGTCATACCACCGCAGCCTACTTTCGGGCGTCTTGTCGGTAATGTTGCGCTCCTCTAGGCCCCGTCCCTAGGCCTCTTTCTGTATTTGTTGCGAATTTTATCAACCTGAATTACATCACACATCCACCTCAATATCTTCATTTCAGCAACTTGATTTATATGAATGTTCTTTTTATTTGCTATGATTTAATATTATACATCAGGACTGGTCTTACAATGGTTAAATATGTTAGTGTAACAACCATTCTTCTGTCATATATAACATTAATTACTTCTCGCCATTTAAACCACACAGCAGGTATACGCTGCTGAGTATGGTTTTCACTGCGTCCAGATTTATGCATTACATTTCCGAGATAATTATACCGCTCGCACGAGGTGAGGATCGATGGAAACCGAAATATTGTAATTGGTATCTGGTGGTCAGTGAAAGGCCATAAACCGGGTCTCAGCAACAAGACATATGATAAGCAGCTAATAAGTGACAATACAATTAATAATAACTTAACACAACATATCACACCATACCTCGCCACGTCACAACACACTACGACACAACATAACATAACACACAACAACCCAACACGACAGAGTAAGACATAACATAATTTATTATAATCGCATCAAATACAAAAATGATGTCTCATTAGAAAACAAATCATTGAACAAGGCTGCCGAGACTCGTCAAACTTAAATATTATTTATATTATAGAACGATGTAAACATATTCACTTTTTACCACTGTATGAACAACGTAAAATAGCCGAATTAATATATGTGAGTAATATAGCCAATGGAATTGTAGACTGTCCAAAACTATTATCTAAAGTTCATTTATGCGTGCCCACAACTATATTAATAAAACTTTAATTATTACATGTGCCACTTGTAAGAACAAAATATAGACAAAATGCATTTCTAATCCGCGCATGTAAATATTTTAATTCTTTAGGTAATAATGTAGATTTATTTTATATGAGTGCACCATGCCTTAGACAATGTTTGTCGAGAGACTTCTTTCTTTAATTTCTAACCTTGTGCTTGTAATCATTATGCTTGTTATTGTTTATTAGTATTTATAGCTGTATTTTTATTTGTTTATTTATATTTTTATAAGTGAAAACTTGTAATTAGCCTTTAAATATGTTATTGTTTTGTTGTTTAATCAATGTTAGCTGTAAGTTTTCCTGAATAAATAAAATAAAAAAATTAAAAATATGTATACAATATAATATGTATAAAATATTTCAAGTGAACATACCGGCTGAACAAACCAAGACTTGAATCAGCAGAAAACTAAATCAAAAGTAAATTTCAAACTATACCTGTGTACAAGTATAGTAAATTACTGTATACGTTTATCAATAGAGCAATACTGTGATGACTTCACTATTTCGATTGATAAAAAAAACCTTCTGTATTTTGTATCTGTATCTGTATCCTTCTCCTTTTATATTTGCGTTAAAGATCGTTTCAGAATAATAAATCAAATGATTTTAAATTATTTTAAAATTGCCTCTATATCTATGAAAATAAATAAAATTGAAATGTCTATTCGTAATGATAAAATGTCATAATAACAGCTTTGTACTAAATGAATATGAAGGTAGATAAAAAAAGGAACATATTTTGTGTCTTTGTTCCGGCTAACCCCCGAAACGGTTGGACCTTCTTGGTTCTGGCAAACAGCTGGTATTATAAGGAGTTACTTAGGTAATTCCCTTACCCTTTTCCTACCTTAACTTAGGTAATATTATAGACAAAAGAAGTACAGTACCGCGTGTGTCCTGTCCCATAAGAGCATTTACACTAAACAATTTATTTTTTAATTTTCTCGTGGACGTAAACGCAGCAGCTGTTAATCTCTACAATTACCTTACTTAGGTAGAGTATGTGAGTATAATTGTAGGACCTCATTTCTGACACTTGGACCTTATCTGAAAATGAATTATTACAATAATTTCATTTATACAAAGCTATATTAAAGTTTTAAGAAACTATTATTTTTATAAGCACTACGAGATAAGCGACGTGTGTTTTTCTTGCTTGGATAAGTGGGACAAGTTATGTGGTGCTTATTTTTTTTCATATATTCAATGTATTGTTCAGATAATAAGTAAAGCAGATGAAGTGGCGAGTATCAGCTAATAATATAATATTCAATAGTAAACGTGACAGCCCGTTTTTATCAACATTGTTGTTACATTGAAAATAAAAGACGAAGCAAAAGTATTCTATACAGGCAAGGCATTATTAAGGTCTCCTTGTCTATCATCTACAAGGAAAACCTACATCAAATCAGGCTGTACTTAGAGCACATTTTCCCTTTGTCCGAAACTATCATTACAATTTGCAATTATTTCTACTCGAGCACTAACGAATATGAACGCATCCTTTACATTTAATTATTAAAATTAAAGCATTTCGAATTGCGTTCTCAAAGTCTTTAGTTTAGTGCTGCAAGAAAGTTGAGAAATTCATCACAAAGGACAAAGGATTCCACACCGGGGGCCATTTGTTCAGCGGGTATTTGTTCGCGCCTAATTAAACATGAAACAGTGGGAGTAACAGGTACATCTGGGGAATTACGAATGTGCCTTTACCTAGCTTGTATGATTTTAATGTTGGCTCTCTACGTTAAGGCAAACAAGCCTTTGAAAAGTTTTGGGACTGTTGATTTCTGGATTGTGGGTTTTCATTTTTATTTCACTCTAATTAGATTATTTTTTTATTCAGACAGGTCAGGTTAGTTAGTGAGTATATAGAAAAGGACAACTTTTGTTTGTTACAAAGTACACTTCAGGAGTAGTTAAAATTCATTGAATCAGCTATAGGGTTTTTATAGGTTTTATCGTTTGACCACAATCTCATATGATGTTAAATCATAAAGTGGTCCAAGTAGCTAAGCCCTAGAGGGGGACTGGCTCTCAAGTGCAGATGCCAGAACATACCAACAGGTGCTTGGCGACAGATTTTCAACTTGAGGGCGGTAGCTAGCCAGGCGGACTTAGAAAAAGCCCTACTACCATACTCTGGTTTCATCACGATGTTGTTCTTCACCGAAAGCTCCGACTCAGTTGCTAGGAGTCGAACCTATATCGACGATCACGCTATCAACTAAGTAATAATTACTTCAGATCAGTTATTTTCCATTATTTTCAATCGGACGTGTAATTAAAGTTTAAGATCCAATCCGAGAAATTTCACAAAACAATAATATAGCTAACCATATAGAATATTCTGTATGGACTCAGTAAAATCTTAATTAAAAAAATTATCTTTCTTAAAAAGACTATCTTTCTGTATTCCACGCCCATCAATTCGTTTGTGTAACCGCAAAACATTCACATTACCACAATCGAGAAGCAACTTAGGTCAGCATTCTCCCATTTATCGAATGTGTTCGTCATATAATAACATTCAAAAAGATATAGATCTGTTTGTTTGTAGTCCTATAGCCTCATTTAAATCCAAATTAAAGCATTTTGATATTTTTCCGTAACTATATCTGTCCCTTTTATTTATATAACTGATTCATTAGTTCACTACTTTTCTATTATTATTATTATTATTTTTTTTTTGTAACCGTAATTTATTTGTTAAGTAAAATTTTAGTTTTAATTGTTTTTATTATATATTTTTCCAACAGACGCGCCATGTTTGTTTATGTATCTTATTTTTATTATTTTCTCTTTTTTAAATTTATTGCATGTACAACAAAGAAGGTTGTGTCTACGTCAAGAAGAATTTAATTTTAAGTATAATTATACAATAAATAGTATCTCGCATTGTAAAAATTAAATTCAGTTTCGAAGACCAAATAAAAAAAAAACGAAAAAGTTTTTAGGTAATTGTAAAGTTTTAGGTAATAGGTGTTGGATTCTATAATAAGATCCAAAAGCATATACTGATTACTGATTTGCTATATAATATTAAGCAGTTTTATTTTGTCAAAAAATAAGGTGAATAATTACTGGAATAAACGTTATGAAAGTATATGAACGGTAGTGAATATAGAAATGACTCCTTCCTGTACATCCGCTAAAAACAGTAAAAAATACCATGAATAATATGCATTTATATTGCTTTTAAAAGAAAATATACGGAATAAAATAAAGTCTTGCCATCTCTATTCTGTGACTAGGATGTTTTCTAAACTGGTAGTTGTACTGTAAGTTTCAGTGGCTTAATATAATTTAATATATTAATAAAGTTATATATTAAATCCATTAATTACTGAACCCATGACAGTATTCTTAGACCCAACTACTTTTGAGGTCCGTACTTATTTAAAATTATTATCGTAATAGCTCCATGGCGTTATATTAACTGAAGCTCTCGATTTCAAGCAATAAAAGCTTAATGCTAGAGTTCTCAGATATTGCGACACCAAAATGGTTTTAAATCCTAAAAAGAGTCATTGGCCTAGTTATCTACCATCCTTAGATTGAAATTACGTAAAGGCGATGTTTAAAAAGTAATCCTCATTTTAGGCTTTGTATTTTTAATTTCATCAACATCTGGCCTTAATATTAGTTATGGTCCGATAATAACTGTATGGTTATAAGATTGGTCGACCGGTATCCTAACTAATCACACAACAAGAGCCGACTCACTGGAATTTAATAAATATAATATAAATCTGTTGTATTAACTTTCCTGGCAAGACTGGATATACAGTTATAAATATAGTTTTATATTATTATCATTAAATGGAGATAACACTATCTATCGGATTATAACGAGTAAGGGAGGCTATAAATAGCATTTCAAATAACAAATAATAAGGATATTGTTATTTTATATTATTATACTCGACGAATTTCCTAAGTTGCCATAACATTACTTGACGTTAACTCCATTGTGAAGTTATTATTATACGTTATTTTAAGGCGTATATTATTATAGCAGGATAATTTAATAAAATATGATATAAATCACACGATTTATAATTCATTAATGCAAAAATAACTGTCACGCTTTAACTTTTTTAGTTAAAAGCTCTTAACTAAGTTACGTGCGGCTCTCTTCTGTTATTTGTCCTCGTCTCTTTCTAACACGTCGATTTGTAATTCTTTTCTACATGGCTTCGTCTCGCTCTACTCGCGCAACAGTGCCACATATAACTATACGCCATTAACCAATATAAATACTCCGTATACAATATACTTATAAATATATCTAAATATAATATCGCTTATAATTTTATATTGTCATGAAATTGTATTTTATGATGCAATATAAATCGTTTATTAGGCAATATGATTCGGCTCTTTTGCATAAAGTATAACAAAACAGCCAACAGTTCATATTAGCAGCCTCATTTCGTTAATGAGAGCAATCTGCAAACATTTGCATACATACCGACCGGCTGTCTGTTTATCAACTAACAGCAAACGCTTTGCAATCAGAACCAATATTCCAAATACTCGTATTAGGTGCGCTTTTAGTTGACCGAGCGAATATTGATATCGCGAGCTCGTTCATTTCTATCGAACTATGGTGTACCGACTATATCCAATGTTGGGCATAGATGGACTTCACAATTATAAAGTATATATAAATATGAACATCGTGTAATATATTTGATCACCCCACACACGTGCACATACACACATAGTGGTTGGGTTTGTGTTTTTAATACCTTTTTTCGAACGGAGTTAGTTTAGATTAACTTAAACAGTTACCGTCGGAGAAAACCACGTAAAAAAGTTTCGGAGGGGTGTGCCTTCGGGCGGCGGGAGGGAGGAAACCTCGGTAAAAAGTCACCGTGGGAGAAAACCACATTAAAAAGTTACAGACGGGTGTGCCTTCGGGCGGTGGGAAGGAGGAAACCTCGGTAAAAAGTCACCATGGGAGGAAACCCAGTTAAAAAGTGACAGAGGGACAGCCTTTGGGTGGAGGGAGAGGGAGAAAACCTCATGAAAAAGTTACCGTGGGAGGAAACCATGTTAAAAAGTGACAGAGGGGTAGCCTTCGGGCGGAGGGAGAGGGAGAAAACCTCGTTAAAAAGTCACCGTGGTAGAAAACCACGTAAAAAAGTTGCAGGTCGTGGTGGTTGGAGGGAGTGACCCCTTGGCTGCCAAGCCGTACCAAGGAGGGAAGGGGCTGGGGACCTGACCTTCCATTGCACATTGGTTCGGTAGAGGGGTAGGCTCATTCGCGCGCTGGGCCTTGTCGCCGGGGTGGCATGATGCTTGCTTGTTCGATCCTGTGCCACTCCATAGTGCGGCAGACGGTATCTCGTGGGTTTTTTTAGTCAGTAAGAGTCTGACACCCCACAGCTCCCCAGGGCTGTGGGTGTCCAATGTAGGATTTCTTCCCACATTAAAAAAAAAAAAAAAAAGTAGTTAGATTCAAGATACATGTATAAGTTCGTGAAACATACATGTTTGGTACACGTATATGATTCACAAATTTATATATGTATGAAATAATAGTTAGCTTAGTTTAGCTTAGCTTAATTAGACTCGGGATATTTTAGATCGTTGGAGGATCGTAGGACCTGGCGGACGCGCGGTACGGTAGATACACTATCAACGCCGTCCGCCCGGTCCTGCCAGAATGGTTTTCGAGACGATGGGGCTTCTTATCCTTTCGTCTGGTGCAGGTGCTTACCGGGCACGGGTGCTTCGGTTGGTACCTGCACCGGATCGCACGCAGGGAGCCAACCACCACATGCCACGAGTGCGACGTTGAGCCGGACACCGCGCAGCACTCTCTGTCTGAGTGTGCTGCGTGTGAGGAACAACGCCGCATTCTGGTTGCGGCGGTAGGTGTGGATCTCTCACTGCCAAGCGTGGTACACGCCATGCTCGGCAGCGAGTCTGTTTGGAATATAGTGGCCTCCTTCTGCAAGGAAGTCGTCTCGCAGAAGGAGGCGGCGGAAAGGGCTCGCGAGATGAACCCTCAGAGCGGTCGTCTCCGCCGATGGAGGGCCGGTGGAAGGTAGGGACGATACGCTCGCCTCCTTCTACCACCGTAGCCGGGCCAGGGAGGATGGGCCGGGGGGGCCATCTTCCCATTGCACAGGTCCGGCGGATGGAGGAGATGGCTGAAGATGCGTACACGGTCATCTCCTGATAAAGACGGGGCCCGGCGGCGCTGATTTACGCCGGGCCAACCGCTGGGGCGACACGATGAATACTTAAGAGATCTCGTGTCGCCCCAACAAAAGCGGTGGATGTACACTGTGGAATTTTAGTGAGTAGGAGTCTCACACTACCCACCCTGTCCCCCGAGAGGGTGGCGTGTCCATGATAGATTTCACCACGAAAAAAAAAAGACCCGGGATATTTGGTGACAGCCCAAGCCGAGGCGCGCCGTGCGCCCACGTGCTGGTTTCCTATATAAAATAGGGTGAGTGTCTTAAGCGCTCCCCTTAGTAGTCCGGTGAAACTGTAGAGGCCTTGCCAGATCAACAGTGTAGTTAGTTCGAAAAAAAAACCGTGTAATATACAATTCATTTATAGAAAACTGGCTATTGTCCGCGGTTCGGGCTCGGTGAAAATTTTCACGCAGATTCCTTTTTACACTGTAGCTGAGAGCCAAGGAATGATTTTTGGAAATTCCACCTCTTAGATAGTGAAAAAGGGGATGAAAATTTGTATGTAAATCCATCACATGAATATTTAGATTTAGGTATTCAGTTACAAAATAAGATGGACGTGTTTCATAGTTTTTGTCAAACTAAATAAATATCTTGAACAGATACGAATGCATACCAAGTAGCAGGTAAATACTAGTATGATATAAATATCAAATAACAGTTTATTAACGAGAAAATAGTAGGAGTTTTAAAATTCACATTAACTGAAACCAACGTTTCAATTGCTATAAATTGATAGTCGAATCTACAAATGCACACATGGAAATAATTAATCTATTCATGCAAGCAATCTCGTGGCTATTTCGCATCATTTCCCACGTAATATAAACCTACTAAGAATTCATGAATGCCTTTAGCTTAATCGTGAATTTCCAATCACATACAAATGGACGATTAAGCAGTCTATTTCCTATTATGAATTACAGGAGTATGAAATAATTATATCCGAAAAGACTATAAATCTCATAGATTATGTTAGAATAGATGAACATTTTATTTATAAATTACATTATAGCTTAATTTAGTTTTTACCCGCGGCTTTGCTCGCGTAAAGGTAGATTTAACCTGAGAAAACTACACTTCTTCTTAATAAAAGGTACCCTGTATCCTTTTCTGTATCCCTGACAACGTGTATGCAAAACTTAGTAATGATTGGTTGAATAGTTAAGACGCGAGAGGGTAACAAACAACCCAACCAACTCATTTTCGCATTTTAGTAAGGATTACTTCTTTATACAATCTGTTACCACAATTAACTGCATTCTGAATCAAGAGTCACGTGGTAGGACATCATGATAGTACTCGAATAAATTGCGATCACCATAAAAAAAATAATGAAACCACCATAAAGGCTATAATCTCAACAACAAATCTAGAGTTACAAACATAGATAAAAAATGTATAATAATAAAAAAGTTAAATAGCTGCAACTAGTTAAGTATATAAATAATATCTTGTCTTGCTCACATTATTTATGTATTCAAGCTCCACTACATTTAAAAAAAATTCAGAAATAGGTGCGGACCAAGAGTCTGTGTGAAAAATAGATACACTATAAAAACCCAAATTGTGATCACCATACATCGGGTGTAACCCCAGCGATATTGACACACTGAGGATTATCACACTTCGTGATAAGCAACCGACATATTTCCAGTAATAAAGTGGGGTGGGATGGGTACGATACCTATACCAGACTGAATCGCTAATCACCATATGAATGGTCATAAAGTGTTCACAGTGTCATGTATGGTTGGTCATACTTCGAGGTCAACCAGTCCAACCCACCAACCAATCGTGTTGTTGAGAAACCTGCCGGCATAACAGTGAAGACTGGGAATAGGTTGTTGATGCCTTCGTTGTTACCGTTATTTTATTTATTTTTTTATACTTTATAGGTAAGCCTTTGACCACAATCTCATCTGATATTAAATGATGATGTGGTCTAAGATGGTAAGTCACGCTTAACCTAGAGGGAGACTGGCTCTCAAGTGCAGCTGGCGGAACACACCAACAGGTGCAGGAGATTTTATTAGGTATAGTGTTAAAAGAAACTGATAATGATGAAATGAAAGTGACACTGAAATTTTAGCTCTCTTTGTAGACTAATTGTTACTCGCGACTTCGCTCGCGTTAATGCATCTTTTTAAAATAAAATATAACCCATGGTACACACTGACAATGTTTTTATAGATGAAATAATTTAAAAAATCGATTGAGTATTTTTGAAATGTATCCATTACAAATCAAAGAACAAATCTCTTTATATATATATATATATATATAGAAGAAAGTAACATTGTCTAATGGTCACGTAACTTCGAATTTGTTCCCACATAATCATTCCCACGCATAAATGAATCCTCTTACGTAAAGAGTAACGAATAAAATATTCTATTAGCAGAATTCGTTACCTCATAATTCATTGAGAGATGCTTTCTGTAAGCATCGCGGGCGGTCTTAATAAATATGAAAATGGCCTATTCTGAACTTAGTAGATAATAAATTCAAAAGGCAATCAACGCCACGGTTACCGTAAAAATATTAATAGCCGAGAAATAATTATGTATTCATGACTTCCAACGTCGCGTCAGTTGGATGAAGTGGAGCCAAGCACCGAGCTAAACTAAATCCGTGGGGTTTGGACGAAGCACTTGTTGCCTCCAGGTCAGTAGTGGGTCAATCCCTTTTGAACTTTTATTTTAAGTGCACGGATTATATAAAGTTCGTGGTTTTATTCAACTCAGTGTTACGTTACCTATTAAACTTTTATTCGAAACTTTGGCGTGCTGTATTGAGTTACATATATTAGATACGTTACCAATAATTTAAACTCCATGCAAAGTTTAATGAGTGTATTGTACGGAGAAATAACTACCTATTTCTTGGTAAAAGAAAATTATTTTCTTTTTCTTTTTAACCATTTTTTTTTCCAAAATAGTGTACTGACCCTTACCATAAAAGTGAAAACTTTTTTATTGTAACGATGCATTCTTTGTCACATAGTAAACGTGGTTGGTAAGAACTAGAGTACGAGTATACACAATCAATTGTGATACCGACCCGAATCGAATAGAGATGAGTAGACCCGATTCACCGTTACTGAACCGAACATGACGGTTCATTTATGACCACTGTTAATCCTCATCTGATTTAATATATGATATACCTAATCTAATATAATTCACATATAAGAAGATATCGTTAATTAAAAAGTATGTACAACAAAATTAAGTTACGTAGCTTCTTTGACTTTCAAGGATTTTCAAATCAAAGCGTTAAAAATTGATCGAATTGATGGGAATAGAACCTACCAGAATTGTTCATAAAGTTTTATAATGTTTTAAAACTATGATTAACCGACTTTATGCATACCTACACTTGTTTTAAAATAACCTTTTTGTAATAAAATCGGACTAGAGAAAAGTCTTGCAATCCATCTAATGTTAAATTGTCATTGCTACCTTGAATGAATGACGTACCTTATAAAAATCTTGAGGTCAGTCAGTAATTGGTTGCTATTTCTGAGAAACGAGAAATTCTGGTGCAATAGATTGGGCCATTCTTTGGGGTGAACATACGCGATATATGTAAAAAGCAGCGTAATTCTCACTTTATCCTTATTTCAATAGATATCTCAGATATCTGGTTCCTGGTTCTGGAACCTTCCTTTGAGTGCGGAAGTTACGTAGTCGTTCTTATCAAACAACCTCTCGTCATGTGATCTGATCTCAGATATACGTAGGCTTCAAAATGAATATGTAACTAGAGGAGTAATTACTTAATCTGAAGCACACCGGAATCCGAAAACTTTACGTTGCATTCCGGATACTGCAGATAATTTTAAACGTATGTACTGAGTATCAGCGTTGCTATGGAACAGAGAACGTGCGAAATCAGCTTTTCCGGTGCCACGTGTCATCAATCAATCGTTAATCGAACGCTGTAATATCCATAAAATGAATCACGGGCGCGTTGGCATCGGCCGCGGCTCGGCACGGCATCACACGGGGTAGGTTCGGCTTGCATTCGGTACGTAATTCTGTCGTAGCCGACGACAATGCCGCAATCGGACCGGCAATCTGCATAATGGATTGCTCGGGCGAACGCGTCGTCCGGTCGCCGCTCATTCAATTGTCGAGGTCGGCGATGTGTCGCACGGTTATTACGGAATACGGAATTAATAATTTCACGGATGTATGGGAGCGCAGTTGTGCCCGATCATTGACAATAGACAGCAACTTTTATAGGTTATTCTTATATAGTAATAAATATACAATTTAACTTCATACCTGTATTGACTTGTTTTGATAGTATACATTTAAAATATACTAGTAACCGCCTGTGGTTGTGACGGCACTAAATAATAGTATTAAGTTTAAATAATTGAAATGCGAAGTTATAGTAAAATCAAGCAACTTTCCCCATGGAAAAAAGTTTAATAATGATCTTTTAAATGGTATTGAAGTTTATCGATACATCGATTTTTAGTAAATATTACAGAAAATCTCTTTTATTTATATTGCCCCGAAATTTGGACAGAAAATTTACAGTAAGAAAGCTTGAATAATTGGATGACTATCTCATTATTCTGGGTAGGCGCTGGATACTATAAACTATTCATAGAAGTATTAAATCTCGCTATATTTAATTATTCACTTTTCATGTTACCTCAGTAATGTAATGATTACATTAATATTATTCATATGATTGTTTGACATGAAGAATACTTTACAGTCATTATCCTAAGTCTTTCTCTCAAATTCAGGAAAACTTTTCGTTTCATAAATGAACTAGTTGTTTGAGTTAGAGTACGCAGTTAAGTTATACTTGTGCTGATGTCTGCTAAATTTGCTTTATTCTGCAGCTAAGACGATGAACTTTCTTTATTACTTACGTAAACTCTATTAAAATATAATTTATTAACATAAAGTTCGCACATCACAGCACATCCAGAGTCAGAGACATTCACAAAGAGTGAAGTTAGGCTAAATCACCAATGTTAAATTTAAATAGACCTACGTTATTTGTGTGCTTGAATGAATTTGATACATGTAATTCCGCGCACACCATGTCAAAGACACAGCTAGTACGATAAGACGTGGTTCGTATTGTGATACCCGTCTATATATTAAAATATTCTATTTCGAAATTTTTCTACTACTTTATTGTATTTTACCGGTAAATTTAATTAATGAGCGCTACATCAGCACACGGCATAACACATAAATAACCACGAAATAATGTATATTAATATCTGTGGTGCAATTTATCCCTTGTCTCTAAAATATTCTGTTGGGCAAATACTTCTTATGGAAATAATTTAGCGTCATGAAATCGAGAGCCGAATATTATGTTAATACTATTACTTATATGCCAGCGGAGAGCTAACAACAAGGAATCTTTTATAGATTTTCGGTACCTTTCATTCCTGTATATTCTTTTAAAATATATGTGCAATTTGACGCAAACTTGCAGCGAGTTTATATAAGTTATTAGTTTTCAATTTCATGTGCAAAATGTGAAGTGAGACAGTACAGACACGGACTTTAGCGTATGCATCCCACAGGACTTCTTTGCATATGTGACAAACTGTTTTGTTAAATTCTAATCACTTATTCATCATATATGCTGCTGAGTGCACCCTGTAATTTATTTGCCTATTGAAAATTATACGCATTGTATTCTGCGTCCCGTCAGTCTAGACCTTTAAACCACATTAATGCATTTTTTTTATAATCCAATTATCGTTTTGTCCATAAATATTTTCAATTCTATATTCTATAGTTTATGAATTCTAAAATTATAATGTCTTCTTTTACTGTATTAATTTGTAGATGATAAATACTTTCCATGTAAAATATTGTATCAAAATCAAATGACATTAAATATTTTTTTAACTATTCATACGATTTATTAAATTAGTAATGATAAATCTTCTAACTGTTTTACTTCGAAATAACATATATCTGCCGCGTACATTTCCTAACATTTGAAAAAAAAATTGTAAAATCACTAAATTTATTTAAAAAAACTAATTTACGGACCTAAAAACATATTTACCTATATAAAAATAGACGGAGATAAAACAATTCATTTCAATTTTCTCCATGGTTTATTCGTTTATTTCGATATTCTTTTTTTGTTCCAATATTCTTAACGAGCTTTACTCTTGTCAATAAAAAAAAACTGGAAACAGTTACTTTTTTTCTACATTATGTGTTTCAATAAATTCCTAGTAGATAATGACAGAATAGAAAAAAATAACAATAATTATATTAGTGCTCTTTAGCAAAAAAAATCCACAATAATGTTGTAACTTAAAAAAGAAAAATATATTCGAATCTGGAAGATGAGATGACTACTATTTAATGTACAGAAATATGAGCAATGCTTTTTACTTACGACCATCTTAATTGTTCTGTTGTTTATTAGTATTTCTACACTAACTTCCACTAAAAATGCCATATGGTAAAATGTCTAGTAATTTGTACACTATATGTGAACACACTGCAACATCCATTCATGATTTCCCTCGCACTTATAAACTCATAATAATAATTTTAACAAAAAATACAATCTACCTCAAAACATTCTACTCTAACAAAATGTGATGATAGAACGTCATCGACCATAATTAACTACCAACGTCTCAACCACAACACATTTTTATCCGGTTTAAAGGAGCTCCTTAGTGGATCTTCGCACTTCAAGGTCGAGTTCTAATGACATGAAAATATGATAATAATAAATATCTCCTTTCGACATGAAAATAGGATAATAATAAATATCTCCTTTCCAATAAAAAAGGATTATGTAAATCTATTTATAAATGGTGAAGTTTTGAGGTACGAAACAGAAAAAGGATACAACTTCCTAATTGAAATCTGTTAAAAATTATAATGATTGTGATTTTCCTTACTTTGAAGTTTTATGTTACATATTATTAATATCTGTATTAAATGAACCCACTGTATAAAATAATTGTTTGAGTATTTTTTCCCCTTTAGCACGTTATTTAGCCATACGCAGGTTTCAGCGAAAGCAGAAGATGTACGGCTCAATAACGTGCCCTAATCTAAACCCGGCTTTCCTGAGACACTCGAGATTTAGTGCCCTCACATATTATACGTGTTGCGGAGACTGAACAATGGATATATTGATTTAAACTATGATATATGATGGCAATCTACAGCTACTAGTGAAAGTGAACAATTTTATTAAAAAAACATTGATTCTTTTGTAACCAAAGTATATTATACAAAATACAACACATTGATGGGCACTTTTGGTATATAACATTAAGTGCGTTAAAATTTTCCATGTAAATCAAATTTTAAAAAAGAAATTAATGAGTTTTAGTTCTGCATCTTCTGGGATGTTATGTTATATATAAAATAAAATTTCTTTTTTTAGGGCATAACATTTCTAGTATCTAAATTTTAAAATCATTGATTTAAAATATCTACGTCGTCGTAAGTAATAATTGTCATATATAACAACTGTGTTTGTGACAATAAGCTATAAAATACTAAGGTGAAAATATGTAAAATACCAATAAGAGAAAAATAAATAATTGATTATAAAAACAGCGACATCTCTCCAATATTTCTTGTACTTATATATGGGACGAGAAGCTAACAATTGAAAAAGTAAAAGAATATACAAGTACAATGTAATTCCATTCAACGACAAACTCCCTGAAACTTCGAAATTACTTAACTTCGGTTGGTTTTACCTTGTTGTGTATGTAATATTGTTAAGATATTATACACTGTATCTAAAATCATACCCACTCTGAATAACGACAACAATACGTCATACATATTATGATAAAATATTATTCATTTTACTTCTCTCCATTTAACGAGAACTCTCAATAACGCCATAAAATGCGCAGTTTCTTAAGGTATATCTGTCGCTTTATATAAAACTAGCAGGACCGGAGAACCTTCTCCTGTTCCGATGATAAAAAAAATATACACTTATGTGCATAAAACGCTCAAGGCGGCTTGACTTTTTGCGATTCTTTCAACAGTTATCATCATATTTCAACCAATTTACACAAAACCTTAACAAATTATATATCTAAACCTTTCCCGTGAATTACTCTATCTATTGGTGAAGACCGCATTACAATCTGTTCGGTAATTTTTAAGTTTATCGCGAACATCCAAACAGACAGACAGACGCGGCGGACGACTTTGTTTTATATTATGTATTTATTACTCTGTATGTATAAAGCTATACCTTAGTTATCGTATTTTATTTTGTCTAACTGATCATTGCATTGTCAAGTTATGAACCAAACAAAAAACAAAACCGAAATAGAAAATTTCTGAAGTATATAAGATTATTATTTAAACGTAAGATAATTCTTTATACCTCTAAGGGGCTGAAAATGAACAATAACATTGTGCAGAATTACATTATCATATAAAGAGATTAAAGAATAAAACGAAATAATAAAAATAATACGATAATCTTTAAGAATAATCACTCTAGTTCGAGTAAGCGAACGTTCCCTATTAAAATAACTAATCCCGAACGGTTCCACGTACAATGTCAGTACAGTAATTGGAATCCATGAACTGCACAGCCATTTGCAGTATGAGCCGTGTGGGTCAATAGAAAAACACAATGGTCCGGCACAATAGGTCCCATTCAATGGTCTTAAACGTTCGAAGCGAAATGGAAATTTCACCGCTCGCGAAACTATCACAGTCCGAGTTGGTTTTTTCGATGCAAATGAAACGATTTAAAGCTTTAAAACTATAGCTAGTTACGTTCAAGCAATTAGTTACAGTTTAGAAGTTGGTGGTTTCGGATCCCCGTATATTTTTAACTAAGCTTTTCAGGGCCATTCATAACATGTTCGCATTTATATGGGGGAGAGACCGTTGCTTACTGTGAAAAAATGTCTTAAGGGGGGTTGGGCGCTCTAAGAAAATGTAACGCTCGCAGCTCATCAAACAATTTTACAAAATGCCTGTGTTTTGTTAGGCCATAATGTCGTCCGTTATACCTATAAATATTTTTACGTATAGATTTGTACATATACGGGAAGAGGGGGGCCCAATAATTCGTGATGCAATATTGATAGTAGGGGTCGCAGCAAATGTGACATAGTGTGACGAAGAGGGGGGTATTATATTACGTGAAATATTTTATAAACGACCCTTTAAAAGTTAACAACTATACTTATATTGTTATTTTTTCTATATCAAGCATGTAACTGTTCTATATCTAAATAATAGTTTTATCCATAAGAAATGGCAATTACAATAAAGAATAATTCCAATATACTAACTCAACTTCTTCATATGGTTTCTGAACTACCTTTTATTAAATATTATCGGATCTTAATGTGGAAGCTGGTGACGTTAAAAGTCGTACGAGTAAAGCCCAAAGTATATGGAAATAAATTTTCTATAAATATTGTCTTTTACCTTGAATATTTATTTAGGATTAATTGTGGTGAACATTACGAAATAGAATCTGAAGTATGACTACACGTTATTAATGACCTATGTGTTTTGCTTTTCCAAATAATGTATATAATTTAAATTACGTTATTGTTGGGGAATGATTTATGATAAAAATGTGTAATAAACATCAAAATAAATTCTGCTAGTGATTTGTTTTATGCACGCTATCTAATTACGTAATTACGAAGAACAACATTTCTCTGTTAGCAAGTAACGCCTATAATATTATAAAAATATTATTCATTACAAATGATTACCTATTTTGTGACAAGCGAAGACGTCATTCCATTAAAATTAGTTTTTTTCTGGATATGTAAATTGATGGTATATTTTTTAGGTTGATATTTATTTGCGAATTTTACAATGGTTGAATTATATAAATAAAGCACTGAAATAATAAATAAATGAAAATAAAACTAAATAAAATATAAGCAACTGCGATGTTTCTCTCTGTAAACTACGTTATCCGTCTCCTGCGCATGCGCACCACAATGCGTGCTCCTCACCCATCGCTGAAAGCGTAATGCTTATAAAAACTGTAGTTTCTTAAGACTTGAATGACTTTATATAAAATTAAGATATCGTGATACTTGTTTTGTTAGATAAAGACTAAGATTAGTAAAACCTGAAAAAAAAATTCAAAATCAGTTCAGTACTTTTTGCCTAATGCGCGCGCAACGACAGACCTCTATCTTTGTATATACATATGTAAAAGATGAAAAAACATTTCATACTAAAATCGGTAATGAATAAAAATTCTTATAAGACAACCATGACCTCGAACAAGAAGTTTAAATATATTTATTTGAAATTCTATCCAATTTAGAACTCGATACGTCTGCGTTTAAGATACTAACCTCAGAACTGACAAACATAATAGTCGAAGGAATTACCAATTGCCGTTGCCAATGCAATTAAAGGATATTATCACACTTCCAACACGATGAGTGAGTTTCGTGAGGGTTTATTAGAGTATATCTTAATCAGGTGAGGCGGTGAAGGCCCATCAGGCCAACAGCGTATATATAGACAGTTCGAAAAAAAAAGTCAAGGATACCAAAATACAAATACTTTTCTTATTGATCTATGTTTAATTTTAAATATTATTATTTGCAAATACCAACTTATTTAAAGATTACTTCCACAATGAGTACGATCAAATTATATAGTGTGTATACACATAATTATATAATTTTTGAGTTTCTTCACAACAATTTAGATATTACTTTAGACTATCCCTATTCTTTAGTAATCAACACCGTATACAGCGTGTACGAAGATCGGACAATCTGAAATTTAAAATAAATGTAAAGTAGAAAAATCACAGTATATCTTTACTTATAATGTTGCTATTCGAATAAAAAGATAAAGATAAGAAGTATATGCCATCGCAGGCTTTTTGTAGATCTATAGAAGAGGAATATCTCACTATGCATTGTTTGGTTACTACTCAAAAGAATTAGGCAGCGTTTTTGATGAAAGCTCCCAAGCGGCTTGACTTTTCCCAACACTTCCAACAATTATCGTTATATTTCAACCAATTTACATAAAACCTTGACAAATTATATACCTAAACCTCCTTCATGTAGTACTCTATCTACTGGTGAAGACTGCATTACAATCCGTTCAGTGGCTTTTGTGTTTATCGCGAACATACAGACATACAGACGCGGCGGACGACTTTGTTTTATAATATGTAGTAATTCCAAGTTAAGTTTTTTGTAACTCTATTATTTTATATTGTGAACCTTAATATAATCATTTTACAAAATCTGACTTAAGAACAAGATGTACATAGAAATAACAACTATACAATTGTAGTATTTGGATGTTTTTTGGAACTATATAAAGATGATTCCGTTATATTATTAACTAGAACTGGATGCCGCTCCGCAAGCTTTTGTAATTATTTGTTGTATACTTCGCTACGCATACCAATTTATCATAGCGATCGGTTGAACGTCTCAAAACTCGATGTGCAGCAGCGCCGTGTAATGGTGAATTCTAATAAAATAGAATGGAAGAGAAAAAAATATCTATTGTTACTAGTAAATCCTTAATATATAGATATATACCACCAAGGAGTTTACTGTAGGTATTTTAAATGTTCAATTCTGTAGTACATCATCACACACAGACAGACACGAAAAGCGACTTTGTTTAATAATATTTAAGATAATATTGAGATAATAATAATCTCAAAATTACATAGTCAAACAATTTTTGAATTCGCTTTGTTAAATTTAACTGTACAAATAAAGTTATTAAATTCTTGTGGTTTGACCCAATTTGTTTATGTAAATGTGATCAGAACATACCAAAATGAAGGTATCAAGTGAGACGGGGATGACACCGGCTACGTGCGTAGTCAGAGGTTTCGACCAACGCAACATGGCCGCCAGTATCATACGACGAAAACATGGCGACAACGACGTCCAATCACTCGTATACATATATGTATTTACTGATCGGCTCTGTAATATATAATTTTACATAAAATTCGCTTTTTTCTGTTTTAATTCTATTCTACGACTAAAATCTTCGAACAATATTTTTATACGAAATTGTTTTTAGAGTTATGTTATACTGTGTTCAGTCAAAGGACATAAAACTATATATGACTAGTTCTCACTAATTTGCAAAAAATGACTTCGTCTAATAATAAAATTATAATTTGTAAAAGTTGTCAATTTTATATATCCAATATATAGTACACAAGTAACTTACCTCAACTGACTATGTGGTCTCCACCTTTTTCGATTTAAATGAAAGTAAAAGGGTGATGAAAAAAATCAATTATGAGGGAATGATAATTCAAGTGAGGGAATGATTTCTTTTAGCGCTATTACTATATTTAGATTAAATTTACACGATAAACATCTTTTGTTCATCTCAACATGAATTTATTTTATCATTCCCTCATTAATAGAATGAAGTGGGGGAATGATAAAATCAAACATAACCTACAAAAACTAGCCAAATATTAACCTCAAATCGAATTATGATTCGAGGCTAGATTTCTACTCCTCAAAACATGTGAAACGGCATAATGATTATTACAAATGAAATAATTACCTTATATTCAGAAGGTGTGAGGCAATGAGACATAAAAATGTAACATTTAAATAATTAATTAAGAACCAGTTAACAACAACATATATCTTCGCGCCTCGCAACAACGATAGTACGGCTTCATTGCCAATGCTGTCAACTGCAAAAAATTTATAAGCCCGGCAACTTATGATCCGATTGAAAAGTACATTCCAGGTTTTAGTAAAAAGTGAGGGATGATTATTTTTGTTGAGACCCAGATAAAACTTAAATTTTCTAATCATTTCTTACTCGGTACCTAATGAAAAGTGTACGTACTGTTAAATGTACTATTTTTAATATAAGTAATGACCAAATCTAGACAAATTTATAGAGTACAATAAATTAATAATATAATATTATTTAAGTATTGCGTTTGGGATACGATGGGGGAAGGAACCTGCCATTTGTTATTGTGAGATTAAAACACCTTAGTGAAGTATGGCACGAGCAGCTTCAGTAGTATAGTTTCGTGAAAAAATACAAAGTTTACAATACAACGTTAATAATATTCAAAACTGAAAATGGACACGATTTTCATAAATTTCTGAGAACTAGTCATATAGATATTAGCAAGCACACGGTAATTAATAAGAATAATAAATATAACTCACACTCATGGATAACATGGTTTTATATTGGTAAAAGAATTATGAGAATCGATTCAGTAGTATCCGGCTATTACCACGTACAAAAAGATTTACAAACTTTATTAATAATGCGTATGTAAACGGAAAGACAGACAAAGTAAAATCGTATCCAGGTCCAATTGCCAATTGTCAACTAGTCCTATAAAATTTTCATAGTGAATTAATACCTTTGAATTAAAGAGCCTTTTATGAATAAATTCCTTTTCATAAAACCGTATAAGAAATAAATTCCTATAAAAAATTCTACATTCAATTAACATACATGAAATCTAAATTTAATTTCTTCTTTATTAACCTCCTCCGATAAAGTTATTCTTACTATCAAAAATCGTAAATTCAAAATTATATATTATGTATACATATAAGCTGTAAATAGTTTGCATAAAAACCCTGTTTTAAGATGTGAACTTCAAGGCATAATGCAGCATATAAGTATTACTTCAAAAAATGTTAATACAGGAATGACATACCTCATATTGGAGACGATTTCCAAAGTAACAGTACACAAAGACCTGAATTAGTAGAATGACGATTAATGTACATAGGAACATAAATTTCACAGACAACACATTCGTCTGAAAAAAAATGTATTTAACTATGACATAGTACAATAATAGTTGATTTACAGCAACATGGAAATTATGTAATATTGTCTGAGTTGAAATATCTACATATAGTAATTTTTACTTCATATGTTGAAGCTCCACCTAGTGCCGAGTTATGGTATATGTTCTCGATAACAGAACGCTCTAGTGTTAGTGTCTAACGGATTAAAGATTATCAATCTCATTAGTGGCGGCGAGTTATGGTAAATTGAACATCAGTTGATAAAAATAAGTTTTTTTTTTATAAGCTAACAATTTAAACGAAAATCTTACAACGCTCATTCTGTAAATAGTCATGCAAATTGTAGCAGAAGATGTGAAAAATTGAATCGACATGGACGGATTGAAAAGTCGATTCACCTCATTAGTGTACCTGAAACAAAAATGTATGTAACTAATTGTAAACGTACATTTTAAATAACATAGAAATTTAAAAATATTTTCATATCCATTTGTGTAAATAAAATTCAAGTGTTTACTATTTGTCCGGGCTTATCTTCTAAAAAGCTGAAGCGATTGTGACGAGACGCTTACTGGTAGACAGAAGACTTTCCAGAGTATTATTTAAGATACATATAGGTAAGGTAATAGGTAAGGTAACAGGTACGATAATAATAAGTAAGGTCGTGATGGTCTAGTGGTTTGACCGGTGGAATATCAATCCGATATCCACAGGTTGAAACCCGACATATACCAACGACTTTTTCGGAATTCGCATACATATACTAATTTAAATTGGTAACACTGTTGGCTGACGGTGAAGGAATACATCGTGAGGAAACCTGCACCTGAGAAATGAACTTGTAGTACCACCGTATGTGGGAAAAATATAGAACTATGGATTTCTCAGAGATTGAAATTGCCTATACGTCTTGGGCTGGCGTGGTGATTATGCCCATACCTTTGTTCACGAAGAGGCTTATAGCTCCGAAGTCTTTTACAGGCTGATGAAGATGATGATGATAAAATTGACCCTTAAACTCGGTAAAAGGGTATCTCGCTAAAAAATTAATCCAGTGAATTTACGTACTTCTCGTAAAAAATGACGAAGACGTAGTACATCAGCTAGTATTGGATTAACCGTAGGTAAATTACTGAAATATACAATTGATTAAAACTTACCAAACAACTTTTTCATATCGCTTTACATAATACACAAAACGTTCTCGTAAAGTTCGATCTACCAAATCTTTATATTGAAATCGAGTTCCAGACTTCATATCCAAATTTGTATCAAAAATATGCTGCAAATTATACTTTATGATCTTCAATTGTACTTGTGCTTGGGAATAATAAGCTGCCACGAGGCAATCTAAAGTAAGGTGCCCGTACCCAACCCACAACATAGGTAACAATTGTAATAGAACTGTGTATGTGAATCTGCAACATTGATTAAAATTAAAGTAATATGAGGAGAAATAAAATGCTGCCGAGGTCCAGAGTAGGCTAGAGAAATGGCGAGAAAAACTGGAGAATGTTGGTCTAAGGAATAGTAGGATAAAAACTGAACATTTGTTCTGCAACTTCGGAGGTCCATCCAGTTTTTGTGATATTACCTTATACGGTGTATCCTTACCAGCATGCTCCAGTTTTTGGTACCTCAGTTCATTGATCCAAAACGACGGTGGCATAGACAGGGACGTGAAGAATAGAATAAATGTAGGGTGGATGAATTGGCGAAAGGTGTCTGGGGTAGTTTGTGACTCACGAATGTCGTTGAAACTCAAGGGGAAGTTGTATAAGACTATAATCAGACCAGTCGTATTATATGGATCCGAGTGCTGGGCTACAAAAGAGACGGATGAGAAGAGATTACATGTCGCAGAAATGCGAATATTAAGATGGATGTGTGGTGTAACTAAAATGGGATAAGATTAAGAATGAGTATATCAGAGGAAGTTTGAAAATAGCACCACTGACAGAGAAGTTGAGGAGTAATGTGTTAGCATGATACGGGCATATTATGACAAGAGATGCAAGTCATGTAACAAGAAAAGTTTTGAGTTTGAAAGTGGACGGATATAAGGGTAGAGGAAGACCGAACAAAGTGTGGATGGATAGTGTGAAAAATGATATGTGTATAAAAGGTGTGAATACTGAGATGACATTTGACAGGGGAGAGTGGAAAAGGAAAACATGTTGTGCCGACCCTACTTAAGTGGGATAAGGGTAAGATGATGATGATGATGAGGAAAAATAAAATGACCTGATATTTTATAAAGAGGTGACCAGAACATTTTACAAAATAGATAAAAGATACACTACATAGTTTTCATTATCTGTTGAAACTTGTAAGATTAAGTAATTTGTAAATAATATTATGTTTGCTGTATAGACGTAAATTATTACAATGGTTATCATAAATTTATAAGTCTATAAAAATGATAATACTTGATACCTTTTCTTAATGACTGGAATGTTTTCCAAACCGCTGGTTTTGTCGCTCATAAATACCTTCTAAAGATTTCAATTGAATAAAGTATTTTTGAATTTGATTTTTTAAATTAGAATTAGGTTTGAAACTTGTATATTTTCATTTTCTAGATTGAATTTAAAAATGTTGTTTTTCGATCATTTCTATTTAGGTTATAAAAAAATCTTTGTATCATGTTACGAAGATGTTTCCATAGTCGCAATAAATGCAAGTTTGGAAAAACATGATCACTATGCGATCGATTCAAAATATCGGGCTGCGTGACGATAGACGCAATACAATAACTGGGCCCTTGATTTTTACGCGCGTCAAAGGATCATGAAAACGCTAATTTCGAGTTATTATTGGAATAACAAAGGTATGCGAACGTTTTTCTGCGTCCTTATCAGAAATATTATTGAGGTTACTTTTTAGCTCGATAAGTAGTCCGAAGTAGTCACGCAAGTATGGGGTTAGCATTATATTATTCTCCAAGAACTATATACTAAATTGCAAAAATAAAAAAAAAACAATTACGTCGTCCAGGAATTCACTTTAAAGAAAGTATAAATTGGTACGGTGTAAGTTTCATCTCGTATCCGCTGAATGTAATGTGATATAGGCCAACATATGCCTGCAATTGTTATACATATGTTCACTATTTTCGTCAACCTGATAATTTCATATTTATTTCTAACCATAATTTCTTTATCTTTGTCTCCGTTTGCAGCGAAAATCGGATCTGAAAATTTATTTCTTCCTGTACAACAGTAATAGATATAGGATTACATAATTCATTACCTAATTAGTACGAAGAGTAAAATGGTCTTTGACTCACTATTTACGAGTTCATTGATTCTGTCAACCCTTGAACTTTGTAAGTTAAACGTAAGCAATTTTGTGAGCAAATTAATTTGTGGAATCACAATCATTAGTCCTTCTAGCCTTTTGTCGTCCACGTTATTTGACTGTAGAGAAAAAACTAAATTATAACTATAGACAAATACAAGCTCTTATTATTATTCTATATTATTATATGTATAGATACTCGCTATATTTGGTGTGTGTATTCCACAAATTTTACTGCCTAATAGTACCTACCACCACATGCCTAAACTGTTTTCACAGAACATAGATGATTATTTCAGTACACAAATGAAACTTACTGATTAGAACGTATTCATACGAGACCTATCATAAATTAATCTGTATTTAGATCTTTTTTTTACATGGGCAAATCCCTAACGAATACGCACCCCGCCGGGCGGTAAAGGCAGGTTATGTCCGATTCACACGGACTAAAACCCCATGGTGCTTTCTCACACCTTTTGGCCGGGAGAGTAGGGACTACCTTACAGGCACAACGTCTGGTCCTCCGACAGGTAGTGGTCTCTCTTAAGGAGCCCCGATTGCGGTCTGAGGCGTCAAGATGGTAGACCGCTCAAAAGGAGGGATGGGTGTTAGACCTAGGTTAGAGAGGTTTAGATACCTAGAGGGATTCCAATATTACACTGCAGTAAATACTCTCAGGTGTGCGGTGATAAGAGCTATTGATCTCTGAATTTTAACGTTATATCTTTTTTTGTTATGAAGTAGCAATCAGGGATATAGTCTCCACTTGATTTTGAGTGGATACTGCAGCCTCTAGTTGTATAAAACCAACAACAATAGAACCGCAGGCTGGACACCAGTTATAAGAGGTTATCTAGAGGATATCTCCCGAGGTTTGCCTTAGAACACCTCTGTGCCAATACACACAACCACACTCTTCCAATAGGAATATAGTCACGCGAGCACTGCTACTTTACGGTATAAAGAGATAAAAAAGGTGGTGCTTGCTCAAGATTTTTTTACTTCATAGTTTAGCTTTTGACCACAAGCTCACCTGATGTAAAATGATGTAGTGTAAACAGGCTAAACCTAAAGCAAAATTGGCTTTCAAATTCAGTTACCGAAACACACCTGTAGTTTCAACGACCACTTTCAAAAGACTCTCAATTTAAGGGTGGGTTCTTCCGTCTAATGCCGAATTACAAGACTGTACACCATTACACAATGCTATGTATTTAGTACCATGCATTGTTCAAAATATGCAGTGAAAATTCGTTTTGTCTTTTTTTTGTAATTCAATAATATATATGTCAATTACAATGTTTATATCCTATAAAAATATATTTATGGGTTATACTTACCTGTAAAACAAATATGATATGCTGTAAATTATACGCGATGCCTATTATAAAAGAAATAGGTCGATATATCTGATGACATATTCGTAAAAAATTGCTTTTCGGCTTATAATGCTTATAGTAACCGGTTAATACCAATATTTTATATAATTGTTCGAATGAATCGAAAGGTCGAATATTTTGCCGATCCATTGTATTGGAAAAATCAGTTTCTATGGATGTCATTCAACAATGTTGAACGATTAACCGTGACATATGACTACCCATAAGTGACTAACTTAAGGTTCACCAATTAAGTCAAGTTAGAACTATTAATATTGTATTACAAAGACCGAACAACAGGGTGTTCCAGAATCAAAATGAAATAATAAATAAATCATTTACAAAGATTAAGATTCGAGAATAGATAAAAGATAATATTTAATTTCTATCGATTGTACAAAATCTCGAAAATTGTGATTAAATTTACAAAACCGACATCTATTTACATTTACATTTAATTTATGGTCGATATAGCCGTCTAATCGAGTCACTTATTCGAAATAAGCTTTTGTTTGTGTAGAGGTGATGTGGTGATACGTCACAAAAAAAATAATCTCGCCTTATTTCTGTAAACATTCCACGAATGCATTATTTCGGTGAAGTGGTACAAAATTTGACTACCAAACTATATTTCGTTCAAGGCAACCGACGACCCTATTAGCGATATTATCTTCCAGCGGCGATGAATATAATTATCGTTTTAATTAAGGCGATTATTAACATGTTTTTAAGTGCTTTATTTAATGTGAAAACAATAATAATATATTTCCTTGTATTTATTATTTATATGTTAAATCCAATCATGGTTTAACTTCATTTTATATATCGGCTCAAAAGTCCCGACTACCGTGAAAAGTATTTGTGTAGCGACAGAAATACTGAGCCTTACCATTTAATACTACATATTTTATTAAAATAATAAAACTAAATAATAAAAACGAAATATATCAGACTAATCGGAAAAATAGAGCGGAAATCATTATCGCGCAAATCGTCGGACCGTTCACGTCTATACCTATATTCGTGTATTACTGTATCGGCTATCAAAGATGGCATCTACATAGGATGACGCCATACTTTTTTAACTGCCCTCTCAATGTCCCCGACATATATAACATTCAATTTATTGCCGCCGGTAATATAACCTAGAAAAATCAAAAATTATACGGTTCACTTATTAATTAGATTAATAAATTACTCGTTATAATGGTTAACACAGTAGTTTATAATCTACTAATGGTCTAAATAGGTAAAATATCTTTGTTAAAAGTAACGTCTAAGATAACCAAGCTAATTCAGTTTTCTTTCACGAGTAGGAAGCTATGTTATACCTAAACGCTATTGTAATATAAGCTATATTTACATGTTTTTAAGTTATACATTGTTATTAACGCATTAGATGTCGTAGGCGTTTTTATATATTTTTTTAGTTTATTTAGGGGCTTTTATGGTTATATCAGCCCCATCGCGTTTTTATATGTACACCAATACTTTTAGTGCCAACCATCTCTGAGACTAAATGGAATAAAATGTTTTTATGTCGTTATTGAAACTAAATTAATTATACATTAAAATCATGAATAAAAACTCGTTGTGATTCAGGACATTAAAAAAATGTTTTGTAATTAAAGCGATTTTATAATTACTCCGAGAAAGTTGAACATCCTGAAAGACTTTATACGATTAGGTAATTAAATAACAATCACTACTGAGCTAATTTGTAATTAACCATGATATAAAGCATTTTGATTATTAATTCAGGCCTAATTTGAAAAGATTATACACAAGTTGATAGCAAAAAAATTAATTACTTTTTTAATATACGTATAATACTTTACATAATTGCTACTAACTAAGTATTGTTGTCGTCTTCTACTCTATCATGCAGGGGCGCATTTACCGCGATATTTGCCGTACCATTATACTAGACTCCCGAGCTACAAGGTTCGGATATGTGTTGTTAAATGTTAGTCAGAACATTAGATTTTTAATGAATTAATAATGAAAAGTATCTTAATATAGGTAGTGTTTTAAGATACTAGATTACACGTCGTATAAAACACTATATAAATGAATGGTAAAAAAATTCAAAAAAAACAGTTCATATGGATTCCTTTTGGAGTCTAGTTACGTCACTGCTATTGCACCACACCCTTCTTGATCATGCACAAAACAGCACCTTGATAGAACAGGATCATTTTGGCTGGAATTAAATCTAATGGACACGAGCTTTCATGGAACGAATTATATTATGATAAAACTTATTACAAAGCCATATTTGCTACTATCCTAACTAGCTACCACGCTTAAGGTAAATATTTGTCGAATAACCAACCCTACATGTCGATTTCTCGCGTTAGCGTCTTTTTAAGTATTGTCAGAAATATTAGAAGTAATTATCGTTACACTACAGCTTGTAACTAAATATTGGCTTTAATAGAAAAGGTTAATTTCTTTTAAAGTCTTTTCTCACATCTGATCAGTCATGTTACTTCTTATTATTTGACGTTCAAGTAAACTATATCGTGATATATGTTGACACGTGAGAAGTTGACAAAGGCATCCAGACTGTACTGTCGAATTCGTCGAAATTTCGAAAAAAGTCGAATTAAATTAACAAAATCAACAATTATATCTTAAAAGAAAACATTATATTGTTAGTAAATAAGCGTTTATTAAGCTTAATGAGTAATTTACTTAACACGTCAATGAACACATCAGAAAGGTGGGTGCCACACTTCGAATTTCTGTCGGTATTTAAGTTTCTTGTGCAGTGCGGCCTCGAAAGCAACGTCTCGTTCGACATCTCGAGTAGAGAATGAATCGCGTTCGCCTTCGCGAGACACCTCCCGGGCTGCTCGTATGAACTTGGATACTTGCGCAACACTCTCACGGACGTCCTCCATTGGAGTCTAAAAAAATGTTATACCATTTAATATATCTAAATATTTACAAACTACATATGACTAGTAAGAATACTTTCCTAAACTAGGTCCCTAACTAGCTATGAGTTGAGTAGTGATATTTAATTCCAGCTAGTAATAATTTATTTTATTATTTATATAGTGTGATTACAACTCGATAAAATAGTCTCATGTATTAAATTCGTAACTCACACTTTGGGTTATGTCGTGTCTTATTATTGATGCGAGAGGAACACATATTCCTAGTAATTGGACCAAAACATCTATTTGAATCTGCGATGAGAAAAAAATACGTTAGCAAAAAGTCTTTCTAGAGATTGTAATTATTTACATTATTAGAGCCTGTACAAAAATGCACTATGTACGAACACTGAAGACGTATCTGGTATAATCTAGAATTATCTACAAGCAACATGAATAAACTCATAGTTACTATGACGACTATAATCACAGAGTACTGTCCAAATCGCATTCTCTGTAATAGTGAGTCTATCCACTTTTCTCATTTAGTTTAGAAATCAATTATATTTTTAATAGTAAGGCAAATAACATACTTCATCTTCATTTGGGAGGACATGCGGATATATTCGCACCCATTGTCCCACTTTTCCGACTGCGCGATCCCATCGTACACCATTTCCCCACAAACATGCACTCATTATCCGCCTACGGGTCGCCGCTGTTGCGTATCCACCACGCCACGTTTCATCAACTGTCTCCGCTGATGTTATAGCCACGTTTGGAATAGACTAGAAAAAGAAACAGGAAGTTTATACAAAGAAACGATATCATGAAACGGCAAAATATAAATCAAGACTTCAAAATACATGTTTTGAATTAATATTAAAATAATTCTATAAGTAGTCAAAATCAAAATAAAATACTTTATGCAATTTATGCCTTAAGAAGGCGCTTATGAACGTTAAAATTACCACCGGTTCGGAAAACCGCCCAGTCATCGAGAAGAACCGGTATGAAACACGATCAGGTTTATCGTTTTATACTTAACTTATATTTCACGTTACAATTGTTTTTAGTAGATGCACAGAGAGGAGTCAACTTCAGACATTACCATCTTTCATATATTGATCCATTCTATAATAGCCCTTTGACACCAAAACTCGCTTGACATGGCGCTTAAACTTACAGTCCAGCAAATCGGTAATATGCTTTGTTATAAAACGTAACACTATTATCCAAAAAACTGTAACTGGTTTTACTGAGTTGAAAACATGGGACGACCAGTTTGTAGTATTTAAATTATGTCGGTCTCTTACAAAATCCAGCTTTTCAATGTATTTGCGAACATACATTACATTATCAAGAATGTATTGGGAGTGTAGAGTTAAAAAACCGAGTGTTTCTCACTGACTGTTACTATTATGTAAGGATTACTCTTAAATTAAAATAATGCTCAAGTAAAACCGCAAAACATTGCTTCTGGTTTGATTTGATTGATTAAACTAATATTTATCGCTAAATGATCAAATACCTACTTTAAAAAGATAAGTAACAAATTCGTTTGCATGACTATACAAATTTGAAGGATTCCCTTTTACCTTTCATGTTAGCGTAACAGTCACGAAAAATACAGTTATGGATTGGTTTCCTACTATAATTTTATCCTATACAATTTTAAACTTTAGTATCCCGTGTAAAAGTTTATTTCACTTTGTAAAAAAATCGCAAAGTAATTTAATTATAGATACAATTCTGTTTACCGACCTTGCTATAAATTCGATGACAATTTGTAAAGTTACCTGAACCTCGCAGTTGTCTGTGCTAATTTGGGACTGGGTTTTGTTAGTTTGCCCAATATTTATTTCTCTGTTTTTGTCCGTAATGTCCTAAAATTTTTTAAATATGCCATATGAGTTAGAACATTTTAAAAGATTTTTATCTAGTTAGGGATATATTAATAGTTAGTCACCGGTGGCTTATCAATTACGGGTGGTTGTAAAGTAACACAGTGTATAGGTAGTGGTCGACGGCGTCTGAATCTAGGGCCGCGTCGTGTACCAGTTGTAGTCTTTCGGGGATTTGTAGCTCGAGGTGCGCCATTCTCGTCCTCAGAACTGTAACTAATTATAACAGAAGTTACATGATCCAATACCTACAGAAACACGGTTTAGAATGTTGAGCCTTAAATAAAGAAGACGATATGATGATGACGAGTAACGTCCTTACCACGTGAATAAATTTTCTGATTAAAAAAATTTTTAAGCACAATCATCACTCAATTTTTTTTTAAAGTTGTACTAAATAATTTACCTGTATATTGCATGTTCTTCATCAAACACTTCCTCAACTCTAAAATTGCCCTAAATGCGTGTATACATAGGTCTAACTGAAAATCATTTTTTTTTCGAACTAACTACACTGTTGCCCTGGCAAGGTCTACAGTTTTACCGGGCTACGATCTCAATATCATACTTTATATAGTCCACGCTTTATTTACATTTTGCTTATATATTTGTAAAATTGTACTGACCTATTTCACATCCATACTCACTCGACCATAAAAAAAAACTCTTACACTAATCGTATTATTGTTTATTACCTCAAAACTTGTGTTGGTGGGCCCTGCAAAAGGGCTAGACCAGTGTGCTTCATAGGTAATCCAATCAAGTCAAACAGTTCATGTAACATCGGTTGTTTAACTATAACATCAGCTTCACAATCAGCAGCCAGCGCTGGTGATAAGTTTACCTGGAAGTGATATAAAAAAAATGAATTAGAAATAAGTTCACATACTTCAATATTTTCGGTATTATGTTTTTTAGAACATCATATGATGATATTTGAATCCCCGTATCCTTAAACAAAGTAAATGCTCCCATTATAACATGTATAGAATTTCAAATTTTAACATTACCAAATATATGTTCTGGATATAACACTTAGAACAACTAAAATAACAATAGGTATTAAACAAATTAGCTTTGTTAAAGAAGCAAAATCAGTTATATGGTGATCCATGTAAAATGAATTTAACAGATTTTTTTATATCTCAGAGACCGATGAAAAAGGATTACATGTGGCAGAGACGCAAATGTTAAGATGGATGTTTAGTGCATCCAGAATGGATAAAAATAATAATGAGTATATTAGAGGACGTTGAAAATAGCACCAGTGATAGAGAGATTGAAGAGTAATAGGTTAGCATGGTATGGGCATATTATCAGAAGAGATGAAAGTCATGTAGCAAGAAAAGTTTAGCGGAAGACCAGGAAAGGTGTGGATGGATTGTATGAAAAATGATATGTGTATAAAAGGTGTGAATACTGAGATGACATCTGACAGGGGAAAGTGGAAAAATAATACATGTTTTGCCGACCCTACTTAGGTGGAATAAGGATAAGATGATTATTATGATAATTAGAAGGAAAGAAAAAAGACATGTCATCCAAAAACACAGAAAGAATACATTTTCAGTTATTACCTCCAATAACCAAGGTTTTAACGAGTCGTCAAGAAGCACATCGAACCCATAAAACTCAAAACAGTTTCTAGCTGGCGGGGTGCCAGTCGTTTGGGCTAAGAGTGTAAGTGTGACTAGTGCTCTTATACGCTGCCAAGCAAGCCACTCCATTGCACCCCATCTTCCTACTAATGCTCTTCGTACCTGTTTCAGTGTCCATTTACAACCTGTAAAGAGAAAAAGAACTATTTAAGTTTTGCATTCAGTTTAGGAGGTCAACCGACGGAATATCCATCCGATGTCCGTAGTTTCGAACCCCGATATGTCCAAATGATTTTTTTGGTATTCGTGTACATACGTGTTGCTAATTTAAACCGGTACACCTAAACAAAACACCTTGAAGAGAGCTGAATATGAGAAATATTCTTTTAGTACCGTCAAACGTAGGAGAAATAAGGAACTCTTATAACTCTTAATAAGGCTGATATTATAATTATTTTTCTTTTCCGATGAATAATAAGAGGATCATACCTAATGTCCGAAGCTGAATGATTTGGTAGAAAAAAGTAGCTATATCTAAAAAAGTGTTTAATTGAAGTGTAACCTGATGAATATTTTTATAATTTTTGTAAACAACTTTATTTGTCTCGTGATTCATTCAAGATCATTTTCCTTCGATAATATCTTAAAAGTATTACTATTTAAACATTTTATAAAGTCATTGCAGAGAATACAATCTTTATTCACGTCGAGAAGGATGAAAGATACAATACATTATACCAGTAGCTCGTCTATTTATCACCTTGTCACTTGTCAGAAGACACATTTGTCAAAACTATACTATATATATAAAATGACTGACCAACTGTGAATGAAGTCAAAATGTCAATATATATGCTATATACATAAGCCAAAATATTGTAACAAAAGTAATAACTCCGAATGTTCAACCTATGTTCTTACATCCTAAAATTAAATAATAATAGTCAAGAAAAATATATTCTTGAACTTTATAGTCCCCGACTTGAGACGATTTTGGTATGATTTTCAAGGAATTTCTTACCACTTCCAATTCTATCCTTGCATTCAGCATAGCGCGGACCAGTTTTGTTCAAAGATGAATTCGTCAAGTGTCTATATGGATTGTGAATATCAGATAACGTGTACTTGTCTGTTCCTGGATAAGATGATATATTATTTAGCATATAATTTAAGGTGACCAATAAAACGATTTTTTATTTGTTTAAGTCTCTTGTGAAAATACATTAGCTTATCATGCTTTAAAGGGTCTTATCTAGAGATCAACTCTACTTTTAGTAATCATTCAAAATGTTTAAAAATGCTAAAATTCTCAGAAATTGAATTTATTTTCCAGTTACGATATTATTTTCTAGGATGAGAATAATAAAGTATTCTGACAACTTCAGATCGATATTTCAAAGTAAAGTACTTTATGTTTAAAATAATACAAATATTTGTTAATTCAATCTTAGTAGTAAATATTTTATTTGTAGTTTTTTAAGTGTCTCGTGCTTTATCTTTATTACTTGGTATATCAACTTAAATAATAGAAAAAAAAAACAAATTTAAATTTATTATATTTGTATCTAGAAATCGCTCCAAAACATATAAAGTAATCTACTTTGAAAGGTAAAAAAAAATTTAATGACCTTTACAACTTGTTGTCGTATGTACGCGGTTTTTTTACACTCTTTACATAAAATAATCGGCGTAAATGAAACTGTTTTTTTTATTATTAAGAAAGATATATGTAATTAATATTTGCAACTATACCAAATCTGGCAAGGCCTTCAGCGTACATATAAGCAGTGAGCGGCCTGTAACTAGGCACACAGACGTACAGCCTAAGATCGAATTTGTACCCGGCAATCAGAAGTGGACGCTCTATGTACCGTTGAACTACCGCTGCGGTACCACAACTCATCTCACATACACTCTGAAATTACATAATTTTAATACTTTTTATGATAATTATATACGTTCTTCTTCGATAGCACACACAAAGACTGCTCGGATTCATGTAAACAGTTTTTGAATAGATACAGTAGTTCTCACGTTGATAATCTATTGCAAAAATGCTGTTCTTATATCAAGGGCTATTTACATGCGTGTTATTTCTTAATCTAGACTTAACAAAAATATCTATCTATCATCACTTAAGAAGTTATTAAAACTGTTTAATTGATTTATGTGATCATATATATAGTAAACATAATATTGACAAGTCACAAAAGAAAATGAAATAAGTACAATATAAAATATACTGCAAAACATGTTGCTACATAAATATGACTTACATTAATAATACAATTAAAGAGTAACTAATTTCAAATAGATACTTTAAGACTTTAATGTAAAGTTTTGAGTTTGAAAGTGGACGGATATAGGAGTAGAGGAAGACCGAAAAAGGTATGGATGGATTGTGTGAAAAACGATATGTGTATAAAAAGTGTGAATACTGAGATGACATCTGACAGAGGAGAGTGGAAAAGGAAAACATGTTGTGCCGACCCTACTTAGGTGGGATAAGGGTAAGAAGATGAAGATGACTTTAAGACTTTAATATTGTACTAAATCTATATGTTACTTAATATAGTTTAAGAATGTAAAGAGAAGAATCAAACGATAAAATAATACTTCAAGAATGTACTAATTTCATCTGATTCTCTTTTAACTATAAACTTTGACAATGGTAATACCATCATAAGAAAATCACTATAACCATCGAGATATTTCGTTAAAACTTATAAAGATAGCTTACCCGAAACAAAAAGATACCTCTACCCTGACTCTGCGCTACTGGCTTGTGTATCCAAACAACGTTCGAAGCTCCGTCACCTTCATCTCGACGGAGGCGCGAACATTCCGATACCAATTTAGCATATTCCAAAGGTAAGTGATAGCATGGTGGACTGAAATACAAAAATAATAAATATATGAAATAAGTTTTAATGTCTCTACCCACTACACCGTACCATACCATGGTCGTAACCGTATCGAAACATGCAAGAAAATATTAAATTAGTATTAGATATAAATATCGTAACGACTTGCCTCAAATCGCAGTAAGTTGCTACTTTCCTATTTTAAGCGTTATATAATTTATTACAAAAAAAAAAACATTATTAAACACAACTCTACAAACTGCATTTGTACCAAAGTTATATATGATAGTAAATTTTAACCTATTAATACTTGTACTCGAATGAAGTATCCTTAACAAATTGTAAGGTTGTTTACAAATCGGAACTTTATCAGTATACAATAGTTTGTAATGTATATTTCAACGAGCCGTGTTAACTTTTTAAGCATAGATATCAGAAAAAATAACACACATGTATTATTTAAACCTACCTAGATATCTTATTCGAATAGCAGACATTCTAAAATGTATCTTAAGTAAACATCGGAGGTAGTAAAATGTAGTAAATTTTGATTGCGATTACGACCCACGTGTAAACACGTATTCGTTCATCGTAAAACAATCCTATCGCTGCGTCTATCTACGTTTTCGCGTAAAATTTCAAGCGTACTAGTGGGAATACCGTCACGCAACTTACACAGTTTATCAGAAATATTCAAATCTTATAACATGTTTTAATGAAATGTACGATTTGTAGACGTTTATTACCCGCGTACTCAATACTTTAGCGAAATACATTTTCATTGTTACAAAACGATAGAATAATCATTAGCTCATTATAATTATATGATGAATAAGACCATAGAACATTTTTGGAGTTTACTCCTTAAGAATCGATGTTCATATAAGGCACCCGATATGCAAAAAATATGAAGAGTAAAATTTTCTGATCGAATGACAGCGTTACGTTTTTTGTGCGCCACCTACAAGTATTGTGCGCACCTTTGACAAGATGACTGATTGGGATTAATACAATTTTACAATCCGAACTCAATTTAGATATTGTTTAAGACAGAACACTGGAGGCGACGAGGTATGGTTCTAATTATGTAAAATGTTAGATGTATATATCATATTTTGCCGAATAGTCATAAAAAATGTAAATAGAATAAAAATAGATACGGTCTTTGAGTCATTTAATATGAATACGGATTTTTTTTAGTCTAGTAAGCCTTTTTTGTTCTTGTTCAAAGATTAGTTCAATATTCAACACTCATTAAAAGCTATCATTTTTAAAAAAATATGACTATTATCTATACTGATGTATGCAAATGGCAGTAACTGTTGTATGCATGATACTGTTAATTTATTTTACAATAATTATTGTTACAGACTATTGCCAATTATTATGATGCGAGTAATTTACTGTTTTGTATCGTATTGCAATATGTACCAGTAACACGATAATGATATGAATATATACTTTTCCTATCGCGACTCTGTGTGTGAGCAACATGAAGATTTCTTCCTTTCACACCTATTAGTTGTTGCATAATGCTTGTTACTAGCTAGGTAGTTACTTGTTATCACATTGCGATAATACCGATTACCTCATAATCTTCTTCTATACATATAATAAGAATGTAAATCCAAAGTGTCTGTCCTTTTTTGATTTTTGAAAAAAAAAATTCGCAGGTGTCTAGGAATAAGTAATAGAATCCATTTCGATCATTTTTAGAAATGTCTGTCTGTTTGTTTGAACACGCATCACTGGTAAAGTACAAGGTTTCTGATAAAACTCCAGCAAGAAAATAACCAAGCATATTCCGGAGCAACATAATTTTTTGTTTCATTAAAATCGGTTAACTCTATCAAAAGTTATTGTAATTTTAATGACGACGGGAGTTAAGTACGAGAGAAAAATAGATAAGTAAATGGACTTTATCCTCATCCAAAAACCAGGGTATTTTATAACATAAATAAACATTACCACAGTATTACATTACTAAGACATAGAACGAAAGAAAAATGGTTAATGTTTTATTTTCATATAAATAAATATTAATAACCTAAGAAGTTCAGTGATTAATTAATATACATTATTGCAAATAGATGGCGCTCAACCGCCATTTTCTAAATCTATTACTACTATAATATACATTCTAAAAATTGGCGAATTACATATATTACATATTTCTATAAATTTAATAACTTAATGTGTACTTTGTGTAAGTAAAATATGATTTTTATTTTTCGATCGCAAAAGGTTTATGATTAAATTTGTAAATTTCTAATTAGTTTTGTGTTGTAAACATTACAAGTTATTGAACCTTATCACACTTTAGGACAATTTTTTATTATAATAAAAAAAAGAGACTAAAATTGTTCATTGAACATAAATATAAGAAAAATCATCTTTAGAATCAATAACAGACTACATTTTTGACGACAACAGATGGCGCTAAATTTATAATTTTATTGGTTTACTGTCGTAAGAATATTATTGCAAGGAAGATTATAGATAACAGTGATATAATTTTTGTGTTTTTTAGGCTTACTTCGAATTATAATTTTCAAAAATTTACCTTGATTCTAATGTCTTAATTACGCTTTGAATTAATGAATATTTTTTAGTTTATGCATTAGGGAGCTTGCATTTTCTTCCAGCGGTACCGTGGAAAAAAAATGATTGCAGGCAGTGCAAATAAAAGAAAGGATAACATAAAAGTAATAATAAGAATGATCTATGTGAAGTATATATGAATGAATATTATAAGCCCTCGGTTGATTTTTTAAGACTCAGATCTCAAAATGGCAGATTATTTTTTCAATTATTTTTTAATTTCACTACATCGTTACATTGTAAATTTCATGGTTTAGTAAAAAAAGTTCGTACAAATGAAAAAATAATTTAATGATACATTTTACATAAAAATTATTATTTTACAATTCATCATTTGTTATTTTTCAAAGCTTTGTAATAAATCAGATATTTTTTAAGCGTTTGCTTCCAACAGTCTATTGACATATGCCTCAGGTCTACAGTCGTTTGTTTTTACAGTTGTTAAATTAGAATATTAATGCTATGTTACTCCTATAACTGTGTGTATCGTCACGAAGTTTTATCCATGTTCGCAATAACTTTAGGTGTGGGCATACATTAACGTCGTGTGTTACGAACTATGGTGCGACCATTATTAGTTTTTAACCTGACGCTTTACATTACAAATATACAAGATACACAGATATAAATTCAGATTGTTTCATTAATCACTGTGTTTTGTATTCCGTTCCACGCGGACGAAATCGCGAGCACAGCTAGTTATTAATAATACTAATGGACAAGGGAAAGAAGAATGATGATCATCATCATCAGCCTGTAAGAGACCTACTGCAAGGCTATAGACCTCTTTCCGAAGGAAGGTATGGGCATAATCACCACGCCAGCCCAAGACGTATTCAAGATTTCAAACTCTAAGAAATCCACAGTTCTATATTTTCCCACATACGGTGGTTCTACGAGATAATTTCTCAGGTTCAGGTATCGTCACGATGTTTTCCTTCACGGTCAGCCGAAATTGTTACCAATTTCAATTAGTAAATGTACGCGAATTCCGAAAAATTCGTTCGTACATGCCGGGATGCGAACCTGCGCACATCGGATTGACATTTCACCGGTCAAACCACTAGATCACCACGACTTCCAGAAGAATGATGTTTTTAGTAATTTATTACACATTGCGCCAAGAATTAGTATTCTTATAATAATGACCATCTTTAATGGTTTTTATTTTTAGCTATAGTATCTATATGTGCTGTTGATATAAATTCTTAAAATTTGCATCCAATTTTGTAGGAAAGACTATAGATTTTATTTTAAAAATTGTTTTGCCGACAGAAAGGTAATGCTGATATTATTGCAATTAATTCAGACAGAAGTAAATCACGTGTACAAAGTCCGCCCGTGACTTGTCTGCTAGTAATAAACATGAATATATAATATCTTATTTATACCCCACGATCCCAGGACTGGAGGAACATAGCGTTCAAAACAAAAACGTAACGACATTGATCCCTTTTCTTGGTGCGATCGTCACGCGATCTCCGGTACCACTTGGGGGTAATTGCCGTGAAAATACCCCTGGCTTAATATTCTAAACAATAATTTAATATCGCCGTGAACTTTTACCTTCTGACACTGTGTTGGAATGCTTAACGCGGCCTTTTCAAACTTGACAACCTATGTATACTTTACAACGTATAATTTACAAGTTGTTTTAGTAGCTTTCGTTCTATTATTTGTCTTTAATTTTATATATATTATTTTTTCACAGACATAAATTAATATTAATAAAATGTCGCCGATATTTCGATTTGGTTCATTCTTCGCTTCTTCCTTCCTGGCCCTAGTCCTTCGCTAGTCGTACCTCCATAGAGGAAGCTCACGTACGAAATAATAGTGCAATGATAACTCATTTGGACATTGAATAAGGATGAAACTTACAAAGAAATAACCTACTTTAACCATCAAAGCGAATATGGCTCAATAATAGCGCGTTCAAAGACCGCGTTGATCACCTAGTTCTGAATGATAGGATATCGTAGGACATATTATAATGAAACTGTGACATGATGTTAAAGCTTTTTCTAACGCTGAACTGTGTTGACTCTTGTGTTCCCTGAGAAACGCAGAAATAACTAATGAATTGAAGGAATAGTAGGAATTTTCGTAATTAATATATTTTTTCAAGTTGTAAAAATAAACATTTTATTGTACATCAATCAATTCATATAATTAATTATAAACTTTATCAGATAAACATAAATATAAGTACATATTTACACGCAATTCGCTACGAAACAGCTGACGCGTATGCGTCTACAAACTGCACCTGTGCAGGGGCGAACCGGTGCGAACTTATTGGCTGCCTTAAACCAATAAGCGCGCAGAAAGAGTCACGACGGAAAAATCTTACACGTTTTTACAACTAGCCTACATCCGTACCGAGCAATAAAGAACTTCATTCTAAAATTAAAGTAGGATCTCGCCAAATACCTAGCATTATATTTTGATGACTGAAACGTAGCGTTGGTTTCTTTTTGAAATCTAGTGTAATGGGCAATCATTCGTCAAGTAAAATGTGTGGTCGTGCTTTTTTTTCATTTAAAACTGCAGAAAGATTGTTCAAGACCTGACTACACAGTGAATACATGTACAGTACGTGACAATTATATTTGACTAGATCCACATAGATACACAGTAAGTGTAACACATGTCACGATAGCATGCTTAAGGCTTGTAGGCCAAAACATGATCGCCCATGCTATCAGGTTATACTTACTGTATTTACCATTACAGTTTTGATAAATTGCCCTGTTAGTATAAAAAATTGTTAATAGCAGTATACATTTCAAATATGCATTAAGCATTTCGCACCGTATTAACATGATTACTGTTAGAGCAACACAAATCTTTTTTCGTTCAAGGTATGTCTATAGGACAGAATTAAATGCAAGGTAATACCGTGCAGCACGCAACAAAGTGCGTAGATTCATTCAAATAACCGATGACGCAGGCGATTGACTTGTACCGTGCGATCCGAGCTTGCAAACTAACCTAACGCAAAGTTATTATACAACTGTATGTATAAACGTTTAAAAAGCTTAAAACTTATCATGGTCACGCTAATTTATTGGAAGTTTTTGTTTTAAACGCGATTAATGATACTGTCAGTATTTTTTAGAAATTTAATGTTTCTTTTGGAAATTGGATAACTAATGAAATGTTAGCTTTGCAGCTTTATGCAGATATACTTTTAAAACTAAAAAAAGTTGTACAAAGGTTGATACACGAATAAAGGCCTGAAAAGTTCTCATAGTGCGCTTTTTAATCAACAAATTATTTAACCCTTCACAATGTTAATATAATGCTAAATAACTATTGCACTGCTATTGAAAAAAGCCATGACACTACTGCGACCGGCTTTTGTTATTTTTAATCGCAAAGTCGACCTTACTTAACTTAGCATGTCATTATTTACTGTTATGACATTGCAAAGGATGAAAATAAACATTTGAAATAAATTGATATGCATGTTAAATAATACTCATTGCGCAAATATTAATCATTTATATCGTAACAGCGATGCACAGCTTTCCTTTAGTTTTTTAACTGCTCAATGTACTGTATTAATTTTCTTAAAAGACGCAACAATTTTCTAATATCGCCGCTAAATTATAACTAAAAATTATGAAAATTTAAGTATTTTGCTCCTTATACAATGCAAACTTTCCAGATGTCATGTAGATAACAATGAGTTTGCCGAGAGATCCAAAGAATTACTATATATCTAAAGAAATGTATTGGTAATTTCCTATAAAATAGAAAACAACTTTATAAATGAACCAAGCGTAAATATAGTATCTAGAGATGTAACTATTACCGGTAACATATTAATTTATCACTTATACGAACACGGTAAGCTATGAAGTCTGCATCGCAAATTATAGTTACTTGAAATACTTTTAATAAAATTGTAATAGAATATTTTTTCCTTTTAAAAATATTTCAATTATGGTCTCTATCTTTGCCGATAGGATAAAATCTTTTAGAGTTTAATTCATTTAGATTTTTACACTTTATAGGTTGGACCGTTCGACCACAATTTGACCTGATGTTAAATCACGTTTAGTCCAAGACGGTAAGCACGTTAAAGCTAGAGGCAGACAGGCTCTGAAGTGCATTGGCAGTAATACACCTTGGTGCTTGGTGTAATATTTTCTACTTGAAAAAAGTAGATTTTTTTTAAACTAACATTATATATTACAATAACTGTTGTTCACTTTTATACATATGATTTCTATCACGTGTATAGATCCAATGTTGTCTTGTTTCTATGATTTATTTCTGATTACTCGTTCCGTGATGTACGCTTATATGACAAATGGTTCTAATTTCTTTACTTTATCCGATATTTTAGTTTCCCCATATATCAACAAATAAATATAGGATAACCGGTTGGTTACCTGTCATAACTATATTATGACATATTACTTATATAATCATAGAAGCAATTATTTAGCAGAAGGTTATATGACTATTATGATTATACATAATGAGAATTGAAAAATAAAGTAATGTTTAGTTAAAATAATATACTTTGGATCATGAATTTTTCCTTATATATTTTATATAAATACATCATCAACTTCCTTTTTTTTTACGTAGGGAAATCCATGATGTACACGCCAACCTCCCGGAGGAGAGGGTGGGTAATGTGAGACGCCTATTCACTAAAACACATCACACTATATCATTATCTTCCTACCCTTATCCCACCAAAGTAGGGTCGGTCTTTGTCGTGTTGTGATGTATAATTTGGCTACATTTTTACAATCATCCGCTTGCCTAATATGAATCCTCCTTGGGACTATTCTGTAATTTTTGTAGTATCACTATAATGTCAACTTCCTATCTTCGTATGGATGCCTAACGCGGATATTAGACTCTTCGATAACACGTGGTAAGGATACCAATGACGCGCTTGTTTACGATGTGTCCGTGCATTGAACTTCCACCGGCTCTGGTTCCAGGTCTAACACAGCCTTCCCGGAACCTCTCCACTAACACAATTGAGTGACGTTAGTATCGTATAAATGTTAATGTCAATATTTATACGAGGGTAACATTTAACATTATATAGCGTCGTGAATAGCAGAATTAGTATTAAAAAATATTAAAGAATCGACTGTTAGGCGGTACGAAGTTCGCTGGGTCAGCTAGTATTATTATAAAGGTAAATATGAAGTTTTTATTCGATTATACGTTAATTAACTACTTTCGGCTTTTTTTTATTCATAAAACTGGTTATACACATCCTTTTAGTTCGCGCAAAAGTATTTCAGCCACTTGTATCAAGGTTTTGCACATCGCATTCTAGGTGATCAAGCCTTTGATATTCCCTCTGTATAAAAACTTCAACTGGTGCTTCGCAAAGCATTTTTGGAATATGATATGCAATACAGACATGTGTACCTTTGCGACAGAGAATAGCTGTTGTTTTTTTATACTTTATAGGTTAGCGTTTGACCACAATCTCATTTGATGTGAAATGATGATTTGGTCTAATAGGGTAGTCACGCTAACCCTAGGGGGGAGACAGACTCCCAAGTGTAGCTGAGGGAACACACCAACAGGTGCTTGGGGACATATTTTCAACTTTAAGGTGGTAGCTAGTCAGGCGGACTAAGAAAAAGCCCTACCACAATGCACCATTGTACTTGCAAAACTCCAATACTTAATATGTCGCATCGCCTTACTTGGCGCTTGTGCTGTCAAACGTCTCTACATACTAATATAGTCGATCGTTTAGGCCAAAAACTATTTAGCCGATTTGTATTGTAATGACAAAACTGAATTATGCACAAAAAAGTAATATGTTTCCTTTACCGATAATAGACGATAAAGTAGATTGTAATCAGTATTTTTAGAAATTTGAAAACATAAAAGTCGGGTGAAAACAGTTTTTGAGCACGCACATCGACGATGTCTTTGCGGTTGTAAATTTTAATTTCGTCCCATGGAAATTAACAAGGAACGGCATGAGACTTGTTTACAAAACAAATCGCTGATTTAATGCCATCGTAAAAGCTGTTATCGAGGTCGGATTTGAAAGATGGGAGGTCCTGGATAACAAAGTATGGAGACCGAGAATACTTTTTAATAACAAGTATGCTTTAAGAAATACTTCATCAATGTGAACTTTTTTATTCAGCAATAGTTATGTTTTTCTGTTATTGAAATATATTCAAAAAATCATATTGTGGATGGGCCGTCTCATTGGAGGCCCCGTTGTTAAGAAGCTATCGCCCGTCTCCTAAATCCAGCCCTGGTTATTATTATTTCCTAAACAATTAATGTAAATTACTTTCGTGTTGTAAAATAAAAATTAATGGTTATCGATTCCTTTGTTTGTTTGTTATCGTTATACGAAAAATTACTTTTCCAAACCTACATTAACATTCGAATCACATTTACCTATTTGGAACTTATATCAATTAAACTACAGATATAATTGCTACTATAGCTGGTAAAAAAACAAAAATTCTAGTCATGCATTCAGAAATAAATTGCTTTGGTAATAAACATAAACATGTGTTCTACAATGGAGTAAGAATACAGTGCACGTTAATGTTCGTTTCTTGATATTTTCCTTATCACTGACAAGTCAAGCACTCGGAATACATAAGCAAACTATCCTCTATTTATAAATTAACGATGACAAAAAAGTTCAGTACATTTTTCTCCTATGACTGTCCATCGATTGTTTTATTATTTTTACTAGCTATTGCTGAACTTTACTGTAAGCAAGAAAAAAAAAAGAACAGTTGTTTCTTCCCTTAACGTCGACGAATTGAAGCCCTTAGTCGCAATTTCTATTCATCATACTTTACAATCCTTATGTCAACTAATTTACAATAATTACAGCCGCCTGGGCGACCACTACTATAATGAAATATAAAGACTGATTCGCTAACTCTTATATCAATGCAATTATTACGAGTCAAACCGATGAAGGCTAAATGGTTAATGTTTGGATATCGCGTCGATCGACTTGCGAATGAGTGATCCGGAGCTTACGGTGGAGTAAAACATCGTGATGAAACCACACCACAGTGGTAGGACTTTTTCCAAATCCGCCTAACTAGCTCCCACCCTCCAGTTCAAAATCTGTCACTGAGCACTTCTAGACGAGTGCCGCCAGGTATAACTGAAAGCTATTACCCCACTAGGTTTAGCGTTTTTACCGTCTTAGAACAACATCATTATTTAACATCTGGTAAGATTGTGGTCAGATGCAAAAACCTATAAAATATAAAAACAAAAAATTTAGAATCAGTAAGTTGTATGAAACAAATTCGTTATCCGCGTCTGCTTGTGTGTTCATTTAGTTCTTCTAAAGTAGTAAATGTATTTTGAACCATAAATTAACATATATTTAATTTCTTCTAAAAACATACATATTATATTAATAGAATGTAGAGAAAATCCAACGTATGGTAATCAAGTTTTTATAACGGACGTAATCTGAAATAATTGATATGAACAGACAAATTTTCAAAAGAAATCCTTTAAATTAATACATCAACTCTGTTAATCTACATAACATATGAAGGGTAATCAGTTATACCATATACATATTTATTAGCCATACCAAGACCAATTTTAATTGGCTTTTAGTAATTGAAGACAAAATATAATTACCTGAAATCGTATATTGAGCCATATACTCTCCTCATGCAACGCAGAAGTCGAGATAAGCTGTCTTTCCGACATATTGACCCACCTTTCGGTATGTGATTCATGAACTGAAATATATAAAATTATCTTTTAACCTTCTACAAAAAAGTGACGTGATGGATGATGTAGAAGCATACATGAATGGAGGAAAATTTATTACATATTTTATACTGTGATGCGGTCCGCATGATGATCAGCGCTCATCGACGTCTATGGACAGTTGTAACACCACTTTTTTCTCGAATAACTCCGTACAATAATCCCCTGGGAAAACCTAAGCTAGGAGATCACTACACAACCGGAGTGCTCTTGTAAGTAAATTGCTCTAAAACAGAACTGTCTGTGACCAATTTAGTTCAATATGACAATGCATTTCCTGCATATAGTGAGATGTGTCATAGCTAAAGTAACCGGAAGCATAATATCGGACTAATCTTGTAACATCTATTATACAAACTGTAGAACAAACACAAAAAGCGATTGTAAACATCAAATCAAATCAAATCAAAAATACTTCATTCAATATAGGCCTTAAGAAGGCGCGGTGCTTATGAACGTCAAAACTACCACCGGTTTGAAATACATCCCGGTCATCGAGAAGAACCGGCAAGAAGCTCGATCAGGTTTATCTTTTTAACATATACTTATATATTTAAAATTCATTATACATTACAATCGATTTTAGTGGATGCACAGAGAGGAGTCAATTCCAGACATCACCATCGTTCATATATTGATCCACTCTATAATAGCCCTTTGACACCAAAACCCGCTTAACATGGCACTTAAACTTATAGTCTGGCAAATCGGTAATATGCTTTGGGACTTTGTTATAAAACCTAACACTATTACCTAAAAAACTGTTACTGGTTTTACTGAGTCTAAAACATGGAACGACCAGTTTGTCACAGTTTCTAGTCTTTAAATCATGCCTGTGTTTTACGAACTCCAGCTTATGAAAGTATTTGCGAACATACATTAAATTATCCAGAATGTACTGGGAAGGCAGAGTTAAGAGACCGAATTCTTGAAACTTAGAACATAACAGTAATACCAAAATAGCTTAAGATATAAGGACAAGTGGTATATATCATAAATGTACGAGTGTCATATAGAATGAAATGTTTCTAAGAACACCCTATGTTGCGCAAAGTTTTGAATATTGTTAATTAAATTGTAGACTGAATATACATTAAATACAACCTGCCAATCCCCGAGAGTTTTGTACCAAGCCGAAGGGAAAGCGCTAGACCTCCACCATAAATTCCATCGGTCCTCAGATCCACTGCTGCCCTGATACATACGCCAACCGCGTTCAGCACACACCTTCAATGAAATAAAAAATTAAGATATGTATGTAGTTCATGTTTTAATCTTTTTGTGCTATAAACTCGAACAAAAAAATTACTTAAACGATTAATATTTGCATACTTAATTCTGTTTATTAGTTTGTCTATTCTGCTTGTTTATGTTATAAACTTTAATATCTTATAACGTCTCAAATTGTTTTCTTTTTATGTCACTACATGATGTTAGCATAGAAATATTTATTTAATTGTTATTAATTGCACTGTTCCTTGGAGTAATAAAAACCGTCTGACACGAATGCAAGCAATTATTATATAAAAAAGTTTGGTAAAACCAGTATTAATTTGTATGATTGATTTAAATTTGGTACACACAAAAACCAAGTTAAATAAAATTTGACTTCATGTGCAAGTATGTATGTAAGTATGTATTATTCTATATAAATAAAATGATAGAGTTATGTCGTTGTACGTGCATCATTCCAAATCTACTGGACAAGTTTCGATCACTTGTTTTTAATTTTCATTTGTTCATTCATTCATTCATTTGTTTTTGTTCAAAAAATATCACGATAGTTTCATTTAATATAAAGGTGTTAAAGTTTTAAGAAGCTACGATTTTTTAAGCACTACGGGTTCAACAAAGTGTTTCTCTTGTCATGGAGAAATGTGGAAGCGGTATAGTGGTTATTTTTTCCTCTGTACATAAAATATATTGTAGTAATATACGACGCAGACGAAGTCGTGGATATTAACTACTAATAAGAAATAATTTGCTCTACCCATGATAGAATTAAAGAATAAATCTAATCAAGTATATGTAGGACATTGCAATTACATCAGACACCATACGCGAGGTATAATAACATACACCACGGCGCTCAGGCATGCCGCGTAACAGGATCAGCCGAAATATATATATAATATATATATATATTTTTAATATAAGTTCGGCAAAATGACTGTACAGGACCTGATGGTAAGTACGGTACAGTCCAAAAACAACGGCGACTGTCGGTGTTAAATACCAACGGCAGTCGTCGTGATCATGCCGACCTGCAAAATTGCCTCTTCCCGCCTCGTTTGAAGGACCCCATATCATAAGAGGGAGGGAACACACTAATCGGGAGGCGATTCCACATCTTCACAGTACGACAAAGATAAGAATTTTCGAACTTCTTCGTTCTTGCCGAGAAGGTTTCTACTGTGAATCTGTGGAGCCGCGTACCCGCCCGTGAGGTTCTGAAGTGGAAAGGAGAAGATGAAATCCAGTAATAAAAGTTGATTGGATATCTATACTCGACTGAATAATTACAACAATGCATATCATGATAAGCCTATTAGTAACTCTTTTTTATTTTGTCACATTTCTTTTATACTTTATTCGTTTTAGCAATTAACCACAATTCCATCTGATATTAAATGACAATGTAATCTAAGACGGTGAACACACTAAGCCTAGAGGGGACTGGCTCTAAAATGCAGCAGTCGGAATATACGAACAGGTGACTGACGACATATTTTTAACTTGAGGGTGGAAGCTAACGAGGCGTACTTAGAAAAAGCCCTACCAACATGCAAAGTTTCAAAACTTAGTAGTATATATCCATCATCCAGGAGTCATATAAGCGGGCATATCAATGACTATTGCCTTTAGGTTGTAAATCTCAAGGGAGTCGATTTTTATTTTAAATTATACAGTGCCGTTAACTTATCGTGGTTCAGAAAAATCTCAATATTGGAGAATCAATATTATAACCATAGAAATAAGTCAATAAATTATTCTAAGAAAATAAAAAAGTATTTTATATTATTATCACTACATATTATAAAACAAAAGATCGTCCGTCAGTACATATTATAAAACAAAGTCGTCTGTCTGTCTGCATGTTCGCAATAAACTCGAAAACTATGATGAACTATGAATGGATTGTAAAGCGGTCTTTACCAATAGATAGAACACTACATGAGGAGGGTTTAGCTATATAATTTGGCAGGACAACGTCCGCCGGGCCTGCTAGTATACTACTAAAGCTACATTATAAACAAGAAACGTGGCCTGCATTCTATTTTCAAGATTTACATTAACGAGAGCGAAACCACGAACAAAAACTAGTTATAGACAACTATTAATAAGTAAATACCTTAACAAGTAGACCAGGTCCTGATCCGTTATCATTCAGTCTGTAGATAAAAGGCTCATCGTTCTCGATGTTCCCGTCCATGGTGCAATGATCTGCGATCAAATTTTTTTACTTTTACCTACTAATTACTACTACTACTAATTACCTCAATTGTATACAATTGGAAAAACTTTGAGAGTTCTCCTACGACTATCTGTAAAAATATACTGACTACAACAATATAAATGATAGTGGCATTTTATTCAATTAGAGTGAATGGAGTTTATTAAAAAACTATGGGTAAAAGTTCTTTGTTTAGTTTTACTTTTCCTACAGTTTAGAATCTTAACTAATTTTATAGATACAAATATGAGTTTGTTTGTTTATTTGTTACGCTTTTACGCCTTAGCTACTAAACCGATATTAATTTAGCAATACAACTGTCAGGGGAACAGAAAAGGGCATAGGGTACCTTTAATTAAAAAAAAAAAGGACTTTTTCCCAGGGTCCGCATTATAATAATGGAATATACATTGACGCGAGCGAAGACGCGTGCAAATGTTAGTGTTGGATATTTCAATTGTTGAAGCAATGTCTCTAATTGTGTTGTCTTTTATTTTATTCAAAGTTTATTATTTGAATAACTTTTCTTCTTCCAAAATATTTTAAGTAAGCGTTACTATCATATTATGGTTATAAAGCTTCATACAAGTAATCGAGCCTTTTCAAACGATTTCCGTACAATTTAAGAACGGTAGTACAAATTTTAAATTGGCATTGTTTTCAACAATACCTTAGGAAATGTAACAGTAATACTCCAAGTATATGAACTGTGATTTATATGATATGTATACGTACTATGTATACTAACAAATCCAGAGTTCAACTTTCATTATTATTATTTACGCATAATATTAGAAGTTTACAAGATATCTAGATACATACACGTGCGTAAATGTTTGATAATTAATAATTACTGGATAGACTCGTTTCAATAATTTCGAGTACAATCATTTTATAATATGGCTTATAAATTAATATAATTTGAAAAGAATTTTAGATTCGATAACATTCGGTACAATGTACCGTCAGATATATCAAGTACTATTTTATTTTATTTTTAATAATTTCGTATATTTTCATATTATTCATACAAACCTTATCATAAGCATATCAGACTTCCACTCAATGAAGTACACCCAAAAACAGAAGCGTACGCAAACGCGTGAATCGCATGTTAAACGATCGTCCCAGTGGGAATGTTTTCGTTAGTAGTAACGTTATCAGACACGTTAACCTTACGCTCGCGACTGAGTCAGTCGGCCGCCCGCCCTACACTGTCTAACTTTCCCTGAACATCAGATTCAAGCAACCCCCGATGATTTGTAACAGGTCGTTCATGACACAAGCTCTGACGACACATAACGGTTATGCATTTTGATAATATAAATACGTGATCATTTTTATCGTGAAATTATTATTAAGGTTTACAATAATATCCAAATCCAAAGCATTCTTATTACAGCATTGTAAATTACCTCTTTATTCACGGAAACTATAAAACAAATAAATAGCGAATATATTGGTCCAAGTTTGCATATTTCTACAAAAGAAATAATAGTATTTTCTATTTATGTAACAGACTTTTTATATACTTTTAGCTTAATTATACAAAAATGTTAGTTAATTACTATTTCTATATTTGTATAAAATACATAATAATCCACAATACCGTTTGTTACTTAAAAAAAATTACCTTGTAATATTAAGCTCGCCTATTTACGAACTAAAAGCATACATCTATACTTTTATTTTCATCATTATTTGACCAGAGATTAATAAAATCATAGCTCATTTTAAAGGACGGTCAAATTAATAACTAACAGGGTTTTAAAAAGCCTGAGCCTTCGTTGCAGCTTCAGGAACGTGATCATAAGTTCTTTAGTACGAATTTTGAACTTCGCTTTCTTGCTAACAGTAACAACACAATTATACAAAATATCAGCTTAGACTACTAAACACGTTATGTAAACACGATTATATTATAAAAATGTCTGCGATCGGTTTTATATTCGAAATTATTCACGATAGAATAACATAGTACAGTAACAACAAAGAAATTCGTATGTAACATATTTAAATGAATTGAGAAATTCTGAAAACCTGTCGTAAGATATTATCCTTGTTTTACTCTAATCTACCTAAAACCTACCTGACCTAAATACATATAATATATATTTATAGTTGAACACTGATAGAATATTTAATCGGTAAAACTTCTCTCATGTCATGTTGTTTTCTCACGGAGCTGAGATAATAATTAAAAATAAACATTCAAGACACGTACCTTAATTCGTTTATTCCTGACAGTATTTTATTTATTCCACTCGCAAACTTTGCAACAAGGTTATAGTTATTACGAAACGAAAGTAATTCTGCATTAAAATTCACCCTAATAGCTTTAAATTCAATTTCGTTTACAATGTCATTACTACTTAATAAATGGGTACCAGGTAATATTTACAAAAGTTTTGAAAGTATGAAGGTCGTATAAGGTACCACGAGTGTTTCGACATATTTAGAGATATAAAGACGATTTTACACTACACGATTTTACGTTATTAACACTTCAATTTAAATACGAAACCGTTCATTTTTTATCTTTTGGTGTTGAAAACATACTGTTGCAATGTTTATTGATCTATAGAAATCGTTTAATTATGAATGCAGTCAGGTCGCCTGGTCAATATATTTATAATTTATTTATCTTGCATATCAAAAACTGCTCACCAACTTCTTTAGAAATGTCATGACTTTTTTTTAGTAGTTCGTGTCGTATACAATTTGCAAGAACTAACCCATAATTTTCAATATTAATTTTTATTTTGTTTAACAACATAAACATAGCTTCGTCCGAGAATATGAAGCGGAGATATGGTTTAAAAAGTTCCTTTTTGGTTTACCGGAATACATTGACATATAAAAGGTAATATTAAATATTGAGTAGAATTAACAAACACGTGCTAAAAACGATTGTAGTTTTAATGGATCATGCAAATATGTACGTTAAAAAGATAAATCCCATCGAGTTTCTTCCGATTCTTCTCGATGACTGGGTTGTCTTCCGAACCGGTTGTAGTTTTGTACATAAACGCCTTCTTATAGCCTAAATTGAATAAATTATTTTTGATTTTGAACGTTTTGAATCATTTAGTTCACATCACCTGTTAAATACAATTTCAACAATTATATTACTGTTCATTATTAATTTTCCCAAGACGCTATAAAAACAAATTAAATTAAAAAATATATGACCCTAAAAGGTTGTAAAGTAAAACAGAGACAGGCGGTTTAACACAATTTTCGTGATGGGAACTACCCTCCCGGGTACAATCGTGTATATTTTTTTTCAATATGCAAACCTCCATCCTCTGGGTATAGAAAGAGAGTGGGTTTAGAGTTTGTCATAAAAAAGTTGAAGTGTTTATTACGCACATTATTAAGTTTAACTGATATTACTTACGAAGTTTCTTTTATCACATAATATTTTTCATCACTTTTCACATTTACTAAGTAGTTGATTAAACTTAATTTCATAATTTAAATAAGATGGTACTCACGAAGTGTCTTTTCTTGGCGCGATATTTTTGCTATTTTATTACTGTGAATAACTGATATTGGTGGGAGGGGGGTGGATACATGGGGAAAAATTTAAAAGCTTCTAATTTTTTCCATAACACTATTTTTATTATAACCGTTCTTCAGTAAAATTAAAAAATATGTATTCTTAACTTAGCTCTCTAATATAAAAATAACTTATTGTTTAAGTTAAGTTTTCTTTTAGTTAAAAATAAACCATATGGCAGTGATTACGTAAAAAATGTTCAGAAACGAGTTACGAAAATAAATACAAAACCCAGTTTACATTCAGATGCTCTTGAAACGTTATAGTCGCTAACAATCACTTGCATTTTCATGTTAATATGATGAAATGTATTAAAAGTATTTCTGAATAGTGTATGTTTATTTTATTTACCTAATAAACTAGGTAGAGCATATGCAGAAGTAACGGTTGTTTTATCTGGGCTCATTGGAGGTTACCCTATATGTTTTGCGAAATTATTACGAAATTTTAATTCCTATAACCCATTTTTATTAACCTTTGTTAAATTTTATCATTGTTGCTTAGTGCCCGTGGAGAACGTAATGCCAGTTTACACTTATCACTTTCCTTAAATAAAACAATAATTACATAGACAGTAATGCTAAAACAAACGAAATCATGAAATTTATATCAGTAATAAAAGTACATTTTAAATGACAGTGCGAGAAGCGTATTATCTTTCTACACCTTCGAAGTATTGCTCATAATAATGATTTTATTGACATTAAAGCGTACTAGTATCATAGAAGTGAAAAACAAAGTCTCTAAACTTCAAAAACTTAAAAAGTTAGAACACTTATTTAACTTTTGCCGCTATATATACATTATAAAAAATACAGATATCGCGTCTAGAATCTTTAGTAACAATGACCAAATGTGGGCAATTATTATAAATCACCTTCGCGAACAAGGCCACCGCTATGCATCAGCCGGCTAGTGACCAAGTAACGAAGCCGAATGTTTAAACAAAAAATTGAAAATAAGAAACAAGTCCTTTTAACGAACAATAATGGCTTTTAAAACCGCATCAGTTGACGTGGTTTCGACTGCTTCATTTACCTTAAATCCACATTAAAATAAAAATGAGCTGCGTCAGCTCTGACGCAGGACTGTAGTTTACTCCATAAGAGCGATTGTGTTTGCATAAGCACAAAAAAAGCTTACTAGACTAAAAAAGACCGATATCATATCAAAAGGTAAATAAAAACGCATCCATAGAAATACATAAAGACTGTATATATTTTTATTCTATTTACATTTTTTATGACTATTCGGCAAAATATTATACATCAAACATTTTACATATATAGAACCATTCCTAGTTGTCGCCGGTGTTCTATCAGAAATAATATTTAAATTAAGTTTGGATTTAAATAATTGTATCAATCTCAATCCGTCATCTTGTGAAAGATGCGCACAATAGGTTGCACACAAAAAACGTAACGCTGTCATTCGATTTTCGACGAAATTTTACTCTTCATTTTTTTCCATACCGGGCGCACATATGAAAATCGATTCTTAAATAGTAACCGCCAAAAAATTATTGCAATGAAGTCATAATATAGCGGTATCATCCAATAATAGACATTTGTAGTAATATTTACAATCCTTATACTGTAAAATTTCCTAAAGTGCTGGCTGATAAGAGAAAATCACATACATTATTTTTTACTATTGTACAAATATCCTTTATCTGTTTTATACCTATGCCTATAAACCAATAATCAGTAGTTACATAAAAATCATACTGAATATCTAATTACATACACTTTCCAGTACTTTCTAAGGGAAAAGTCGCTAGTCATTTATGTTTTTTATATTTATTCAATTAGTATTTAAACTGCTTTATGGACATATATTAGTAATAAACGTTTTTTTATTCCTTTATAAATTAAACATTCTTGCAACACAATTTTAAAACAATTATTTATGTTTCAAAACAAACAATCGTTTCTAGTAAAACAGGTTTTTATAATATGAAATACTGTACAATCATGACTTCCATTACCATTCCATGACAATAAATGGATATTCAATAATACAAAACAAACCCTGAAATTCGTAGCCGAAATGAATTATACTCCGAGATGAAAATACTACGGGCATGTAAAGCTATGGAGTCTTATTCATTCTTTTCGTCAAAGACACCTGATAACCGTCGACCGCTTTCATCATAATATCTAACTTCACCCTTATATGAGGAATTGGACCAGCTTCGGGTTCCGTCACTACTGTGTACCTTCGGAGTATTGCTGATAATAATGTTTTTATTGACATCATAGCGTACTGATATCCTAGAAATGAAAAAAAGAAAGTCCTTAAACTTCAAAGATATAGAAACTCATCTACCCTAAATAGTTTATATGGCTGACATTGTTGAGTGCTTTGAATGAAAAAGCATAAATTCCCAGCTTTGCACAGCTTCAATGTATCAATAGCATCATAAGCATCCAAAGTATTTAAACACGTACTATGCAACCTATAATTTTGCACTTTTTTTATTAAACACTTTATCAAAGTCAAAGAAGTTTCGCAATTCTCATTAAAAAAAAAATATTGGGCCTTATTTTAAATCTGGTATATCGTTTAAGATTCTAAGACATAACAGAGCATAGACATTATTTGAGCATTGCTCAAAATACCATCGCAAATAACTCATTATTATTTTTTAACCGTATAAAATATATAAATAGTTATTGTGGTGTATTCTTCGCATATAGTCATGTACCACACAGAACTTTTCTATAGATCATCTCTCATAAGGTTCAGTCAGCGTTAGCAATGTAAGCACCACATAATATTTGTTTACGAATTGATTAAAATACATGACTTTTCTATAGATTTTATGATATAATATGCATATATTACACACACAAACCTTCCAGAATAAATTATTTTAATGTTAGTGAAAACCGTATAAAAATCTGTTGAGTAGTTCAGAAGAATTATGTGTATACATAAACGCATAGAGATAGCAACTTTGTTTTATACTATTTTTTAATCACTTTGTAAAATTGCTGCTACTGGTGTGAATAAGAGAAATAGCACTCAACTCCATTTGATGGTCATATTAATTTGACCACGATTTATAAAATAAAATATAATTACTTTGCGATTTAAAAAAAGTCACCGTATTTTTCAACTAGACTTTTTTGGTTTTTACTTTCCAAAACTATCTTTACACTTACGCAAATAAAAAATGCTTCGTGGTCTCATTGAAGACTACTTTATTTGAATTAAATCCTAATTTACGTGTCGGCTAAAAACGCTCCATAAAGGGACTTCAATTAGTAAAGTTGAAACTACTAAAAGTTACATGAACGAATATATCGCGATAAAACCATGACATTCAAAAGTCTGTCTCTCAATTCCTTGTGACAGGAGAACAATATTTGAGCGCTTTTGTAGGGACGGAGATCAGATGTAGTACAATAAACTAATAAATATATATATTATAAGTAATTTAAAAGCTTACCGAGGCAATTCCGAGGTCCACTGCTAAATGGTATGTAACTACAACCATGAGCTAATTTGAATCGTTCAGGTAAAAACCGATCAGGATCGAAGTGCTCGGCATCAAGTCCCCAGTATGTGGGGTCTCGGTGTATACCCCATATCGAAATTACTATCCCTGAACCAGCTGGTAAAACACGACCAGATGCTAAAATAGAATAGCAATAAAACTAAATAAAAATGTATAATTTACTACCATAAATTCACAAATACGCAGGTAAAAAACATTTAAGAAGTCTATGATTCATTGGAATTCCACTCTATCCCTTATTTAATTGGAAACCTCTGTGCTATGACATATTTATAAACCCTTTGATATATTTTAATTGCTGTGTGGTAATGGTAAAGGACTGGCTACCAATTAAATATTATTAGTGAATAAAGAAATAAATGCATTAACACATAAATCGTTTATAAGTATGATTATTAAAGATTATCCATTAAAGACTAAGTTTCAAGAATTCGGTATCTAAACTCTGCCTTCCCAATACATTCTTGATAATTTAATGTATTTGCGCAAAAACTTTGAAAAGCTGGAGTTCGTAAAACACACGCATGATCTAAAGACCAGAAAATGTGAGAAACTGGTCGTCCCATATTTTAGACTCAGTAAAACCAGTAACAGTTTTTTAGGTAATTGTGTTAAGTTTTATAACAAAGTCCCAAAGTATATTACCGATTTGCCAGATTATAAGTTTAAGTGCCATGTGAGGCGGGTTTTGTTGTCAAAGGGCTATTACAGAGTGGATCAATATGTGAACGATGGTGATGTCTGTCCTTTCTGTGCATCCACTAAAATCGATTGTAATGTATTACGTATTTAAAATATATAAGTGTACGTTAAAAAGATAAACCCGATCGAGTTTCTTGCCGGTTCTTCTCGATGACTGGGATGTTTTCCAAATCGGTGGTCGTTTTGACGTTCATAAGCGCCTTCTTAGGGCCTAAATTGAATAAAGTTTTTTTGATTTCATTACTGAGACTTCTTGTTTCATTAAAAGATGCTAATAGAAAAAAAAGTTAATACTTACGCAAAACTATGTCTTCTAATACTTTTCTTATGATAAAAGGTACTGGTGGAAATAACCTGAGGGACTCCTTTACCACCCTATCCAAGTACTTTAACTGAGTCAAATCTTCTTTCACTAGAGGTCGATCTGTCTCTCCAAACACCTCATATAGTCTAAACATAGATTTAAAAAATGTGGAAGTAGTTATCAATTTACAATGATACTTACCTAATAAGGTTTTAATAAAAGGATATAAACCTTAGGATTTGAATTGGTAACATTAATATCGCCATAAAATTGTTGCAAAATAAATTAAGGCGAAAAATATAATCTGTGTACAATAAAATTTGTATACAATACAAATGTGTACAATAAAAATAAAATTTTGTGTACAAACAAAAATTAGATGTTATGATAATTTTCCACATATATATCTATCTTCTATACATATAATAAGTCTGTAAATTTTACGTGTCTGTATTTTTCACATTTTTGTGTAATAAATTATTGCAAGTGAATAAGAATAAGTAATAAAAATGCTTCACTGTTAAGTTATAACGCTTATAATAAACCATCACCAAGGAAACCGTAAAGCATATCCTTGACTAATAAACAGTTCTTCATTCATTCAAATTGGTTCACTCTATCAAAAGATATTGTAATTCGAATGACAACACAAGTTAAGTTCAAGAGAAAAGTAAGCAAGCACATGCATTTCGTCACAGTGCAAAACCTGTCAAAGTTATTAGCACGACGCGGGTAGCAATGTGTTTAGTGGGGTAAGCGGTGTGGTGCGCATGCGAAGGAGCGATGAAGTAAATGAATAACATTGTTTTCAAAGAATGTTTGTAAGCAAAGTACATTTTTTCTTTCAATTTTTTTATGTTGTTCCTTTGTACATAAAATAACATATATTGTTAAGATAATAAACATTAGAAATGACATTTTGACTACGAACAAGTTGATAATAAAGAAGACACTCCAACCAGTAACAAAATTTGTAAACAAATAATGTCTGTATTCACACAAGTAAACAAAGTTCGTAGAAAGTTACAAAATATCGATCAACTAAGTAATTAGGATGTGTATTTAATTGATTGATTATCAAGTTCAACCTGTTTCATTTAAAAAAAGGTAGATTCTGTGTTGTGCTTCACAACGGAAGCATCACAGCTATCTGTCTGTCGCCAAGCAACAATATTTCGCTCCGCCGCTTTCCCGTCTAAAGTAATTTGGTGAGCAACATATAGTTGTGCAAAACGCATTCCTTAAGATTGTCACTATTTTACTAACTCAGATTAAGGCAGATCTCAGATCTTGTTTAAAGTTAATTATACATAATTACAACCTAGAATGATCACTCAACAATAAATATATTCTCTTAGCTTTTTGTTACTGCATCTCAAAGAAGAAGTTCATTGATAAAACATATTTATTTTCTTAATATAAAACTTACTCCTCATAGACTTTGTCTTGAATTTTAGGATATTTTCCTAGTAATTGTAAAGTATATCCCACAGCTACCGCTGAAGTATCCGTTCCTGCCACTGCCAGTGTCAATATTTCCTCTCGCAGTTCTGTATTTGTATATCCTTTATCACCTCCAGAGATTGTTATCAAGAGGTCCAAGAACGATTTTGTCTTGTATAATTCTAAGTCTGTAAAGTATGCCGTAATTCAAGCATTTAATAATGGCCTTATTTCTGGATTTGAATCAATATTTTTTTTAATTATCGAACTAGATAAAAGCTGTGGCTGTTAGTCAAATGAGACAATAATGTATATATGAATATTTGAACTTGAAAAAATATTTATTATTATTATAAGACCCAGAAACAGATTTCGACTCTTAAACTCTAACTTAACAGAAGTTGAAGATAATAAAAGCTGTGTTAGATTCAAAGTAAGAGTGGCATCGTTTTAACTTTTCTATCGTAAAGCCGAGGTACGAGTAGTGCTGTAGTACTTCAATAAGAGCGATTTGGTTGGAAGCCCATCTGACTTACAAGACGTTCCAATTTATTACACGTGAATAATAAATAGTAACTCAGAATAAGACTACTGCCCTGGTTGCGATGCCTTATAAAACACTACAGATTGTAATGGCTATATAGTATCAAATATCATTTAAGTACCTCTTCTGTTTTTCCTTTTATACATTGCAAGTTTAGCGTTTAACAACAAACAACAACGACGTGTGAATGTAAATGTCTGCGAGATATAAGATTTTAACAAACTAAAGCAATTTGTAGATTTACTTTCTAGTCCATGATCCCAAATAAGCGTGCTTAGCATTAGGATTTTCAGCTTGAGCATGCAGATAGCTTAACACTGGTAACTGACAGTCTGGCATCAAAAGAAACCTTATAATTGTTATAAATATAATTAATAAACCCTATAACATCTTGACATTTTCCTTCGCCTAATACTCAGATCTATTTGTAGGTTTCGAATTCACATCGTTGGACCCTGTGCCCGTATATGCAATAATTTGACCATCAGCTCAGCACACACAAACATTATTAACTGTGACTTTCTGATTATGTTAATTACTTACCGTGTTCATGGTTTACTTCTATATTTCTCTCACTTTCACTCTTTAAATCTTCTCGTTTATTTTCTATTACCTATAAATAAGAATTTCTTAAAAAATTACAAATAAAATTTAAATTATGGACAAACTCTTTGTTACAAAAGATTTAAAAGTATTTAGTTTTACAAAAACGTATGTAATTCTAAAAAGAACAGATTACAGTTTTTCTTATATCGTTTATGTCTTGCTCATGTGTGATAAGTTATTGTGTATTAGAAATCGGTTATTAAATAATTTATCACTAACAAACTATTATTGTTTATTTCATTAGCTTTCGTCGGCTTGAGAAAAAATGTTGACTACCTCTGTATAAGTCAATATAGTAGATTATATACTGAATCCTTATAAAATAATATCATACCTTATCTGTAAAGCCATGCATAACTTTGAGACATTTTTCATGCTCTCTATACTGGGGGAACAACTTAAACATCCAGTCTGGCTGCAGCCATAGGTGAAAAATTCTTTCGCATATTATGTTCAAAATACGATTCATAGCATTTAAAAATGGAGAATCCGGATTTCCTTGCGCATTAATTTTAACTCCCATCGCTGTTTCTGAGATAAAATACAGAAAATGAATATAGAGACTAATTATAGATAACTGAGATTATAACCTCATTTGTTTTTCTGTTCGGTAAAATAAATAGTTATACCATATCCATCGTCCACCTCTTATTTAAGTAGACGTCTCTCTATAATAACCGCAAACTTATTAAATCATGTCTAAGCCTGGTTCTACACACGGATATATGTATATGTATGTGTATAAGATTTCCCGTATAAAATACACGTAAACTTGTATGTATTTCTTTATATTTTTATAACTTGGCAGCACTTTATTCTGTAATATCGTTTGAAATCAGCAAGTGCTCAGGATTAAGCGTTATTCAATAGTGCCTATTACGACATAACTGTAACGCACACTGATGATAAAGTACAAGTCACTAAAGTCCAATTTTGTTGAAATTTCTTGTTTTTTCATGTTATTCTATTAATGGCTGAACCTACAGGAAAAATGTTAAAGTACTAGATTTTTTTATTGTTATGATGGTTACCTATACAAGATACTAGTACTTATATGTGATTACCTGCTACAAAACTCAGATTATGTCAAATATTTTTTTGTAATTAACAAACTCTTACCGCAAATCGAATCTAACGTATAAGAACTAATAAATGGCCAAATCTGAAATGTTCCTTTATCAACATGATTTGTAAGTTTCTTCGCCATCACTTCGCTCTGCTGTGAAAAAATGTTCACAAAATTTTCTAAAATTTTTGGACTAAAAGCCGGCACCAGAATCTTGCGACGATGTTTCCATATTGACACTACAAAAAAGAAAGGAGAGTTATTAATAATGCGTCATATCTTTTTCTTGCTTAAGTTTTTATTTCCACTTCATAGAAATTACTGTTCATTTTTAAAGTAGTTACTGTATTACCCGACCTGGGAAATAATATCAGCAATATTAATAGCGAATATTTATATAGGACGACTAGTTGAGTGGATTTAAAAAAGGAAAACGTAAAAAGCCAGATATATATTTATATATATATATTCATTTGAACTTTCACTATATATACAAATTGTATGCCTTGTCGTATACTCTAAAAACTTCGTGAATTTTAAACAGGTTTTGCAATGACTCCTTTGTAATAGTAAAAGTTACAATTTAGTAATCTCAAGTCTCGAATGAGTCACGTTATTCTGCTACACATAATTTTTAACAATTTACCTTGTTAGTAGCAAACAGTTTGTTTTTATATCTCTCGTAACTGGTTTAATTATGGTTTGTGACCTTCGCATATGACATATAATATTACCTCTACATAATTTTCTGAATGCGGACCCTTTATGTTTTTTTTTATTATGTTTTAGGACTACAGAGAAATGTAATTTTGAAAAGTCCTAACTTAACCGGTTTAATTTCCAATTAAGCTAATTTGATTTGTCATTTAGCCTGTAGCCTTAAATTTATATACGAAAAATGCTTGCTGTCCTACATGCGATTTTACGCTGTAATTATTTAGGATTATAAAAAAATTACCTTGTATTATTAAAAAATGAGTACCTATATTTTACATTAATTCCTGGTAACATTGACAGTGAAAGCTTATTTAACATTTTATGATTATCTTTCTTGACGATTTTTAAAGCCGTTATTGGTCATATTTATAGCATAGAATAACATACTTTCCGTGTACAAATTTTATATTTCTTTTTTTTTTATTTTAATATTTCTTAAATATTTTTACAATTCTTGAAAGTATTGTTCACATTTCTTGTACCCTTTCAATTGAGACATGATATAATTCTTCCGAGTCCAAATTTCATAGCAATTGGTCAATCCATTTTTGGGGTAAGTCCCGACACACAGACAGATAAAATATTTTAACGTTATGTTCGTGGTTTCGCTTTTATAATGAATACCTATTATGGGATATAACTATTAAAAACTATTAAAAATACATAACTATTAAAATTCGTAATTTGTTTCGTATCAAAATATTTTTTTGGTTCTCACCCGAATTTTATTGGGTATATCTTATATACGGTAAACATGTCGTTGTGTAATTCATAATGTAAAAAACATCTGTAATAATTTCAGAATCCATAAAATATATTTTAATAAAATAGGAGTCGGATATAACTACAGTAAAAGAAAAAACACATACAGATGTACAAACTAATAAATTATCTTTATATGTAACCATTGAAAAATTACTAACCTGGCGCAAATATTCCTCCATATCCAATCACTTTTCTTATAAATCTATGAAGATCGTCTTTCTCCAAACAGGTTTTTAGCACCATTTCCAAATCGACTGGGTTTATCAGCACTATATGAATAAAAGTCATGGAAATTAATTATTACCCAATTACCTTACCGTATAATTTCTGTTTAACTATATGAAGTTAATTATACCTTGTAATCATTATTATCGTCATCGTCATTGGCCTATTCCCAAAGATGTAACCCTGGTGTTAAACTTATACTCGTGCTTTTCCTAGTACCATTAAAATATTGGAATAAGACTGGACTGAGCCTATGAATAAGTAGCAGGCTAAAGTATGCGTTATAGCTGAATAATACCGTAATCGAAAAAAAAACATTGAAAAGAAAACTATTAAAGCGTTTTTATACAAGATACTTATGTTTTTTTTTTTTGACTGTATAGCAATGTGTAGAGATTTGATGTAAGTACAAGTTCTTAAGTAAAATAACACATAATAAAAACCAACCAAATATAACTAATACACGGACTCAATCAGCCGATATTAGATTTATGTTAGCATCCAGTGTTTAGTTTTAGGCACCGTCGTGGTAGTACTTAACAAACAGTACTTAGTAAAAAGTTTATTAATAATTATTAATAAAGTTTATTAATATAGTAATATTGAATATAGAAAAGAAAGAACATAAGCTGGTGACACGGAATTTTTTTGTTGACAAAATTTGATAAATACAAATCGACGGTAATTTCGTGAAAGATTATATATAGAACACACGTTATCACTTTGCTAAGACAAAGCCTGTACAAAATAACAATTAAAAACACTTAAAAATAACGTAGTCCCCATTGAATTATACCTAATGTTAGTTAATTTAAGGTTCTAATTACAACGTCAATGATAAAAAAAAAATATAGGAAATTAGCTTAGACCAACAACCCCTTGACATTTCTGAATATGGCTTGACTTACGGAAATATAGTATGTGACCAAGCCATCCTTTGATTATTCCATTATGATCCATCGCCTCGTAACTAATCCCTTGTAGGGACGTCATGATATCTAAAGAGAAAATAAATATGACGTCCTAAAAAGATATAACTATAAACAAAATCCTTATTTCAATCTTACTAAACATGCATTTTTAGCAACATACGAACTTCCAATCAGAATACATTTTCTATAAGCTTTTTTAACTCCCCGTGCAATATCTGTGTCAAGGGGTAGTTTTTAAATATTTTCCAGTAGTCCGGTGAATCTGTAGAGGCTCCAGGGTCAATAGGGTATGTCAGTTCGAAAACAAAAAATATTGTCCTTGCTTTTTGAACTCTAGTTGTCTTTATAAGATGCAAAGGTTATTTTGTCGAATAGTTATATCTTCTCACCTATGATTTCATTTACGAATTTTTCAATTTTTATATAATTTGAATATTCCCTTTCAAAAACTTAATTAACGAGTTGCCGTTGATAAATGACCGCAGATCATCAAGTTTTGATATAATATTCTTATTTTTTAAATTCCATAATCATTTTTATTTACAGTTTTAAATAATATTATAGTATGAAATAGACTCTTACTCACCCTCAGTGTTACCCATTAGTGCGTGTGCCACCCCTATCGCTGGTAATGCGCACTTAGCAGCCGGAATCTGTGTAGCCAGTTTGTACATCTTTCTTCTTCTATACCTAAACACAACGAACCACGACAAGGAAATAAAAATCAGAAACCACGTAACCATGTTCACTAATCACGCAATTAAATGTATAATATCGGAGGAGAACCACTATGGTTGTCCATGTAAATAAGAATGCGTTCGCTTTTATATTTCTGTTTCGTATGGTTGCAGACGTCATCACGTTCGCTAAAATACAGTACCTACAAGCATCGTCATATGTAGTAATTTAGTGGTAGTACACAATATCAAAAGATTCTTCTTATGAGCGCATTTTCATGCGCCCTATGATTATTTTATTTTTTTATTCTGCAATTGTTAGTTATTTTGGTATATTAACAGCACGTACGTACGTACGGCGGTAAATGAAGCGTTCACATGTAATATAAAATTATTTTACTCTTTTATATAATGTCTAATAGCCTATAATGAGAAAATACAACTCTTAATTCCTCTTCTTCTGCTTAGCGCTTTCTCGGCTTGGTGCTAGGGTCCGCTTTCGCATTACGGTCTTCCACTGCGCCCGCTCTTTGGCATCCTTTTCTATGAGATCGTTCTCTTTCATATACGCTATTACCTCTATACATTGTATACGTATTCTTATATAACGTTTATATTACTAGCTGATGCCCAAGTTTCGCACGCGTTTTTTAAATTGCATTAAACTATTATATAAAATAGTTAAAATAGGTAGAATTATAGAAATGCTCTTTAAAACATTTGGAGGTACGGCACGCACGCCAACTACTGTGTTATGTAACGTGTACATTAAATATGTAAATACTAACAGTGTGCTGGAAAGGATTTAGCATCAACAACATATTCGGAACTTTAACTCACTATATATCCCTCTCAGTGCTCATTTACACTGTATAAGAAAGTAATGAAAATTTCAAGTGATACAATATCTCTTTAAAATGTTATTATATAGAATATGTCAATATAATTAAGATTTTGCGATCATACAATAAGTAATCGGTTCTCTGTTCCACAAGAAATTCTATTATGGAATTCGTAAGTGTTCTAATATTAGAAAAACCTCTTCTATCTTCAAATTACCTATTAATTATAATGTTGAATTGTAAACAATGTGTTGGTATGTAGTTTTAATTTTTCTTTTTTTTTTAACTTATATTTAGGAGCTTTTATTCTATTGAATATATCGGCCCCATTGTTCCCCATTCTTTCGAGCTTCAACAGGAGAGTCGTTGATGAGACATTATTACAAAGTTATACAACATCTTTGCTTCTTCCGAACAGGGTTCTGCCAAAATGCTGTGACAAATACCGATGTCTTGGCAATTAACATTCAAAATACTCATCAACGACTCTCTTTCAATGCTATTCTTGGTACACTTATCTTTTTTTAAAGTAGTTTTAAAATTTTTCATTAATATAAATCAAGATATAAAATTCTATATCTATCTGTAAGCAGTTTTTAATATTTACGAATTAAAATAGTGCAATCTGCTTATATATTGCTATGGTTAATGAGTTATGTAGACGCGAATGCGGTAAATAAAACAAACTGGCCGCCAAATTGACGTAAAGATAAATTAATCAAACAAATATATATATGAATTACAATTATATTAATTCTTGGAGTCCAGTACAGCGCATGCATAAATGCTCATCACAGTGAACAACGTATTTTTGCTAAATTTCACGCGGGAGAAGTCGCGGGTGACAGCTAGTCTAAAATAAAATAACCTAAGTTAATTCTTATAACTTGATCATACTTTGATGTTTGCTTTGTTTATCCTGGCGTTTGTTTTTGTTGATATTTTGACTTTTGGCGTACTTACTGGACTTCCGATTACAACTAGTGTTATCACTCGGCTTTTCTCTTGGAGTTTGATTTTCTTTATGTTTTACCTGGCTTGTTGTTTCTGGACTTACGTTTTGCTTGTGATCTTTTACCATTTGATTTTCTTAATGAGTGTTCTGTCATTAGGGAGATCAAATGAGTGCGGCTAGGACGAAAGCGGTTAAAGCCGATAGTATACGAGAGCGTGTTTCGAAGAGGGGAAGTTCCTCTTCGAAGGTTTTCGACTCTGATACGGAGATAGAAGAGATGGGGGGTCCTGAGGCTGGGACCGCTTGCAGGGGCAGAACCAAGGGTAAGGTTGCTGGCCGGGGAGTAGTGGGCGAGGCAGACGGGTCGTTTGACCGGGCCCTGACAGGACGCGTAAGTGGGCCAGCTCCGCGGCCGCCTTTGTCGCTGCTTCTGCTGCTACCTCTGCTGCCAGCTCGGAAACAGAGGGAGACGTCTCTCCTGCCCCCAGGCCGATCTCTCTGGATATCGGGCAAGCTCCTAATTGAATGGAGCGTGGTACGCGTGCTCCTGTTGAATGAAAACCCCATGCGCTGTTATAAGTCCTAGTCCAACAGGGGCGAGACTTGTTACCGCTGCGGTGCGTCGGGGCATATGGCAGCATAATGTACTGTGGAGGTCGCGCGGTGTGCCATATGCGCTGACGCAGGGGGGCCCTCGGGGCACCAGATAGGGAGCCGAATTTGTAGGCCCCCCATCACCAAGGGCAGGGCCTTCCACGTGGCGGAAAATGGCATTAGGAAAGAAGCCGCTAGGCTGGAGGAAGCTGGAATGGAACACACTATGGAATGAACTGTGGAACATGAGCTACGACTGGGTGCTCCGCGGCGCGCTCCCAGCTGGAACGCGCCTCATATGTTACGCGGACGACACCCTAGTCGTAGCCCAGAAAGGGGGGGGGACTGGGAGGGCTTAGTGCGTCTGGCCACAGCGGCCACAACCGTCGTGGTCAGGCGCATCCGGCAATGGAGGTTTCACTGTAGATGAAGGCGCAGGTAACAGCATTATTATATGATTTTATTGACCTTAATCCAGAATTCATTGTACATTTATGTGGTTGTTTATTTACTAAGTAGTGAGTATTTTTAATTTTAAGTTCTTCCTTATTTATACTGAAGAAAGAGATGGTTATTTGGTAAATGGTTTTTATTGGTTATAGGGTTACAATTAGCCGCTAATGGTAGATAGCGAGCAATGGTTTTGAGTCGCTTGTGGTTGAATTTGAGTTGAAGTTGAGTTGTGCAACTCCGAACATATACTCTGGCTGAACTTCAATAACAATTCCATGTCCTATCTTTATTACTTATGAATCAAGCTGGACATTTTGTTGCCTAAGTTGTAGTCCGGTGGAAATATAGAGGCCTGACGAAGCCAACAGTGTAGGTCAGTTCGAAAAAAAAATACATCTTGTTGCCTAATAGTTACCATTGCTATACGTTCTTGCATGTCCATCAGTGTCTTCATTCTTTTAATTACCCAGGTTATTCATACTACAATTTTAACAGTACACCACACTTGTTCTCGCTATCGCGTTCCATTTCCGTCTTATCGCACAGGTCTCAACAAAAGGGTTGTAGTCAGCTCTATCCATCTATGCATGGATGCAATTTCTGCTAATAACGACCTCACCTTCTTTCCATGCAGGGAACGCTGTTTACTGATGAATCCCGCTACAGTAACTGCAGTGGTCCTGCGTCTCCCTACGTATTTTCTTCCCATGGCCGTACTCAATACTTCTTGTACTCTCGATCAATGGGGATTTGTCTTGAAAGGTCACTCGGTGTAAATCTGTGTAGATTTTTCCGACCATTGTCAACCTCTCCCATATTCATGGCGATGCCTGGATTACGCATGGTGTGTGCTTGTTACTATTTTTTCTTCGATATTTGATTCTATACTCTGAAAAATCTTCGCTTGGGATTCCCCTCAATTACGAGTGTTGTAATTTCCTCACCTGTATCAAATGTCAGGACATCCGTTACTATGAACAGGGGGTCTTTATTTCTCGCCCCCGCAACCTTTCATTATGGAGCCATTTCCTTTATTCTTGTTGGTATTTCGTTTATTGTCTCTTTTGTGTGATTGGCACTATTAGCTTAATGTGCAAAGTGAAGTATAGCTACGTTGTTAATTGGACTTTTTGTCTAAACAAGGCATCCAAATACATACAAAAATCGTTTTCTACCTGTTAGTTGAGATCATTGTCCAACATCCCTAACCTATCTAAATTTTTATAAGCAATCAAAATCAGTTTCGAGTCCTTTAACAGAGGTTATTTAAGATTTGCGGTTAATGACGTTACCTTGGATGCCTTATATTTTTGGAGATTCTTGTTTTATTTATTAAATAAAGTATTGGTGTTATCAAGGTAGAAGAGTTCTTTAATAAATATGGTATATGTCAAGTATGTCATGTCACCTTTGATATACTACTAATTAATACTGATAATATGATTCTCATCGTTTAATTATACATATGTATGAATAATTTGATCTGTTTTTTGATATAATTTGCATAATTAATGACAAATTTTATTGACTACTAAACTAGTCTTGTTAAAGTTTTAAGCATGCATATTTATAAATAATTTGATCTGGATTTTATAATATAATTTGCAATCATTCTTCTCTAATTTGATCAATTACTTAGCTCGTCTTGCTAAATTAATAATGATAATTAATAAATATCAGTAAAATATGACTCTCAGTTCTAATACTTAATAATTTACTTTATGCTTAAACTACATATTAACAATAGAAAGGCTAATCGACTAATATGGATTTGACAATCTTTACATATTAGTCAGATATTATTTCCGTTATAGATATCTGTTTCGCTGGTTATGTCAATATAATTCATTATGATTATTGTTATTAAACAAGAGCAAAAACATATTATTAGTTTTATTTATTCGATAATGAAGAAAACATTGGACGAACTCGTAAAACATGAATAGTATAATATGAATAGTATAATATGAATAGTGATATTCATATACCGTTGGCAAGGACCAATATCCAACGTTAAAACCTCGGGAGTGACAACGTCAACAAAATACTTGAGCTACTTTATGATTTTATTGCTGTGAATAATCTAATAATTTTAACCAAAGGATATAAGTGAAACTTCTTAATACAAGCTAGCAAAGAAGTTTTGGACATTTCTTTCGCCACTAACAATGAAGCTACGAATATTACTAACCGATCTGTAAATGACAAAACTCTATGTCTGCTCAAAGCAAGAAACATTTTAGCAAGACGAGGCAACGTAACCATCACGTTCTTACTTAGCATAAGGGTTTGGACGAGGGGTAAATAAAATATCTGGCTCCGTGTGTTGATTTGTAAACTGCCCAAGAAGCTAATTTACAGATAGTCATTTATTTTGCCAAAATAGGCATTAACATTATAAGCAAAATAAACTATTATGGATTAGAGTATATATACGAGAATAAGAGAACACAAAAATAATACAACAAAATTTGAATAACAGTTATGGCAAAAACATTAAAAGGTGATGGAACTACAAATTATACACTGTATTATGTCGTATTTCTAATATATCTTTTGGAGTAGATTGTATTGATAGCACTTGACGATGCATGTGATCAATGATCGAGGTCACGTGAAGCAGAAACGAAAAAAGTGAAGTCTCGAAAGCGGCCAGAGTTATGCAGATAGTTTGATGATAGTTGTTTGAAGTTTCTGTCAAAGATCTATTTTATGCTATTTCGTGCCTTATGCAGAAAGTTTTCGTTGGCAATCACAATTAGTGCATTAGGCTTCAAACTGTTTTTGTACCATTAAGAAAAAAAAATCGTTTTGACAAATTAGTATATCTCTCACTAAGCAATTACCTTTTTCTCAATAGTCAAGTAATCGAGAGTAATTATCGACAAAAGATTTACTTGGAATAAACAGGTTGGTGATTTAAAGCGAAGACCCACAAGGAAACTCCCGGCTTGACGATCAAAACGCACAACCTACCTAATTCTGATTTCACAATGTCTGATATACGATTAAAGCATTGTGACGTCCTTAGAGAATTATGATTGCTCGTTGGTCTTGCTGGAATCACCGACAGAAACAACAATTTTGTGATGATTCTTAAAACTAACTTTTATATTTTATAACAATATCGCTGGTTAACTGGAAGAAAATGCCGTGTGGCGTTAAGCTTGCTAGTGTACAAATTTAAAGTGCTATAAAGTATTCGTTCATTCATCATTCAACTTTAAGAAATTTTATACCATAGATGAGGAACTTCCCGGGTTAATATTTACCACTGTACACAAATGGGTCAAAACCTGGACTCAACGTAGACTGCAGAATTTATGGACAGCGATTCTATTTTAGGAAACAGTAATCTTGGTAGTTAGACCTCCATTTTCTAGGCAGCGTACGATATCGAGCTACAAAAACTCTACGTACTATCTATTTGGCTATTAGACACTATTATTTAAAGAAATAAATTTTAGAAATATGTATTTTAGGATAATAATGCTGATGATTTAAAGCCTAAACATGGACAGATTTTGAGCGAGCACGTTTTGCTCTCATGAGAGGTAGATTCGCTCTTGGGCAAAAATCTTCTAGTGTGTAGCACTACTTCGTGAGCTTTACTAGAAAGGAAGGTGATCAAAATATATCTTATTAGTAGTAGTGATTCAGGACTGCTTAAGCCTGCATAATATTTTTAATAATAATGATAAACGAATGTTCGTTATTCATGTACCACACCTCTACATGCAACTATCAATCTAGAATGGAACATTCAAGACTAGTAACGTACTAAGCAAAATAATGCAATTATGAAGCAAGAAATATGTTTAATATTGGATGCAAAAGGTGAATATGCTTTACCTGTCATTATCATCCAACGACAGAGGTTTCCACTAACACCTGTGCATAATACTACAGTTGTACACTGGTATATGGAAAAGCATTCACTTATCCAGAAACACTGTATGTCCAATGTCACTATGATAAGTTTTTACTAAACTTATCCATATATATTAAAGGATTCAAACAACATTAGTTTTAAAATCATTATTTATGTTACAATGTATAGGATATAGAAAGAATAGTTTCTTGTTTTAAGAGAGTTTAATAATTCTACATACTTTTAAATTATCGCCTCCATTCAATGAAACAACAAATGCATAATTAAGCATGTAAAACAAATTAAACTTTCAAATTCGTAGTGGCAGTACTTTAGTTTGATATGAAAGTATGACGCGTTTATCAAAAATTACATTATTTTCACTCTTTTCGTTAAAGATAATTGGTAACCATCGACCGCCTTCATCATAATATCAAGCTTCACCCTTATATGAGGAATTGGCCCAGCTTCAGGTTCTGCTACTACTTTGTATCTTCGAAGTATCGTTGATAATGATGTTTTTAGTGACATCAAAGCGTACTGATATCCTAGAAAGAAAAAACAAAATTTCTTTATTCTAAACACATAAAAACTTATTATGGTCCGAAAAAGAATAAGGACACAGCTTTTTTTTTTATTCGAACTAATCTACTCTGTTAGCCTGGCAAGGCCGCTACAGTTCCACCGGACTACAAATAAAGCCACAGCTTCGCGCAGCTACAACATTCTTATACGACGATGCGCGGACGGTATAATTGTCCAAATGATATATAGACACATGTACTGTTTACGTAAATACACATACGTATTTGATGTTCTATGCTTTGTTAATCTACATTAAATGCCCAACATAACTTGAATATTTAATTGCATAAAGGTTAATAGAATATTCGTCACACTAGCTTCGCAAATATCCAAAATAATTGATAATGCGTAAACGATAAAATAGTTACTGTGGGTTATCCTTAGATGGGGGACAATATGCTATCCGGAATGTTTCTATAAGACATTTTAAGATATACAATTGCGTGGTAGATTAATTAGACGTGTCTTATCAGTTGAGCCAGCGTTAGTTATTTAAGCGCCCAAAAATATATTTCTTTTGTACGATTTAATTACATTTAATTGTTTTTTCTATAATTTTTATAAATATTATATAGCATGCATATATATATTGTGCATACAAAGTTATCGAAACAAATTCTCTTAATTTTTCGTATTAAAATATGTTGGACAGTTCAAAAGAACTAAACACACAAAGAGACATACCATTAACTACTTTGTTTTATACTAAGCAAGACTAAAAATGTATTTATTAAAAGACTATGTAATGGCTATTAGTGCTGCGATAAAAAGTAATAGCACTCGACTCACAATTGATGGATATAGAATAAATCACCATCAATTTCAAAATTACATTTAATTATTAACAAGAAACAAACATTTTGATAAGCAAACTTAATTTTCATGAACTTCATTTAAAACCACAATTTCATAATAGCATTCAAAAGTCTGTTGCCAAGCTCATATTGGTGTGATTCGGGAACAATATTTGAGAAACTAGAATTAAATGCAGGCCGATAATTTCATGAATAATTGTATTACATACCGAGACAATTGCGAGGCCCACTGCTAAATGGCATATAACTACAATCATGAGTTAATTTGAATCGTTCAGGTAAAAATCGATCAGGATCAAAGTGCTCGGCATCAGGTCCCCAATATTTGGGGTCTCGATGTATACCCCATATCGAAATCGCTATACCCGAACCAGCTGGTAAAATACGACCAGATGCTAAAATGGAATAACAATAAGAGTAATTAATTTGAAAATCTCTATAATTTACTAATACAAATTCATGAAAGCTTTTACAGACGGGTAAGTACATAGAAGTCTACTATGATTGATTGAAATTCTACTGTATTCATTACAATAAGTACCACACTGCAGTGCTAGATTTATAATGGATTGGTTTCTTTTTATTTCTATTCCAGACGAGGTAAAAAAAATAAGAATTAAATTATTTATAAGTACGCTTATTGATATTTCATGTTTCATTACAACGTTCTGATATAATAAAAGGAAAAAATGTTGTACTTACGCAAAACTATGTCTTCTAATACTTTTCTTATAATAAAAGGTACTGGTGGAAATAATCTGAGCGACTCCTTTACTACTCTATCTAAGTATTTTAACTTAGTCAAATCTTCCTTCATAAGAGCTCGATCTGTGTCTCCAAACACCTCATATAATCTAAATAAATTTAAAAATATTTTAAAGCAGTAATTATACATGAACAATGATACTAACGTCCGTAAAATTAAAATATTAAAAACTTAAATTTTAGGTTTTGTATAAATAACGATATAAGTAATTAGTAAATGCATTGTATATACAATATAATATAATAAAATAATAAAAATTATAGTATCACATAAGATATAATCAAAATAATAATAATAGTATATTATTCACAAATGTGTATTTCTACGTAAAAAAGAAGCCATGTTATAACAACTTTACACGTAAAAACAAGACAACATTTGTGGACAAACATTATTTTTATTCACACAAGTAATAAAATTGAGAACGTAGAATATTACAAAGCATCAATCAACTGAATAAATTGAATGTCTTTAATTGTTTGCCGTAAAACATATCAGTTTTATGCAAAGTATTTTAACTTATTTAATTTTCACAAATACCAAAGGGTTTCAACGGTTCAAACAAACACTTGTCTGTGCAAACATTACAGCCATGCAAATCTGTTCCTAAGCGACAACAATAATCGCGATGCCGTTTTCCGGTCTAAAGTAACGTGGTGACTAACGTACAGTTTTACAAGAAGCATTCCAATGCAAGGACTACCTCAGTATTATCAATTATATATTGACTAAGGTCAAGGCTACAGTTTCGTTTAAGGTTATTATATTTAGGTTATTATAAACAGTTAATGCTTGGAATTATTACCCAGCATTAAGTATTATTGCATGGCCGTTTGCTAGTTCATAACACAAAAAAAGATTTTTTTTTTAATAAAACATTTTTTATCTATATATGAAACTTACTCCTGATAAACTTTGTCTTGAATTTTAGGATATTTTCCTAGTAATTGTAAAGTATATCCCACAGCTACTGCTGAAGTGTCCGTTCCTGCTATTGCCAGTGTCAATACTTCCTCTCGCAGTTCTATATTTGTATATCCTTTATCGCCTCCAGATATTGTTATCAAGAGGTCTAAGAATGATTTTCTCTTGTATGACTCCAAATCTGTAAAGTACGCCGTAACCGAAGCACATAAGAAATGTGTTATATCTGGTTTTGAATTAATATGTTCGTGGTGTTATAGTCAAATTAGTTCAAAGCTGCGGCTGTAGTCACGTGAGATACTGATATGTATGTAGATATTTAAACTTGAAACAATATCTATAATGAATATTAGACCTTAAAACTAATTTCAACTCTTAACATGTAACTTGGCAGACTTTTAAAAAGTAATTTTCAAAAAGAAAATATCCTACAACACAGTAATTTCAACAAAATATAGTACCCAATTTACCCACCGCCATCACTTTTCTACAGTAAAGGCGCAACTCTAGCGATGCTGCATTTCAGTTAATTTTCAAAGACGGATTTGGTTGGGATTCTGTCAGACTTACAAGATGCTCCCATTCTAGTAAACAGACAAAGTGTGTGTGACCAAATTGGGATAGGATTGTGTTTCTGAATGAGATCACTTATGGAACGCCATAGAATGAAATTGCCACACAATTACGAACACCCATTATTCGTACCTTTTTTGTTTTATACCTTGCAAGTGTATCTTTTGATAACAGCATTAACAATTGTTATACTCCAACGAGGTCTAATACTTTAACAAGCTAAGGTAATTCATTAACAATTTGAGAGGAGTTGCTAGCCAGATGGACATTAAAAGAAACACTATGATTTCATCGCGATGTTTCTATTCACTGAAAGTTCAGGCATATTGTAAGTAAATACAAGAACCCGCTTTGCTCAACGCAGTATCTGAATACACTCCTACTAAAGTATAATTGCTTAGAGTACATAGTAGAGTACGCTATTGACTTGCAACACACAGATGATGTTAATTACTTACCAAATTCATGGTCTACTTCTGTGTTTCTCTCACGTTTAGACTTTAAATCTTCTCGCTTATTTTCTATTACCTAAAAACCAGAAATCGCTTACTAAATGTTTCATTAGTAATAAAATACAATAGTATAGTGATTAAATTCCTTTAGCCTGAGAAAATAAGTTGGTTATATCTGTATAAGTTAATATGATAGTTTATATACCGAACTCTTAGAAAATAACATCATACCATATTTGTAAAGTCGTGCATAACTTTGAGACATTTTTGATGCTCTCTATACTGGGGGAACAACTTAAACATCCATTCTGGCTGCAGCCATAGGTGAAAAATTCTTTTGCATACTATGTTCAAAATACGATTTATAGCTTTTAGAAATGCAGAATCCGGATTTTCTTGTGCATTAATTTTAACCCCCATCGCTGTTTCTGAGATAAAACACCAAAAATAAATAAATATAAGGCACAAATATATAGCCTCATTTGATGTTGAATGCAGTAAAATTTGAATGAAAAAAGTTTGATCACATTCACGACCTCTTTTAAGTAGACGTCACCAAAAAAAGAGATTGGTTACAAGTAATTTCATAAGAGTAATATTAAATCATATTCTAACCCAATATTTCTATTGTTGTATAAAATATTGTTATTACACTAATTAAACAGGGCTACTCAGTGATTATCAGCAACAAGATTCAAATTTCGTGCACAGAATTTTCTAATATTAATAAAACTTACCGCAAACTGAATCCAATGTGTAAGTACTAATAAATGGCCAAATTTGAAACGTTCCTTTATCAACATGATTGATAAGTTTCTTTGCCATCACCTCGCTCTGCTGTGAAAAAATATTTAGAAACTGTTCTAAAATTTTTGGACTAAAAGCCGGCACCAGAATCTTGCGACGACGTTTCCATATTAACACTACAAAAAAAAGAGGAAACTTGTTAATAATTAATTATTCGACATAAACGTTTCTTGCTTAAGTTTATACTGTTATTGTATAGAAATTGTTATCTATATTTACATATTTAAAGACGGTACTACTTTACGTAACTTGCGAAATAACTGCAGTATTAATAGCAAATCTTTCAATACGACAACTCAGGCAAAAGAGAAAAAACTCAAAAGAAAATATCCGGATTATTGAATTTCAAAAAAATTCAAAAAACAACTAAACCTACAGAATTTCATACACTACGTACCAAATAAATTAACATATAGACAAAAAAAAACAAATGAAAGTCGTAATTAAAAGTCTATTCAAGATCTTTTTTCAAATTATATAATACTTATATATATGGCCAGTACGAAATAAGAAAATAGTTTGTGTTATTGTACCTTTTTTTAAGTTCCTCTGAATATGTCTATAAGTATAGATAGATGATTTAAAAATACATACTGTTAACTCGAATACCGTAGGAAAGATCACCTTAACTGTACGTTAACGCACCTAAGTGTTTATTCCTCATGAAAGTTTTTATGCAATATATTTTGCTATAATTCGCCACTTTTCAACTTTTATAACTTTCAACGTTATATGTAGCTATTTGAACACGAGAAGTAATAACAAACGCATGCCCAGCTGCGGGCATAGCTAGTTAACTATGTAGGTGAATTTTTTTTTCGGGTTTCTGTAAATATGTTTTGCTTGTGTAACATAATAACTATCTATCTACATTAATAAATGTGTAGTTCTGTATGTGTATTCAATTTTTTTTAATCTTGTGTTAAATATATATATTAAATTCACTGTTTACAATGATAACGTTTAATATGTCTATATGTATGTCTGGATTTAACTCAAAACTGCTCGACCGATGTTTATTACATTTTATACACGAATCGCTTATATCATTTCTTAATTAATAGAATACGAGAATTGTCAATAATATTTAAAGAATCTAAAAAAATGCAAAAATACTTTTATTATAATATATTGTGTCTCATTACTACATTGATAATGTACAAAAAAATTCAAGAATACTTTAAGTTTTCTTAAAAAAGCATTGTACACAGGAAACATGTCAATTCACAATTAGTAGATATAAGGATTTTCAATAATTCCCTTAACAATAATTATTTTCAACACAAGAAGTATGTTATACTAAAATTAATAGCCTACAAAATCATATCATTGCTTAATAATTTAAAAAATTAACCAATGAAATATTACTAACCGGGTGCAAATATACCACCATATCCAATCACTTTCCTTATAAATCTATGAAGGTCGTCCTTCTCCAAACAGGTTTTTAGCACCATTTCCAAATCGGCCGGATTTACCAACACTAAATGAAAAATTACAGAATTTAGTTGTTATTCAATTACATCACCGTATAATAACAAGACTATATGAAAATACTCATAACTTTTAGCCATCATCATCGTTGGCTAAAGGCTTTTTTATGGTACCCTTCCCAAAGTTTACTATTGCTAAACCTTTCACCAAGCTGTGCCTAGTACCACTAATAAATCGGCCTATCACCGGACTAGGATTTTGTACCTCAATAGGCGATCGACTCAAGTATGTATTATTATGGTAGAATGTCTTAACTAATATTAAAAAAAGAAGTTAACTATTAAGGCGTTTTCAAACAAGATACCTATTTTTTTTATCGGTTTTTGTTGTACTTTAAAGTGTAGTAGTGTTTTGTGCAGGTGCAAGTCCTGAAGTAAAAAAACAACAAATAATAAGACTTAGTCAAATGTAAATCAGGCTTAGTTAATAGATTTGAGCCAAATGAAACAAACCGACTTGCACTTAGCCGATGTTTTCATTGATACGTGTTAGTTTTAGGCAGCGTCGCGGTAGTATTTTGTTTGTAATTTACAAAATGTTTACAAAATAATAATAAAGCATGAATAAATAAAGGTATAATGTAACGTAACATAAAAAGCGATAGTTACTACTTTTTTTCATACAAAATACAAAGCGACGTTAATTTTATGAAGACATATAAAACACACGTTAATACTTTGTTAAAATAAGACCTGCATAAGATTTTTTATTTAAAATAAATACCAGCAAATGTGAGTTTATAAGTATTAATTTAAAGTATTTTATCTACAACTTCAATTTTTATCTCTTTTCGAATTGAATTAGTTCACACAGCTTAGTAGCCAGATTCGAGATACATGTATGAGTAGAATGTTTGAGACAGCTTAGTTAGATCGGGATATTCGGCCAGTTCAAGCCGAGGCGCACCGTGCACCTTTGTACTGGTTGCCTATAAAATCGGGTGAGTGCCTTAAGTAGTTCGGTGAAACTGTAACGGCCTGGTGGATAACAGTGTAGTCAGTTCGAAAAAAAAATGATATGAAATATACACAGGAAATGTGTTTTTAGTACATAGGCCAACAACCCCTACACACTTCTGGATATGACTTACAGAAATATAGTATGTGACCGAGCCATCCTTTGATTATTCCATTATGATCCATAGCGTCGTAACTAATCTCCTGTAGAGACTTCATGATATCTAACGAAAAGAAAAAATTACCAATATTGAGAGATGAGAGTATAAGTTAAATCCAAATTTAATCTTACTAAATACGCGTTGTTAGTAGCTTTCTATCTATGAATTCCAATTACATCACTATTCCTATGAGTTTACTACTTTTTCTATAAATCCTTTACTTAACTCCCCGTATAAATTAATACAGTATAAAAATGTCTATGACAATTAGCAGCTTTTAAATATTTACGTTCTCTTTTTGAATTCCGTTTTGCTTTTTAAGACGCACATTGTATTTTAGTTATAGCTATAAAACTCATACTGTAAACGCCTAATCTATGTTCGTACACGAAATTTCGATTTTTAAATAATTTTGAACCAATTTGAATATTCTTTTTATAAAAGAATTACTGCACAGAAATTTCTGATTCAATACCGATTTTTATTTAAACAATTATTATTATATAAAACTTTGAATTACATTATAGCGTAAAATATAATTTTACTCACCCTCAGTGTTACCCATTAGTGCGTGTGCTATGCCTATTGCTGGTAATGCACACTTAGCACCCGGAATATCTGCAGCCAGTTTGTACATATGTCTTCGTCTATACCTAAACACAACATACCATGCCAGGGCAATAAAAAGCAGAAACCACGTGACCATTTTCACTAATCTCGTAACAAAATGTATAATCGTGGAGAACTAACCACAATGTTTGTTTATATAAATAACATACGTTCGCTCTTATATGGCCGTTTCGTAAGGTTGTCACCGTAATCATGTCCAGTGTAATTTAACTCGCACACTCATACACTTCAATACCACAGAACCGTGGACTCGCAAGTAGTTGTAGGGTAACCTTCGGACTACAAGGAAACTACAGTTAATATTTAATTTTAAAATACACTAGTAATAGTAATAATTTCAATAGTAATAGTTCAAAACTATTCATAGCAAAATGGACGTAGTTCCAAATCTGAAAACAATACTTCATTTATTATGTGAGGGGGTAAACAAAGTCATCGCATGTCTTATAACATTCTCTATTATTATTTTAGTACTTATTGAAGGTAATGAGTTTCCCACTCTCCTAAGTTACACATTAGATTTTTGGTTACTGTTTAGAAATTTTATTTAATTAGGTATCAAATGTTCATTTGAAAATATTCGTTCTCTCATTATTTCTACATTTAAAGTATAACTTTAAATTTGTAATTAGGCTTATTATTCTAGTAGGCATCCTTACTAATATGAAAAAATGCAAATGTGAGTTTGGTTGTTTGTTACGCTTTTTGGTATTTTTTTAAGAATAAAATACTAATTTATTTTACACAATAAAATTTAGAATATTGTCACAATAGATACAGAACAATAAATGTTTAAAAAATATATAATAGTAAAATTGATAACATGAATCAGAATAATTGGTGCCGACTCTCTTTGCCTAGCTATGCCACGCTCTTTGATAATTAGAATGAAACTGAGATCATGGATTTATAAAAGGTTTGCACTAAGTAATCCACGTTTATCTAATAAGAAGTTTTAATTACCATCATGAACGAATTCTCCACATAGTTGGAACTAAGGTAAATTGAATGCGTTCTTCGTTTGTATTATAAGTTTATATAAGTAAATATGTTTAAATTATTAAAACACGTTTAAGAAAATGTATTCGACCAAACTTTAACAGAAGACTGTACCTTATTTTTATAGTAAGTAGCAACAGTATGAAGTAACACATAATAGAGATTCCATCACCAGGTTAAATTATGAAATTCTAACAATTGCAAATGAACGCTCATAAACCATCTCTCCGTACTCTTTCTCCCACGTTGATCACATTTTGTCTTCTGTCCTATACACACACATTTGTGCCCTTCTGTACCTGTCATAACACGCTACAAAAGATAATACCGCTAATTAAAATTGATGATAAAACAATACGTTCCGTCCAAGCTACAAGTAACTTAAGTGATCTAATTTGACTCTATAATCGTCCTTACGTTATACTGTTAAAGGCCTACACACTAGGGTTACCATTATTAAAATAACAACTGAGAATATTTTACTTTAATGTTTTTGAAATTATATCCACCGAGACTATTCTTTTTTTCATTCAAAATACTTATTTGTGTCAAGGCAGCTACGCTTAGTATTTAATAGTTTTCTTAATGATTAAAAATATTACACTCATATTAAAGATCGATTATGGTCGTCTGCCGTACCTGGAAAGTTTGGTACCACGACGAGGCACGTCGAACTGCGTTAAATAATTTTTTGTACTATAATTTTATTTGTAACATTCGCGTTGTTTCATCCATGGCATAGACAAGGACATGAGGAATAGGATAAATGAAGGGTGCGTGAGACAGCGAAAGGTGTCTGGGGTAATGTGTGATCCCACAAATGCCCTTGAAACTCAAGCAGAAGGTGTATAAAACTATTATAAGACCAGTGGTACTGTATGCATCTGAGTACTGGGGTACGAAAGAGACGGATGTGAGAACACTACATGGGTCAAAGATGTGAATGTTAAGATGAATGTGTAGTGTAACTAGAATAGATAAGATTAAGAATGAGTATATCAGAGGAAGTTTGAAAATAGCACCAGTGACAAAGAAGTTGAGGAGAAACAGCTTAGCATAGTATGGGCTTTCTATAAGGAGAGACGAAAAGCATATAACTAGAAAAGTTGTATGTATGAAGGTGGACGAATACAGGAGTAGAATAAGACCGAAAAAGGTATGTATATATTGTGTGAAAAATGATGTGTATAAAAGGTGTGAATACTGAAATGACATCTGATAGAGAAGAGTGGAAAAAGAAAACATGTTGTACCGACCCTACTCAAGGCAGAAAAGAGTCGAACCCATCGGAGGCGTCGTCGTCGAAGTCGCGGTTCGAACAGGTTTTCGGAGAAAAATTGGGGCGATGGCTGAAGGTCGGAAGTCGCGCGAGTAAATACGTTTGAGTCTATGAAACTCTCAAACTAGGAGAGGATTCGCATCGTGGACGAACTCATGAAAACGGACTAGATCCTGAATTTGTGCTATATCCTCGGGGCTTAACGGGGGTGGACATGACCGATCTCCCTGCCTGAAGGGTGCGCCTGTTTAGAATCTAACGGACAACCCGTATCCGGGCCAAAGGGACCTGTGGGCGAAGTGCAATGCCTCATAGAGAACCTACGTAACCTAGAGGGAGGTCTCTAGCACTTCGGTTTCTTCTCTCTTCTTTTCTTCTCTGTGGTGCAATTGTAATAAGATTAAGAATTAGTATATTAGAGGAAGTTTGAAAATAGCACCAATGACAGAGAAGTTGAGGACTAATAGATTAGGATGGTACGGGCATATTATGAGAAAAGATGAAAGTCATGTAGCAAGAAACGTTTTGAGTTTGAAAATGGACGGATATAAAGGTCTAAGGAAGACCGAAAAAGTTGTGGATGGATAGTGTGGTAAATGATATGTGTATGAAAGATGTGAGTTCCGCATGACATTTGACAGGGGAGGGAGGAAAAGAAAAACATGTTGTGCCAACCCTACTTAGGTGGGATAAGGGTAAGATGATGATGAATAAAAAATCAAGAACTGAAAGAAAAAGAAAACAATAAAAACATGTATGCACAACAAAATTGTATAAATTTAATCTTTATACAAGCATTATTTACACACAGTTAAATTGTCCTGCATCAGTATAATGTTAGTAGTTTCTATACAATATTGCCATGAATTTGCATATTTATAACAACAACTAAAAATATAATTATCGGATGTCGCTAATAAAATACTTTAATAATTATAAACAACAAACATTCATTTCATATTCATGACGTCTCTGTTACAAATTGTAGTAATATAACCAAGTACGTAAAAACGGAACGCGCACCCTGTAAAGAAATCGCACATAAATAATTAATAAATATTGTAAAACAGAAAAGTGTATATCTTCAATAATATTACATTTTTTATGTTATAGAAACAACTGTCCGTGCCTTCGTCCATATTAAAAGAAACCCTAGCTGCACCGAATATAAAATTATAGTAAAATGGACCACAAAAACTTTTTCCGTGAGATAAACTAAAGTGTGCAAACTTTCGTGATGATCAGGTAGGCTGAAAATAATACGTAGGTATTCCAAAATTCCGCACATACAAAGACCCAATTAAATAATCTGGCATATTTATTTTTTTATTCTTTATATATTCAATTTAAAAGTATGAAAATTTCAGATTGCCTCAACGATATTTTTTTCAAAAGAAATTCGCATCTTTGAAAATGTAAGTATTGATTTAGCCCCATTACTCCCCAGCCAAGTCTGCAGTTCTGTATTCGAATATTCTAAGAGAGGTTATATATATATATAGCACATGTGTTCAGCGTGCCTCAAATACCTACGTTAGAATGCCTACCAACTCTCGAACTACTACTATACGTTAAGCTACTATACGTGCTTGGCGACACATTTTATCTTTTTAAACAATGAAATTACTCAATAATAGACTGCTGTTACCCGTGACAATTGTGTGCATTTTTTTTTCGAACTGACCTACACTGTTAGCCTGGCAAGGCCGCTACAGTTCCACCGGACTACTAAGGGGAGCGCTTAAGGCACTCACCCGATTTGTTCAGGCGATCAGCGCAAGGGCACTCGGTGCGCCTCGGCTTAAACTGTCGCCGAATTTCCCGATCTGACTAAGCTAAGCTAAGCTATCTATCCATTTCATACACATATGAATTCGTGAAAAATGCATATATGACCAAACATGTTTCACGAATGTATATGTGTATTTTGTATCTGATTACTATGTTGTGTGACCTATTTCAGTCCGAAAAGGGCAAAAAAAACAGCCCACCACTATATGTACCTAGGTGTGCACGTGTGTGGGGTGATCTGTGTAAATGAAAAACTAGCGTGTGTCACTGTATTCGCGCGAGTAACATACTCGAGGGCTCCACACCGAGGGACAAACCTAGGCTCGAGTTGTTACGAAAAAAACGCGATGAGTGTGCGGGATCGTATTTTCACACCCCGCTCACGGCGACGTGAGCAGAGAGAGTCGCGGGCGTGGGCGCAAACACTTTTAAGAGCGCATCGAGCGAAAAATACAGTACAATGGGCGCAGTGCCAACTTAACTATACAATAACGTACGAGTTCCTAATGTATATGAACACGCGGGTTCGAACTGATATTATGATTATCGCGAATTTATTTATGCGCGGCGCGGGTTAGACGTTGTAACGTAGTCGCAACGGCCGGCAATGCTGAGATCGCGTTTAAGAGCCCGAGCTCAGAGGTACTATTGACGAGCGCGTTGAACGCGAGTATTTCTTGAACACCGTGAACTAACAAGAGTTGTAATATCCAGTCTATACCGGTGGTCGAAACGGAAGACGCGGTAGGTGGCGCAGGAATGGACTGAGCCTTCTGAGGCTGGGGCTTGGCTTTAAGAGCCGAAGGAGCTGGCGGGGAAGGCCTTACGCACCAAGAGATCGCTCTCGGCGCGGGTGCGGGTGCTGCCGGTGCACTGGAGGTGCTTTGTACGGGCGGAGGCGGTGGCGGTTGCGTCTGAGACGACAGGGCATGCGGTCTGGAGGGGATCGCACGTGCGTTGCGGCGGGAACGGGTGTGCGAGGCGCGCGAGGACATCCGCGATAGTTCGCCGTATGACCCGGTTGCTCGCAGAAGACGCACTTCCTAGTGGAGTAACGGTGTAATGACCGTACACCTGGCAGTTGTGACTCTGCGAGGATACATAGGACTTGCGAGGGGGCTCTACGGAGACACGGGAGAGGCCGCACACAGAGGTAAGGCTGAAAATTGCCTTACCTTTCACAGTACGGTCCAGTGTGACCAGTTGAAGACCAAGTTGAAGGGGGCCTTCCTACGGGGGTGGTACATACGCTGTACGCTCCGGACTGGAAAGTCCTGACCGTTCAGCCAATTGGAGATGTCGTAGGTAGAGAGTTTAGAAGGAACTCCACGAATGACGGCACGGAGAAGACGCTCATCCTCGAGAGCGTAAGTGAAGAAAGCGAGTTTTCGCTCCCAGAAGTACTTGGTGAGCTGGCGATGCTCATCGGGGGTCGAGACTCTAATAGAAATGCCGGCAACGGTGTTGACGGCGGACGTGTAGTAAATCTGTTTGGACTTAAGGTCTTCCGAGATTTTTACCCTACGAGCTTTGTCACGGATAGTGACGGGAGGCGGTGGGCGTAGCTTCTTAGCCGCGACCGCGGGTTCCGCGGCCGGAGCTTTAGCCGAAGTCGAGGCAGAGAGCGCGGGAGAGGCTCGGGGCACCCGAGCGCCACCTTCATTTGACTGCTTTGGGACGGAAAGTCCCGCAGCCGAGTCACTATCGGTCGGATTCATGGCGCGTGAGCGTTTACTGCGGAGCATTACGGTTGTAAAACCACCGTCATCGTGATCGCGGGCACGGTCGCGGGCACGGTCACCGTCGAGGCGTGAGCGCGGGCGTAGCCGCGGAAACGACGTCAAGGTCCATGTCGGAATCGTCATCGGAGTCGGCGTGAGAGAGCCACGAACGGAGCCTATTGTATTCGGAGACCAGTAGAGGGTCCCCCTTCGAAACGAACATGTGGAACCGGAGTAGTTCCTCGATATGAGCGACATCTTCTAGGGCCGGATGGGCCGGATGGGCCGGATGGGCACGCGGGGGTGGATATGACTAATGACATGCCCCTCAGGCAGGGGGGTGCACCTAATTAAAATTAAACGGACAATCCGTGTCCGGACCAAAGGGAGCCGCGACGCGAAATCTTCTATCTTCGTATCTGCACACATGATGCGGCACGAAGAACGACGCGCTGCACGGCACACGTCGCGCTGCACGACTCACGAAGCGCAGCACGAAGCACGGCGCGTTGCACGGCGACTCGACGTACTGCACACAGTGTGCACGGCTTCGCACCGAAAAAGTGCGGTTTAAATGGTACACTGATAGAGGTGCACCGTCGCTCTGAAAAGAGCGTGTCGATTGACAATAGCCGTACGAACACACCGAACACTCACGGAAATATCCGACAACTGCTCGCGAGTTGGGGAGCGAACGGACCGTCAGAGCTGCGAGCGGGAGCACGTGTGCACTCGACCGCTGCTCGAACGAGACTCCGACAACTGTGTGCCAGAAAATGTTCCCGCTAGTTTACAGGATATATTAATGCGCTTTTCATGTGAATAGATTAATATTTTTAATATTGTTAGAACTTCTTAACATACCCAAATACCATTAAATTTGTACCCAGTTTGATAACACCCAGGCTTAGTTTGTAAATTGTGGGTAATAGATAATACCACTCTATGAGTATTACACGGTTGAGCGAAGCCTTTTTTCTTTGAGGAGAAAAAAATCTTGGTTGTTGAGTAGCGTAAACAGTCGCAAAATTAGTTATTCACAGGAAAAAGCCGCGGTGTTTACAATTTTATTAGAATTCGTCTAGCACTGTCAGCTGACGGTGACCGAAAACTACACAAGAAAACGTTAATGCTTGAAAAATGTAATACCAACGTCTATGGATTTAGATAAAGATTTGTCGGCGTTTGATATCGCCAATATGTAAATGATGATGCGGTTGTAGCGACACACATACCTACATCAAACGTGATATGTGTGTACTACAACAACTTAAGCGAAAAACCAGCGATACTCTAAAACAGCAATAACAAATAGATTAAGAGCACGGATTCTAGCCCAGGTGTCGGCCACATGATACCTGGGTGTAAAACCCATTTATGACGCGGCGCATTATTATTGTTTTGTTTTATTTTTGCACTTATTTATATTTGTAGTTTTACTTTTATTTTATTACTCATTTATATTGTACACCCCGTATTGTTACAATTGCTTTATTGCTCCGACATCGTGTTATTCCCAGTATCTATTACTCGAATACTATTTGTGTTTTGCCGACTTTAATCCGGTACACGTGTTCTGTGTCCTTTAAATATACTTGCTCAGCTCAATAAAGGAGATTCGTAATCCAGCTGTCAAAGCGATTACTAGTCTGCACAAACGGAGTCAGTTATTTCATTTACATCTTCAAACCTTCTGAAAGTAGCAAAGTGGTAACCATACTACCACATCCGCTAAAGTGGTGACCCCGACGTGATCTCCTACTCGGGCGCAGCCGTCAGCCGACGTGATCTACTTTCAAGCCCGACGTGATCTACCCGGCCGAAGCCGTCAACCGACGTGATCTCCTACCCGACCGAAGCCGTCAACCGACGTGATCCTCTATCGGGTCGAACTATTCAAACCGTCAACCGACGTAATCTTCATACAAGACCGACGTGATCTCTTACCCGGGCGCAGCTGCCAACCGACGTGATCTCCTACCCGGTCGAAGCATCCACCCGTCAACCGACGTGATCTCCTACCCGGTCGAAACTGTCAACCGAGGTGATCCTCTGCCCGGGCGAACTATCCACACAGTCAACCGACGTGATCTCCTACCCGGGCGCAGCCGTCAACCGACGTGATCTTCATACAAGCCCGACATGATCTCCTGCCTGATCGTAGCATCCACCCGTCAACCGACGTAATAATCTATCCGGCCGACATCACTTCTCTGTCCGAAAACGACACATCAAGTAAGTCAAGAAGAGTTCCTTAGCTACACAAGCAACGAAGCTCTACTTGCAAAGAAACGCTGCGCACCGAAGCCACATGTCGTCAACATGACGATCGAAACAGCCCACATCACAGAACATGTATACAAATCCTTTTATGAAGAAGCCACCAGAGCTCTCACCAAGCGCATTCCGCCACTCTGGCGCGATAAACCACGACTTTGGTTTATTTATTTTGAAGCTGTAACTAGCATACTTCACAAAAATCAAGAGCAACTAGCACAATTGGTGATTAAATATCTCGATAAAGAAGACATCGATCAGATCGCCGACCTAATGAGTAACCCAGCAAAAACATACCTATACACTGCTGTAAAAGAACGCCTGATCACCGCTTATGAAGAAATCACAAGTCCGCCTACGACTGACTATAAAGCTGTACCACAAACTCAAGAACAAGAAAACAGCATTCATCGGTTAGATCAACAAGAGAATCTTCCGTTAAAGAAGATTACCTTGCCTTACGCCGATCCACCGCCTCTATTGCTTCAAGACGCGACACCCGGAACAGTTACTTCCAGTAGCAACTCAAAAGAAAGTGCAATTGCAGACACACTGAGCCGAGTTGAAGCAATCTCGTTCCCATCTACGCTACATGGCACAGCCGCAACCAAACCACAAAAGCCACAAGAACAAGACTGCACTGTCCAACAACTACCTCAGCAAGACAATCTTCAGGCAAAAAAGATTATTATTTCTACGGATACACCACTCCCAATTTGCCCAAATTCAAGACAAAACTTGCCCGAAGAAATTCGCCGTAATACTAACGACGCCTCTCGGACCATGAGCCACCATGGCAGCCAAGCAACAGGCGTAACAATATCGCACCTAGTCTCCCGGCCATATATACACACCGGCGTTTCCACTAGGGTGAGGCCATGCACCCGTTATCGACGGTGCATAATACAACGTCGCATACCAACGAAGTCTGATAATCGAGTCTTCAAACCGCCACCAAGCAAGAATAAAATCAAACCGCATACAAACATCGCAACACATAGAAGCATTGGGTCTGCGTTCACATCTAAGGAATCTCGCAACTTTGTTCCTATAAGCAATGCGATAAAATCTCAGCGACCAACAGAAGATCATTTCAACATTAGTAAGCAATACGACAAGTCCTACGCCATCCAGTTACGCGACCGCTAAGATGACCGCCTCGTAGCAACGACTCAAGCCTCTCTACCGGATCAACGATAGCACCGAGTACCTACACGCCGAGCATCTACACCTAATTCAGCCACACGTGTCAAGACATAACCGCCGTAACATCAACCAACAATTCCTGCATATCGCCAAACGCCGCTCGCACCGATCAGCCGATCGAGATATATCATTCGTCCACCAGTACGCTTCGCTTAAGGGGGAGCACTGTAGCGACACACATACCTACATCAAACGTGATATGTGTGTACTACAACAACTTAAGCGAAAAACCAGCGATACTCTAAAACAGCAATAACAAATAGATTAAGAGCACGGATTCTAGCCCAGGTGTCGGCCACATGATACCTGGGTGTAAAACCCATTTATGACGCGGCGCATTATTATTGTTTTGTTTTATTTTTGCACTTATTTATATTTGTAGTTTTACTTTTATTTTATTACTCATTTATATTGTACACCCCGTATTGTTACAATTGCTTTATTGCTCCGACATCGTGTTATTCCCAGTATCTATTACTCGAATACTATTTGTGTTTTGCCGACTTTAATCCGGTACACGTGTTCTGTGTCCTTTAAATATACTTGCTCAGCTCAATAAAGGAGATTCGTAATCCAGCTGTCAAAGCGATTACTAGTCTGCACAAACGGAGTCAGTTATTTCATTTACATCTTCAAACCTTCTGAAAGTAGCAAAGTGGTAACCATACTACCACATCCGCTAAACGGTAAATAGGCCTGTAAGGGATGTCCCTTGGACACTATTTACATAATCCTATTATTATGCAATCTAAAGCATAGTATAGATTATTAAATTATACAATAGACAATAATTTTTTGTACTTATTAAGCCCAAATGATAATATTATATATTTTTTTTTACTTTTGACTACATGAGTGTATACCTATAACTCAGTAGCATAATTATATGTGGTGGCACAGCTAGCAAAATTCCAAAGGTCTCTGGAACCTTCGGAACCTCTGATGTAAGAAAATCTATGGAAGAGACAGGCCACGTAACGTAGCTATTCTATCTATTGAAAATTTTAAGGCCCGAACTTTGATGATGTTATTAATACTTTTGAGGAACGGAAAACTCGGAAAAAGAATTATTTTATCGTAAGTATGTAATAACTATCCTTTTGAAAATTTATTAGATAATTAATTAAAATACACACAATATTAGTAATACTGTTGTGTAATTACTTCAGTGATTTATAAAAATTAAATTACAACGTGACCATTATTACTGGGGCCCCATTAGATGAATTTGTGACGGGTCTTAGATGGTATAGTTACGCCACTGCTATAACCTATAAACGTGCTCAAACCGTGATCCGGCCACTTTGGCACCCTTGAGCGTGTTACCAATCGGCTGACTGCCTTAAGCGCTCGCCTTAGTAGTTCGATGAAGCTGTGAAAACCCTTCAGACCAATAGCGTAGTCAGTTCGAAAAAAAAAGAACTATAAACGAAATACTACAAATACGTAAAGTTGCTACTTAACCGGATTCGTGTCAGTTCGCACCGTTGTTACTATTATATAATTACTCACCTCAGAAAACAAAGCATAATCTAGAGCGAAAAGACCATTGGCCGTAAACTTAGGCGTTTGATGTAGCAATTGTACAGATAACTGCATCGCCTATAATAATAAAACGCAATTTAACACACTTGTCCTTATTAGTATAATAATGTATTATTTAATTACAGAAATTATGTAAATAGTATTTGACACAAACAAGTGCATAATTTTATTTATCCGAGTATTACATATTAATTGGCTTGTATCTATAGAAACAAAAATCATTCGCTGAATGTACGCCAGCGCATCGCTACAGAATAGTTGCACCTATTTGGCCAATTGTTTTTTATTGTTTATAATTTGCAGGAACAGGTTTGTATGACAGAAAATGTCTGAAAAATCGTACGGGAACGTGAAATCTCCATATAGAAAAGTGAGTGAGGGAGTGAGATAGACAATAGAAGATCTTTATCTTCAAAAATATAGGGAATGGGAACTTGGTCTCATTTTCTTCGTTAGCTAAGTCATGCAAAGCCGGGTCGGACAGCTAGTTTAATTAAAAAATATATACTTATCTATTTTTTCGACTATATAACTTCATAAGGAATACTCAGAACCGACGAGGAATTAAGCAACTTAAACAAAGGAGGCTTGCATGTATAATGAAATGACGCCCTCTCTGTGCATCCACCAAAACCGAATGTAATTATCTATGTTTTAAAAATATGAGTTACAATATGTTTGATGAGAAGATAAACCAGATCGAGTTTCTTACCGGGTCTTTTGGATGACTGGGTTGTTTTCCGAACCGGTGGTAACTTTGACGTTCATAAGCGCCTTCTCAGGGCCTAAACTGAATAAAGTATTTTTGACTGATTGATTGACAGAATACAACAACCACTTGGATCTGGTGAGTATGCTCGTAGGGACTGAAAACTAAAGAAGGGTCGACCGGAGTTTGAAAAAAAATACCGAAATAACAATAAAGAGAGAAGTGGTAGTATATTTTTCCTGTCAACACCACGAGGTGCTTATCGTGATAATAAATACATAAAGATATATTTACTTCCGTATTTATATTTGAAGTGAAGTCGTTGTTCATAATATCGTGTACAATAAAAGATGTATTTCTTGCCTAAAACAAAAACAAAAATTAATTAACATAACGCTATAGAGTAGTAGTTGTATATAACACATAGTTTGCTTAAATACAAACCTCGCGCATTGTTGACTCACTGAAGTGTATATTGACAATAATTATGAGAAGAGCGTGCGACATTTGCCACGCGACACAAACCAGGAAATCAAAATATTTTTTCGGGTCATGAAATAACCCAGTAGCTGTAGCTTCCATAAAGTAAAACATGTACAAAATGATGTAGATCAAACAAAGCAGGATGGTGAGGAACAAACCGATACCAAAGACTTTATTGAGCATTTCTGTAACTTTAAAAACCATGCCGTAAATCCTCGCACATATTTTAATTTTCTCGCAAATTTTTCGTTCCTTTAGGTCTTCAACTTTCCGCATATCGACAGACATATTACGACGTACGAATAATTTGTGCTCCCACGATGTACGTGTTCTTATGTCACTTAGCACTTTATTGATACATTTATAGCGATCAATTAGTACTGTCAGGTAAAAACAATAGTATGAGGTAAAAATAAGGGACATGGCATCGGTGAAAACTAGCTGGTAAAGTTTATCCGACGGTACAGTAACATTCAAGTTCTCTAATGTTAACCATACGCAAAACATTCGAACCAGATATGTACCCATTTGTCCTAGTAAAATGAAAAGGGCTGACCGAGAGTTCTTATTATAATCGACAATTTCGCCCATATTCTCAATTGCCTTATCTAGATCAACGATTTCTTGCATAAAGACCCGGTCACCACTTAAACAGAACGGAATCTTCCACATTGTATAGAGTACATAAACTATTGATGATACTCTTTCGAAGTCATCGCCATAACGATTCAGTTTGGTTGTGTAAATAGTGCGAAATATAGTCTGATCTTCATTATGAGCTTTGTAGGTACAGTAGAAGTACAAAGAATGCCAGAATATAAAAAATACAAAACCGAAAAAACTAAATTGAGCCTTGATACGATCGCCGGATGTACTGTTCAACACGATAACAGCAATTCCTATAAATTTCTGAAATCTATACGATTGATACAATGCTTCCACGATATTATTATATTTTCTTATGGTCAATGCGTTTTTCAAATATTGACCAATGTTAATAATAGCTTTCATATTTTACACGAATAGAAGGAGCTTTCACGTCGACCGAAAGTTATAAAATAAAAAGGAAAAAATTAAATTATAGATTTTCTGTTCCTCAATTTATTCATTCATTCCAGCTAATAGATAATAATAATCTACTAAATTACGGACGAATTAAACGTTATTGTTGCATTAGTAAATGAAACAAAAGCGTGGTATTCGCAATTATCCAAAGGATAATCAGTAGTTTATTTGTTCTGAACGTTCACATTCACATTGTAATCTACATTATGAACATCGTAGGCGTTATATTGTCACAAATAATAATGAAAATAGCCATTTATATACAGATGGATATTAATATTCATGTAATTTATTATTTCGAAATTATTTATAGGCGCTATACAATTGTACAAAGTCAATAATCTGATATTATAAGCACGTCATCCACCACTCGTCTATGGCCTGTTTCAGAGTGCCGGCGGGTGGCGGGTGCGTGTAGTATAAATGTACGTAGACGCCATTAGCATTCAGTGATGCTATAAGCGTCTACGTACATTTGAACTACACGCACCCGCGCGCCCGCGTAGCAGCCGCCACCCGCCTGCACTCTGAAACAGGCCTATACAGGTAACAACAATAGTCGGTTTTCATTACTTATATATTTACTGAAATGCACATTTTATATTTATGAAAAAAAACCAACCGATAAAATATACATAAAACATTACGTCCTCTTTAATGTTTACTTGCTACATTATTGCTAATTTTGGGAGATTTAACTAGATTCCACAAAAATAAAATGCAATTTTTATTCACAACGAACGCATTTAGGGTGCTTCATACTACATCGTAAATATCCTTTAATTAAAATAAAATAGAAAAACATTGTTTTTTATAGGTTTAGAATATCATCGAGCAATTATCATATGGCACACTCCTATGTTGGTAACGGTAACATAAGTTTAAACAGTGTCTTATTTGACTATTGAAATTTGAGATTCTTATAGAACTTGTAAATCATACCGATGCATGGATATTACATGCCACATAACTCTGGTAAATAACTTTTTTTCTCAAACATTATTAATTACATGTTTCTGGTTATACTTTAAATTAAACTACTGTTTGAATTACGAAACAGTTTTATTTGATTTACTTATTTTTCTGTGCAACGATGTTTCGAGAAGTACAGTCCTCGCCAATCTTTTTGACCGTTCTGAGTAAATAAAGAACACAAAGTTAGGTATAATATTTATCATATTATATGTCGAGACAACCTAAGGATAAATAAATTCCATTTTTAAATTCTTATTATAATATATTTTGTCTTTGTTTTGTATTAAAATCTTGGCGATATTGCGCATATATTGCGCAAGCCTGAACTTACGGTTATATTCAGAACGGTCGAAAATGTTAATGACTGTTGTAACAAGCGTACGTGTTGTTGATTTTATAGCTTTGAAAAATTAGATTCATTTATTCATTTTTTTAAAATAAAACAATTTACATACATTGAGATATCACAATACAGAGCGCAGTCCAAACATTGAAATGGTATCGTTTAAAGATACTATTGCAAATGACAAGATAACACCGCAACTTAGTATTGTACAGAAATAATACAGTTTACATTACATCTATATATATATATTTTGTGACATTTCAGATAGTAAAAAAATAGCATCAATGTATATATATACACATACATATATTTAATAACTTTAGCATATTACTTAAAAATGCTTTCCAAGGAATTTATTCATTCAATATCGTCTAAGCCTCCCTTTGTAAGCGTAATATCGTGGCCCGAGTGCGGTCATTACAATTTATTATAATATTGTATAGTTTAAAATCTTGCTGTTAGTTCGTTTTTTAACTATGCAAGGTACTAAATACTTGGTCGTAAAAATAATACAAGTCAATTAATATAATACATTACTATAATAAGATACTATTACTCAACAAACGTCAAAGCCTGATTATTCAAAGAAACACTAAGTAACATATAAAATTTGAATTTCTATTTCGCATCAGGTGTATTTTGAATAAAGCTCGAGGTCCACCACGCACGCCGAATAGTGCCAAGCCGAATCGCATAAATTCTTCTGACATAAGATTGCTACAAACTGCGTTGTTTAGTACCAATCAATTTCTTCTCTGCTATAAACACAACTCAATAAAAAATAAAGAAGTATTGTTGCCCTCGGTATCTCTGCAGATTTATATTATTTCAAGTACATATTTTCCCAATATATTGATAAAAACACCTAAATTGGCTCTAGTTTTTATGACTTTGGTATATGTTCAATATTTATAATAATAAGCATTTTAAATCGGCTCCTTCGAGCACGAATTAATGACTGATTAGTTTCTGGTTAAATTTCGCTTTATGCGCATTTATTTCGTTCATTCTCTGCACTTATCACTTCATCTAACTTATACAAATCTTAGTTATTTAACAAGATTGGTGGACGCACATGCGCCTTTGGGTAAGTCGGTAATGTTCATGATAGTTGAAAAAAGTTTTAAATACATTTTATTGGACAATAGAAACAATTTACATAGATTCTAATTGTCAATCCAATAAAACTAACGGAAGAGTATCAGAATATTAAATTTGATCTTCAAAAAATAATAACCATGAACATCAATGACCCGTGTGTGTTTATATTGATTTGATAATGGTTCAACTTCTTACGTAAAGTGGATAGACGAAATATCCTTGTTTTATTTATCTTTATAGTAGTAGAGCAAAATGAGCCACTAGAAACAAAATACATAATTTTGAAGAGAAACTAAACTAAATTATTATTAATGTTTTTCAACAAACATGTAATGTTGCAGAATAAATTCGGTTTTTCCTTTGTAATGCTTATTATTTTTTGTAGAGTGACATAAAAATGAAAGTTAAAAAAAACAGAGTCAACATTCCAAAATAATACATACTTCCATAAATTATAGGTACAAAATTATTTAAAACCATTTATATATCAAGGGCAACAAAACCATCATTTGCCAGTAAAATGAATTCATTTTCATATAAATTTGGTAAAAATATATATGTCATTCGACTCGGCTTGACTGTGACTGGTGAACTTGAAGCTTTACAAAAATATTTTTTCTAGTTTGGATTTTTTTACAATTACATACGTAAGAACGTTGTATGTAAATTAAGAAGTATATGTATACCTTTGCATTATTAAAAAAATAATAATCGCTGTACGAAAAAGGATACAATTTATAAAGAATTTTCTACACTCTCTATTCATAATCTTTTGTAACATTCATTAATGGTTTGATCGTTACCTACAAACTATGAATTTTCTCTGGCACTGGTAGAGACAATATATAACATCTGATACTATGCATTTAAAGGTTTTGTAAAACTGGATCTTATCAACAGAGAGATAACTATATTTTCGCCAAGTAATAGAGACATTCGTTATCAAATTACATAATTACTTGACATTACGAAGTATAAACACAGGATTAGCCTAATAAAGATTTACAATATAGACAAAACACGCTGTCCTGTAGTATGCTGGAATGGGTTCGCCACCTATACAGTACTCTATTTTGGGCAATTTTACTTTATAAAAACACTAAAGTACGTAATTTGTTTCTTCACATAGTTCGATTTTTAAACGATTTATTTTACTAGAGACATTAAAAGACTAAAATAGTAGGTTTTTCTGTAATTCAAGACCAACTTATTCGCCTGTCTCCACTGATACTTTAAGACAATCTTTATTTACTTATTCACAATCAATACACTTTATTTTCTCAAATAATAGGTGGCAAACCCAATACTGAATATACGCTACGTCGAGACCTAAATAATATTTTTATAGAATACTTATCCTTTTCATAGCCAAATTTAATTTTTTTATTTTATTTTATGTGCTCATCTATTTTTGTAAATATAAAATGGATTTCACCCATTGTTAAAATTTCTAAGCGAGAGTAAAACGATTAAAGATGATTTGCTTTCTGTGAGCTATTATTGTAAGAACACACCTAAGTGTTTCTAAACCATTGTATCCAAATAGTCGATGTATATTATAATGTACGGTTATTCGACCGCTTTGTATTCGTTAAATCCTTCGTATAAATGAGACGTTCGATGAATCAAAAACGTCGTTTAATTTTATTTTTTTCAGCAAGATTTACGTTATAATTACTTCCAATATTATTACTTCGAACAAATTCGCTCTCGTAGTATCTAACAAACTGGCGTAAATGTTAAAACGTGCCGTCGGAAAATTCGATCTTACCATTTTGTGTAGAGCATTTATAACTTTTAAAGCCGAGTTCATAATTTACCTAACCTATAATAAGTAACTATTAAACTTCATGATACTTCGTTTAACATGTCGTTATTTTGAAAGATGCCTTTAGAATTCGTATATCATAATCTACTTGAATATTGAGGAACTTCTCTATATGTTTAGTTATATATAGCATCGGTAAGACTGTTTTAACGAGGGACTAACACTATAAAGCTAAGAGAAATCTCACATTTTGATAAAATGTAACTTATAAATTCAACAAAAGATAATAATTGGTTTCATTTTAATCACCATCTGTGCCATCTTTGAAATAAAATGAACACCTACCTAACATGAAAATTGATACAAATGACTGGAACAATAAAAGTAGAACAGTTACTGGTACGAAACACTGAATACAATGGGACTGTTAAAAATGTATCATAATTGTAAATAATGAGCGGTTACTACTCAATATAATTTATAGTGTATTCATATAGCATGAAGCTTTATTCTCGATATATAATAACTTTGAGGTATAGAATTTATTTAACTAATGCACGTGAGCGGAATGTTCACTAAACAAGCATTGGTATTTGAAGAGGGTAATATTTTTTATCTATTAAATAATGATGGCATCATATATTAAACAAGCAATTTCTCGCTTCTTCGTTAATCCATATATATATATAAAAGATTAACAACAGACTGACGAAAAAATTACGGGATTTCATAGAAATTTTTCATCCCCTTTTTCACCAACTTAGGGGTTTCCAAAAATCCTTCAGTATTGCTCACCTATAGTGTAAAAAGAACCTATATTAAAATATTCACGACCCTAGACCAAATAGTTTCGTCTGTGCGTCGATGTCAGTCCGTCAGTCAGTCAGTACTTCTTTTATATATAGATATATGTCCCCTACTTAGTTATAATCCAACCAGAAATAGGAATTAAGCTAACCTGAATTTGTCTACAATTCGTTGACATAAAATATCATATAGTTAAAAATGTATAGAGCTCTAGGTGGAAGGTTTTCTTAAAGATGAATTTAGCTACCATTATTAAAGCTTTCATAGCAGTAAATGATGTTATACAAAAGGTTCGAGATTTAAGAGATTGTATTTCAATATAAGTTTAATAAGAACCCAAATAACTCTCCAGTGAACACACCTCAATAGAAGCAACAGCTTTTTGGAGAATCACTATACTAGGTTTTGTTCTACATTTAGAAAGGCGTCTCTATCACAAACAGAGTAAATTAAGAAGAAAAAAAATAAACCGCTTAACTAAACATTTTCATTCAACACTTCCACTAAAAATAATAGGTGACTAATAACAAATACGCAACTGTCTCAACAAATTCATACGGAACATATATTGCAAATATACTTTTGTAAAGCTCGAGTCTAAATATAATTAAAATCACATATTATTAAATATCTTTGGATACAACCAAATAAAATTATCGTATAGCGTACAAAAATATAAAAAAAAAATAATATACAAGAATGTCAAGTATAATAAAGGAAGATACGAACTCGATCGTGTACCACGGTATAAAAAGTATATAGACAATACCGGAACGTTCTTCGTAAACACCACACAGACTAGACAGCTTGCGAGTTTCGTGGTACAAGGTCAAGCTAGCAATGATATTAAGAGAATCGCTTTAACACGACATCTTTTTAATCATTTTCCTAACCGAATATTGACCGATACTAAAAACCGGTAATACTCTCCGCTAAGATATTATTATTAAATAAACTGAGATTCGGTCACAGAAGATCTTGAACGTGAGATGTATCTAAGTTTGTGATCAGAGTTTTGAGAAAGGTCATTTCTTTGCGAGCGTTCTCTAATATGACTCGCGGGTCTTGTGACGTACATCGGAGACAATTCGGCGCGAACACCATCGCTAGGTTCGCGGAATCCATTTTTGTTTGACTAACCACCTCCGGTGCGGTGAATTGTTGCAGGAAACTTATTAAATATGTGAGTACCTGAGAAATTACTTCTATTATAAACGGGATATTTTAATAATTCACATTTGATACAAATCAAACACCAAGTATCATATGGGGGGCGTCCATTAATTCCGTGAGATCAGATTTCACGTGGGGGTTAGACGGTGTTTCGGCAAATATCACGTAATTTTTTTAGGGCAAAAAAAAATCAAAAAATCCGATTAATTTATAGTAAAACATATTCCTAGACTAAAATATACCGAAATTTGACACAATTCTTCTATATATTAGAATCCAAAATTCATCAAAAACGCCTCACGTAATTAATAGACGCCCCCTTTCCATCCTTCTCGCGACAGCAATGTCGTGTTGAAAAAAGTTTGAGTTAAGCTCGACTTTAACCTTTAGAGTATTGGAATAAGTTTTACTTTAAAAATATTTTACAATACAAGGCATTAAAACGGTATATGTTATTTTATACTAAAAAATGTGACAGGGCTTGATCAACATACAGCCGCTTCAATCGCAGGCTTATAAATATATATACTAATATAAACAAAAACCAATTGCCTTGAAGTATGCAAGCACATCATTTCAAAATTAATGCACCTATTTTGCTAATTGCTTTTTTCATGTGTTTCTAATTTTCAGAATAAACTTTGTAATGTAATGTTTGAAAAAACATATGGGAAAAACGAAAAATTGGGGTTAAAAATGTCCACATACAAAAAATTGCAAATGTGGGAGACAGAACACTACAAGATTTTCAAAAAAAATTGACAGATAGCATTACATGGCGGAGTGTAAAGGGAACTGTTGGTATTATTTTGTTCGTTATTAGTACCGTGCGATGCCGGAGCAAACAATTAGTATATTAAAAACGTACCAATCTATTAAGTGGAGGAAGTCTGTGCAAGGCCCTCGTGCAAGCAGCGAAGTCGGTGCCAGCCGCGACGCAGGCGCCGTATAGCGCATCCGGTATCAACGGCTCGTACAGCTCCCGGTACCACAGCTTCAGAAGACTGGCAGGCGCGTGAGCATCTATCAATACATTATCTATATAAGGAACGTTCCACGCCAAATCGGATGGCTAAATAAGAAAAAAATCGGAAAATTTTCAGTTAAATGCCTACGATCCGAAAAAAAGTTTCACAAGTAGTACCCTTTTGTTTTTGCTTAACTTTGCGATATGTTTTAGAACCTCTCCAAATAATCCTCTTAAGAAATTTTAAGATTTTTTGGTTACTCTTTCAGAAGATAGTTTTTATTTCGGTTTTTGGACATCATTTTAAACATTATATCGAGTTTTAAAAAATGAATAAAACAAGAAATTAAAATAAAAAAACAACTGTATTAAGACTGCACAGGTATTTGCAGCAACTTCAGAGTGAACTAGAAGTTTGTTGATGCTTTTATCTACTACTTTACTGTACTGTTATTTTTCATACTAACCGGTCAAAGTAGAAGCATCCGGTAGCTCCCAATTGTCGATCTTTGTCTTCAGCGCGTTCACTTCGTCGACATCAGCCGAAACTCTGAATATACCTTCGGTTTCCCTTCCGTTTAACGCTAAAACCTGTTGCGAGAGCGCGATCTGAACCCAAGGCAACTGTCGATTAGGAAAGCGATCCTTCTGCAGAGCCATCACTTCGGCTAACGTGTTGCCGAACATAGACTGACGGAAGATTTGTATCTAAAAGAACATACATTTAAATCATCACTTTAAAATATATAAAGCAGCTGATTTATGACTTACAGCAATTTGTAACAGTGATACGATAATGAAATAAAATAAATATTCGTTTGTTTGTACCGTGACTTTGAGTGTGGGCAAAAATATTCTCCCTTTCAAGCTTTAGTTTACTAGTAATTGTATAACGCTTGCATGTTCGAACTTTCCGATAACACAAGCTGACCATTGTTATTATAATCAATACATATGATAAAAATGAAGTGTGTGTATGTAATATTAAAATAACGACTTTTTACTGATTGAATATGAACGTATAAACGATACTGATAACAAAAACACAATTTTTAAAATTTTTGCCTGTCTTAGACTAGCTATCATCCGTGGCTTCGTCTGTAGTACTATCTCCAAAACGATTGGACCTATTTTCATGGAACTTTCACTGACTGATAGCTAACGGTTATAAAAAGTCATTAAAGCTTTTTTATTTTGAACTAACTTTTACCCATGGCTTCGTTAGCAGTACTATCTCCTAAACGTTTGAACCATTTTTCATGGAACTTTCACTAATAGATAGCTGATCTTATAAGAAGTCATTTACAATTATTAAAAAAACGCATGCGGAGCTGCGGGTAACAGGTAGTGAACTAATAATAACGAACTTACAATAATTAAAAGAAGTATAACGATATCTTTAACAATTCGTTTTCATTAAATATGGTTTTTAGTTCTTACAACAGTGAACATAAATGTAGTAAAAATGTTAACGATTACGGGGATTATGGTAAACTTTAAAAACCAGAGAAAAGAATATAAGAATAATAAGAAACAGAGAGAGAGAATATATATAAAGTTGTGACTTCATATTATTGCTAAGAAAAATCGCTTCTTTGGTTTTGTTTAGCTTAGAACCTGAATTCATAATTCTAATACAGTTCAAACTGTTTTATAAAATTAGACGGTATTAATACAACCAATTTGTAAAAAAAAAGTTCAATAAATTCATAGTAATATAGAAAACCTTTATCGACTCACCCTAGCCTGATCGATATCCTCAGTAGTCGGTTTTCGCGGTTGCCTCTTCCCCCCAAAACCGATCCTCTCTAATCGCTTACAAGCCACTCCGGCGTAGTGCGATACTTGTACATGTATAGGCCATTTTCCCACCTAAACAATGGATTGTCAATTTTATTACTATCACGTTATTCATACTGTATACCTTATTAAACAATTTATCAAATATAAAAAATATAAATAGATAATATTCTGATATATTTTGCATAATGGTTTGGTTATAGTAGACAAGTGTAGTTGGTTACAGATAATGACATAGAAAGTGAATTGTAAGGAGACACAATACGTGCTGGAAACTTCTATCAAGTAGACAACTGTATATCTTATAACTTTAAGTGAGCAACTCTTGTAGATATATATAAATTTATTTCGTGTATCTCAAAAACGGCTCTAACGATTTCGATCAAATTTTATATTTAGATATGGTTTTACTTTCTAAGTTTATCCATGTGGAGTCTGTTCTTTGAACAAATATTTTTTTATAACTAATTATTAGACCCCATGTCATATAGAGCCATCTCGTAACTTTATGTGATAGTTACATGATTGACAATGGATAGTACCTCAAAATTTTATGAGACGATGCAATATGACAATATCCAAATATAATGATCCGCTAACATCCAATAGCAAAATTGCAATTATTATATCAATCAACTAATAACTCTTCACAACTATATTCTTTAATGATATGTACTGGATATAAAATTTTCAAAATAATGAACTTTTTTGACACTTTCAAAAATAATTGTACATACTCAATTTACCTTTTGACCTTGATGTAATTATTATTATGACATCTATATCTACTTAAGTGATAAATTTTCACCTCAGGAAATGCATCAGCAAAGGCAGGATCGCGATGTCTGTTCACATAATTCGTAAGTGCAGGCTGAAAGGCTGGTGAAGGCGGTACGAAAGCCAAACACACAGCGAGTAACTCCCAACCACGAAGTAAAGAATCCCGGAGAGGATTTTCAGTAGTCTGCCTACATAGCTGCACGTAGAGCTCATCACGAAGCCTGTGTATAAAAATATACTCAACACATTACTAATCAATTTTTTTTTTAATACCAGTTAGTTATAACACCATTTTATTACTACTAGTGATCCTACAATGATCGAAATTCAATCATTATAAGGGGTACAAATTTTTTTTGTACATTTGTATATACTATTATTATTGAATATTGTAGATTGTTGACGTAAGGAGCGTGAGGTATGACGATTAGAGACTTCTAAATAAAAAGAAAATCAGCTGACAATAGAAAGGACTGTACAGATTTATCTTAGCCTATTTATATATCGATTTTTGGTAGTTATTTTGTATGTATATCATTAATATCACTGCGCCTAAGCAGCATAAATGCCAAGTGTGCATATTTTATATCTTTCTTGCTCAACTGACTATAACATCTTTTCTTTCCACAGTTTTATGCGTTTACCTTTGCATCGTGGTAAACTAAAATATACATTATATTATCACTAGTAGACAACCGCCCGCTTTTTTAATGAAAAAAAAATTGCAAAGGGTCAACGGAATCCAAAAAACAAGTTGCATACAACCAACTACGAAAAATTCCGCATCAAAGAACCATATTCATAGCACTGTATTTTCATTACATATATATCGTTTCTTATTAAATATCACATTGAGGCTGCCCGTAAACTTACTTTTCGTTAGTAAATGTAGCATGCAAGATATCCTGTGCGACTGAATTGAGAGTCATCCCTGGTCGAGCTTTTCTATCCCCCATGTAGATTTGCACCAGTCTGAAGAGGTCTATCGCTGCCTTTTTATGTGCCTTGTCCCAGTCCGCTCCAACCATCGGTGCACTAATTGACGACGATGTCCACGATAACATATCACGAACTGATGCCTGAATAATCAGAAAAATACATGAATATAACAGTACTTAACAAAATATAGAATATATTGAAAATTTTAAGCAATCATGGCTTAAGCATAGGTTCAAATACAATAATGAACATGAGCTTGAGCAGTTAAAAATAACCTACCAAATGAGCAACTGAGATCAAATACGGTAATAAAGGCAAGATCAACATTAGAGTAATAATGATAGTTCCAACCGATTTCGGCCATGGCAACCATTTTGACCCCTAGTCTGAGGGTAATGGTAGCGGTCAGATGCGCAGGATACGGGTGCACACACTCATCCTTGTTCTTCTGGACCCAGTCGAACGGGGATCCTTACGATCGGAGAAGGACTCAGACAGATGGTACAGTATCGCAATGACAAAGTTACAAGGGGTCAGTACTATCTCACACTCCCTTAATCGCCTTTTACGATACACACGGGAAGATATGGGATGGTACTATTCTACTTTGCCGGCACCACACATTAGAGTAATTGTATAACATAGTATTTGAACATTGGTTTATATGGTTATTATAATCTCTTTTGGAATTCTGAAGAGTAAAATGACATTTCATGTTTCAATTGCATTTTAATAATTGTTATGTCAATTAATTGTAAAATTATACAAGGTTGATGGTTTTCTTGGTAAAATATTGAATGCTTCAATGAGTCATCTGAGTTTTCTTTTATAGTTTTTTTTTGTAACTTGTTACATGTAAATCTTTTGCTCTCTACATAAAAAAATAAAAACGCTCAATTTATAATTAAAACCTTAATTCAAATTATCGAAAGGTAAATTAAACATTATAACAACACTAGAAAAATGAAAATGGCAACATGGCTTATGAGAAAAATGGGAGTATAGAATCTACCACATATATTGTTATAACTCACCTTCCTTCTAAATATTCCTTTGTTGAAATTCAAGTTGTCCTTGGCAAATATTTCGATATCCTGTTCAGGAGGTGCCGGTCTCGGAAAGTGTGGGTGCGCGTGCGCATGTGGGTGCGGGTGCCCGCGGACGGGGCTATACAGTGAGGGCGCACCGGCGGGAGGCGGATCCTCTATGCTGATCACTCCCCCGGTACCACTCGTACCTCCCGCACCACCACCCAGAGACGAGGTCTACAAACAAAAAAATTATATATTTTTATCTACTGTTATTCCTTTCTTGGAAACAATTGGAACACTAATTTGCTCATAAATCGTTAATAAAAGCTATATCCATATATAAACCATTTCTAGGTATAGATATAAAGTGTAATGTACTGATATAATAGATATGAGCAAATATATTGAAAGAAAAAACACATTTCCGCAATGCCAACTTAGAAGGACAAAGATTTACATTTTGACAATATAAGATATCTGACAATGGTATGTATTTTTGACTTATAAATACGTTCACACCAGGTATTATATATAAATAGGCAGAAGGAAACAATTAAGAACATCTTCCACCTTTGTTTCCCAAATATATATTTTTTTATTTAATAGGCATTGATAGGCTTTAGAAAATGTTTTAACGACAAGTTTGCTTTTTTCTTTAATATTGGAAATTGAAAAATTCATGAATTCTGATTGAATTTCTGTAACTAATGAAAATAATTATACACCTAGTTAAGGTGCATTTCTTACTTCTTTTCTCACTAAGTTGCGAGAAATGAGTCATTACATTTCAATATCTGCTAAGTCCAATTTTAATCGTTCATCAGTTTTTAAATTTTATCAAGATTTTCAAAATGTTTATATCTGTAAAATTTGAATATAATAAAAAGTAATTAAGAATCTTATGAACGGTAAAATTTGGACTTCGACCATGGTGTATAAAAACATTAACCATCTTATATGAACAGTTAAAAATGTAAAGACACATTAATAACTAATTTAAATTTGGTGACAGACTCACCCTGTGTATACCAGGCGATGGCTGCCTGTCCCGTTCGAAACCGACAAACGTGTTGTAATAGGACACGCCGTGGTTCATATACTCGACGTCGTGCGGGCGGTGCGCATACGCGTGCGGCAAGTACACACCGGAGCCATCGTCGTCGTCGGGAGTACGCGCGCCGCCGTCTGACGACTCATTGTCGGGCTCGTGCCCCGACAGCGACCTTGACCCCGACCCCGACCTCGAGCGAGACCGCGACGAGGCCGACTCGTTGTCCGATCCCGATGCGGTCACGTATCTCCCACGACCTGTAAAATCAAATCTATATTAATAAAATTCATACAAAAACTATTGTATAGATATTACGCGACCTCTTTTAGTTTTAGTTGACAGACAATTGGTCCTAATAAAAAAAAATATCACGATATTTAATACACAGTTATTACATTTTCCAAAAACTATGATTTTTATAAGCACTGCTGTTGATTTGACCAATGTGTGACGTGGGGCGGAAATACAGTGCATTTTCAATTGCAATATATTTTTGCTTTAAGTTTTGTTTTTTTCCTTTGTTTATAACATATATTTTTAAGGTAATAAGCTACGCAAACGAAGCTCTGGGTAGCATAGCTTGTTCATAGATACAATATAACATTTATATTAAGCACTGTACCTTTTTTTCCCATTTTTATTCATTACCAGCAACTGGTCTCAGCTCCGAATGCATTTTTCAAGCAGTAATTATTTTCGAATCGTTATTTTATTTTATAATATTACAGGTGTATTATATCACTTCTAAAAGATTTATTGCTAATTTATATAGGATATACACTATAAAGATAATGGACATCCAACATTTCATAAAATCGTTTGTAAATAAAAATGTTCTTTTTTTTAATTAAACCCAAACAGACAGACTAAAGTTATTTTAATTTTATATGGGAGACAAGTGCTCCTCATAATAACTATCCATCACAAAAATCAAATGTACAGACAGAAATACAGATTATTATAGACAATAAAAATATTAGAACAAATACATACTAGACAACTTAGCCTGCTGTATAATGTAGTCCTGTAGAGGTAACAGATGCTGCATTCCACGCAAGTCCCAGTTACAGTAGAGAGGTGAGCCCCCACCCTCATCATCCTCATCCTCACCATCCATCAGGGCATCATCCAACTCCACTGGCCTTTTATGCCCTATATAAAAAACTACATTACAATCTATATTCCTCTAACCTTCGGTTATATTATGATAGCAAAATATTTGAAAAATTACTTCAAGCGATGATAGCTTAGTAAATAGCATGTTCAGACACCACGTCTATCCACTTAGGTTCAAATCCTTACAATTAAATTGGAGCTTTCAGTGAAGGAAAACATCGTGATAAGAGCATAGCATGGTGGCAGGGCTTTTTCTAAGCTAATCTGTCACCAAACACCTGTTGGTGTGTTCTGGCAGTTATACTTGAGAGCCAGTCCCCTGTAGGTTTAGCATGTTTACCGTCTTAGACCACATTGTCATTTAGCATCAGATGAGATTGTGGTCAAATACTAAAACCTGTAAAATATTTAAAAAAAAAACTTTTTATCAATCACCTTAGTACTCCTAACTTTATAAAGTCTATACCAATGTTAGAAATATTCAGATTATTATGTACATAATTAAAATGAATAAAAATACATTGTCCCTTGTGTAATTTCAGAAGTAAAATATAAATTAAAAAAAATCTTTTGCAAACAGTCAATAGCAAGAATTCATAATAATGCAGTCTGTGGATTCATAAAAAAGTCACAGAAATACAAATATGACACGACATAAAAACGCTACTTTATTAGGAGCTTAGACGTCCTGTGCCATGGATAACTGTTTCTGCAATGAAACACAAGTTTATTAACTACTGTTACTAGATTTAAACTAAATAATTTTAAATGTAACTTACGTCTCGATTTTGTGCGATCTCTTGGTGTAGACGTCCGTTCCATTCGCTGATTATGTTTCTGTACATTGGGTTCAGTCAACGGAGGTTCTAAGTTCACACACTTTAACTTGTAATTTACTGTAAACAATAAAAACATACATTGTTGAATGAAAAGAGATTTATTCAATTATATAAGAAGAGGTCAAATTAGACGTTTTAATAAATAGCTCCTACTATAAATGCATTCGGTTTTTTTACTATCAATGTTGGTTCGCCCTTACAACTGAATTTAATAACTATAATTAATTAATATATAAACATATATATTATTTTTTTCACCACTTGTGTTACTCTGTTGGAACCTATTTATCCAGTTCCATCAGCCCCTTTAAATGTTTTATATTCTCTAGAGAAGGGATAAGTTTTTGCGTTATGGACGATCAAAATTACATAGAAAGGCAATATATTCTTGAAAGTCACTAAATATAGCTCTACGTATTTATGTCACTGTATATTATAGATTTAAAAGTGTAATCATAAAATGCAGAACTTCAGTAAGACGAACCTCGATAAGTCGAAGGAAACTTCGGCAAGTCAAAATTTACAGTAATTTCAGAAAAAAAACTTCCCTCCATAACTAAATAAAACATATATTTAACCTCTGTATCCCAAATACATCAATATTTGATTCTACTACGTCCACAACTTGATATCCTTCAAATTATTAACTGTTTTAATTATGTACATTTTAAAAAGGGAAGTCATGTTTTCATTACAACATATTTGTTTGTTATTCTGATCCAATAGTAACGTATTAAATATAAGATTATTCCAAATACAACAATAAACTTTATAGCTCAAAAACAAAATAAGTAAGATACCGGTGCCAATCGAAAATATGTACAAACTATGGACTCAATAGTAATTTCTAGTTTAAACATTTCTAGTTTAAACATTATCTCTACAAAAATAATTTTTATTCCCAACATCTCTATAACTAAAAATTTATAACAGAATCTAAACCTCTGCAAGTCGAACATTTATTTACAAACTTCCAAAAACCTTTATAATTCAGACCCTATATAGTATATAAGACGACACATCTATAAACTCGATGGTTTTCACCTCCCATAAATTTCGACTTATCGAGATTCTTTTGTATATACAGAGAAATCATATAAGTGAAGACATGAGTGGAGAAGGTGATATGTCTAAAATTAGTAAAAAATACGCTCCAAAATGTAGTTATATCTTTAAGTATATTATATTGGATGTTTTTTTCTATGCTAATGTTTTTTTTAAATCGCGAAGCTTATTTGCACTAACGTTGTAAAAATAGAATATGTATATGGATACTTTAATTTAAGTACAGAAACAAAAAAAAAGATGCATGTCTTCTTCAGCCACTCATATTTTCAATTTGTTTAAAACCTAAAATAATTAATTATTAGTAACAATATCAATACAAAAAATGCATTTATTACCAGCAGCGATATTATCTTGCTCATTGGCTGAGGAGAGACGCATAAAGTTGTGATGAGGCTCGTGCGGTGGTGTCCGATGCTTGCTGCTACTACCGGATGATACTGAAGTCTTGCTTGACGTATACCTCTCGGGTTCAGCTTGTTGACGCCTATGAAACAACGGCATATTAGCAAAAGAACCATAAAACAATGTACTTTATTGTAGCAAAGTAGTGATTAATCCGCTGAAGTTCTGAAGGCCCATGCAAGCCAATAGCGTTAACCAGTTTAAAAAAATAATATATATAATTTAATGACACTATATTAGCCACAAAAGAAAAATATAGATAGACTCAAATATATTAAAAAAAGTAAATATCGTTATCTAAAATCTAGCCATCTCTTAAATAGAATATTGCAAATTATTTTTATTATACACTAGATGACCCAGTGAACTTCCAGTATCGCTTACATATATTTGTGTAAAATGTGATCAAAATTTATATATACATTATAAATGCAGTTATGCACTTCATCAATTTAAAGCTTTCTCATGTATCATTTTTAATTCTGAAACAGAACTGTTTTGTATTCCAACAACACAGACCAAAGAGATCGGTCCTCATACTACACTTATGAAACAGACAAATTTCTGAACGCTCCTATAAGTATTTGACAAACAAATGACAAAAGACATCAACTGTTTCATAGCTAGGAACATTTTGTATTTGAAAATTAAATTATATTTTTTAGTATTTTCCTTGACTTATTATTTATGTTTCTCACTGTTTAAACCTTCCCTGAACTTCCACAAACATTTCAACATCAAAATTAACCAAATCGGTCCAGCCATTCTCGAGTTTTATTGAGACAAACGAACAGCAATTCATTTATATATATATAGATTTTAAATATGTTCGCATAACAAAATTGCGGTATATGTATGTCTTATATGAACCTTTTTTTAATATTAACGTGGGGAAATCCATTATGGATACCCATCCTCCCGGGAGAGAGAATGGGTTATGTCCGACTCGCACGGACTAAAACCCCACGGTGTACCGGCCACCGCTTTAAGTTGGGGCGGCATGGGACCGTGCTAAGCTATCACCATGCCGCCTCCAGCGGTCAGCCCGGCGAAAGATGGCCGCCGGGCTGCGTCCTTATAGGGAGGTACACTGGGTACACGACCAGCTACCTCCCCTCGTCCGCCGAGCCTGTGCAATGAGAAGATGCCCCACTCGGCCCATCCCCTCAGGACCGGCTACAGAGAACGAGGTGGGCAAATCGCAGCCTCCTTCCACCGACCCTCCTTTGGCGGAGACGGCGGCTGAGAGGGTCCGCCTCTCGGGCTCTCTCCGCCGCCACCTTCTGCGAGATTACATCTTCGCAGAAAGAGGCCATCGCCGTCCAGCCGTCTTCGCTGCCGAGCATGGCCGCAACCACGCTCGGCAGCGATAGATTTCCTCCCACCGCCGCAGCCAGAGTGCGGCGCTGCACCTCCCACGCAGCACACTCAGACAGTGAGTGCTGCGCGGTGTGCTCCTCTGCGCCGCACTCGTGGCATGCGGCGGTCGGCTCCCTGCGAGCGATCTGGTGCAGGTACCAACCAAAACAGCCATGGCCAGTCAGCACCTGCACCAGTCGGAACGTCAGGGAGCCCCACTTCCTATTTAGCCACTGCGGCAGGACCGGGCGGACGGCGTCCACCGTATACCGCCCGTACCGCGCGTCCGCCAGATCCTGCCACCACCGCTATGGAGCGGCCTTCCTCCCCTCTTGCCTCTATCCCTCTATCTCCCTGGGAGCCGGATGCTCCCCCAAACGTTTCCTTGCCGCCGTGAACTCGTACACGGCTGCAAGAACCCCTGCCTGCAGCTCCCAGGGCAGGTAGCCGGCGAGCGTGAAGGCCGCCGCCGAAGACACGGTGCGGTATCCTCACAGCGCCTTTCAGGGCCCGCACATTATCAGCATCAAGGGCATCGGACCACACCGAGGCTCCGTAGACGGCCATCGCTCGCACGACTCCCATATAGAGTCGGCGGCACCCGGCACTTGGCCCCCTATATTGGGGAGCAACCGGCCGAGCGCCGCCCCCGCCCGTGCTTTACGCGGTCTGAACCCCTTTCGAAATGGGGCTCGAACCGCCAGCACCCGTCCAGGGTGAGGCCCAGATACTTCATCCGGGACCCCACCTCGATACGGTCGCCATCTACAACTAAATGGGCCCCAGGTGGTGGCCCTCGCCGAGGCCCGTGAAATAATAGGGCCTCGGTTTTATCGAGGGCCACCCTAAGGCTCAACCTCCGGAAGCGTCCGACCACGACGGTTGCGGCCGCCGTGGCCAGGCGCACCAAATTTCCCCATTCCTCCCCCGGGCTACGACTAGGGTGTCATCCGCGTAACATTTGTCTTATATGTACCAGCTTTAAGTTAACCAACCTGTATTAAATGTGATTATTACTATTAATTAAAAACTCACAGGAAAACGATGTAAGATCCTTAGAATAACTTATATCGAATAACATGTATCGGTATTTAAAACAGGTACCTCGTAAATTCTCTGGTTGGATGCCAATTGGTCGAGGTGGCGTTGTGTCGCAAATCGAGGCTGGTCTGTCGAAACGGTTTATCTACGCTATAAACCGCCTGCTTCTCAGGATATCTATCCATCCGCTCTATTTCAGCAAGTCTCTCCTTGTCTATATGCCTATAATGGAAAGTTTGAACAAGTAATTTCACAATCCTCATTCAATAATGTAAACATACAAATAAAATTATTTCTCCAAGCTAATATATCAGAAAGGAAAAAAGGCCAAGTTGTCCAGTGTTCGAAATTCGAGATCAATAATAAGGGGGTAGAAACTTTTTCTTTACAGGTTAATATGGAGATAGCAATTTATCTATATCAAGTCTTGTACAAATATTGTAAAGTGTACATGTAAGGAGTGTGAAGTATGGGGAATATAAATTAGAAATGAAGGCTACGGAGTCGTCAAGGACATGAAAAAATCTCTTTACAAAATTATAAAACTTGTCAATAAAAAATATTACCAAATCGGCTGAGATGCAGGGGAGAAAATGTACTTAAATTGTTTAACCTTAACTTATTTATATAAATATTATTTATGCAACATAGGGAATAGTCACAAAAATTAAGGGATATAAAATAATGACTGACGAATGATGATATAATTTTCAGCAGGTCGTAATGCGGTACCAAATAGACGTATAGTAAAAAAAAGCAAGTTGTATCTTCTAGTGTCCAGTTTTCGGATTCAACAATGAAAATCTTTTCAGACATATGGTTTCACAAGAATCCTTAGAAAACCATTAAAAAAAAATCCCCAGTTTTTGCTCTTTTGTATGGTCCGCGGGCTCAAATTATTTTTTCTTTTAATTGGGGGTCATGATATAATGATAAAATATTACAATGGTAACTAGAAATAGTTATAGCGGTGAAGTATAATGACAAAATAAAATTAGATAATAAAAGACGTCCACCATCCTGGTTTTTGTTACAGAATGGCTCCTGTGACTTAATTTTTGGTAACAATTTTTTTTTTTTGCCTCATGATATCTATTTTATATGGATAAATTTTGGATTGTCTCTATTAGCAGGTGATAGTAAAGACATATGATACATAACATAGAATAAAATACTAACCTGTCAGAATATCTCTCACGTGCATGCCGAGAGAGCTGGTGCGGCCTCTCCAGGCTGTGCATGACCCGAGAACTCGCGCCAGCACCTGCCGCATCTGTTGCCAATGATATCGAAGACACCAATGAAGGCCTAGCTGCCGTAGTCTACACAAACAACACAATAATTAAGTGTTGTGACAACCAACAAAGAAGAAAATAAATAAACTATTAAATTTATAATTGGTTTATACATTTTATAATTAGTTGCAAGTAAATTCACACACAAAACGAAGCAATACATTAATATTACAGACAATTATTCCTAAGTTCTTCCCTAGTACTAAGATATGGGATCTTTAAGGAAGTAACACTACCTCAAGAAGATCCGCCCTTATGGTAGAAAAGTAACCCTTCAAATCAAATGGACGTCTGTTAACACTAAAAACTTTACTATTGTATTTATACGCTGGCTTAATAACAATATTGTTGTTAGCAGATTGTAAAATAGTAATTAAGTACACTAAAAAAACAAGTATTATTCATTGTCCACTTAATATATATAAAAGTGTCAGGAAAATTGAACTTGACCACTACACTAAGACAAGAATAACCCTCATAAAGATCAATTGCCTCATAATAGGGAAAGATAAAAAGTTCATTTAATATTAATTAAGGAATAAAACAACACAGTTTAAAAAAAAAATCAAAGCTAAAAATTAATTCCGATTATTGGTTTACATAACCTTAAGTACAATCTCACATATTTTAACTCTTAAACTTGATTAATAAGCGTATTGTTAAAAGAAACAAACCTGCAGGAAAGGTGTTGGCTGTGGCTTTTGTAATGGACTGCTGGGACTTTGAGGGGATGCCGAATCACATGAGGAACCACCAGCCGACTGCTGTTTCAACTGTAAAAATGTGGGTAACTGTAACAACTGATTAAATTCACATCTAAAAGGTCATTAGAACACTTTACCTTACGTCTTGTTAGGGGTGTACTTTCAACTGATTTGAAATACTTTTCATGCATCGAGTCATCAGAAGCATCTTTCCGTGGTGATATAAAGCTGCCACTTCGATTCAACCCTAGAAATTACAACAAATACATTTGAAAAAATATTGGCGTATCCTAACCGAACTTAATACAGAACTGAATGGGATAATCGGCTTTATTTTGAAGAATATGGAACTATAAAAGACATCCCCCGCTGGGGATAATTCTCCCGCAATGATCGCCATGACCGGAGTTACACCGTTAGCATCCAGAATTCTCCAGTCCCATACTCCATCCATTCTAGGAGCAATGTCCCCACTGCCACTTATGCAAAGCAATACTGAGATAAAGTCTACAAAGGATAAAAATAAATTATACATCTATTGTAAACCTTTTTCTTTACCTGAATGAGGAGACCATTTTTCATTTTCATGAGCTTGTGCTGCACTGCTCCTTTTTCTTAATTGTGGTGTGCATACTGGTGGGTTACATGAAGCTGCACTCAATTCCTACAAGATACATAGATACTATATGTCGCATCACTATCAATGATACCACGTAACTATTCCCAATGACATTATAAATTCACTTTGTTTTTTGCTTGTCAGTAATCTCTTGTAATGCTACTCCCATACCTGCGTATATCGCCACAAAGTTTTGTCTATGGTCAGACTAAATGCAGATGTTAACTATTGCAAGATCGAAAGCAATTACAGCTTCTATGATACTTTCCCCCTCTTTGTTTTTATTCCCAAAACCCCACCCTCCATGCACTCTCTCATAACCTCCATTCTCTTTTCCCACATGCCCATTAAATTCGCCTCCGATATATACATCCTCATCCTGTGTAATACCCATCATCACCCCATCAAAGTCTTCCCAAAACTTCTCTTTCAAAACTTCACTACATTCGGCTTGAGGTGTATATACACTCATTATATTTACCGTTATTTTTCCTATCAATAACTTCACCAATATTAATCTATCATTCACTCTTTTTACTTCCGTTACACATTTCTTAAACTCACTGTCTAAAACAATCCCTACACCATTTCTCTTACCGTTACTCCCATAGTAGTAAAATTTATATCCAACACCAATCTCTCTCGCTTTCGTCCCTTTCCATCTCGTCTCTTGCAAACAAGCCACATTTATGCGTCTTTTTTGTAATACATCCGCTAATTCTATTCCCTTCCCAGTCATTGTCCCGACATTCCAACTTGCAAATCTCAATCTTACATCCCGATTTCGTTTCTTACTTAGCGACCTATCCTGAGGTAGCCCTAGTCCACTTTTCATACTCATCATGTTGTGAAGCATGCTTTGGCTTAATTTTTACGATCGGCCGCCTGCATGTCATCAACCCTCTTTGGGATCAACAAGTAATATTCCAAATATAATTAATCATAATCCTAACAAAATACATATTGAAATCAAAACTAATAATAATCACTACATAGGAACACAATTTTAGAGCTAGAAACTAAAATAAATAAAATGAAACTTCCTTTCCACTATTACTTCGGATTACTTCTGAGCAGTGCAAGCTTATGGCATCAACAATCCTTGCTCAATAGTTAGTTCTTTGTTATTCTTTTTTTTATTTGAAGGAAATAAACACACTTTTTTTTCTATAGTTTGTATAAATAAGATACACTAAAATAGTATAACGTATGTGAAAGTATGAAATGTTGAAAATATTTCTAGTGCACATATTCTATATAATTTTTCAGAATATATTAAATCACCTGTTTCCGCCTTTGTTGCGCACTACTAATGCTACTATCTGAAGAACGACCTGAATCTGTATGCCTACATATCTGCAAGGAACCATCTTCACTCAGCCGGCCACGACGGCTTTCTCCACTATTCCTAAAACACATAATCACCTAAGTATTTCATTTTACAAACTATCAGCATTAATTTGAACTATAATTATCATTATAAAAATTCATATTTTTCAATTAATCAAATTATAAAATTTGAATATTATAAGAAACAGTACAATTTTAAATGTTTATAGTGAATAATTTTTAAAAATATTTTTTTACATGCATAGTAATAATGATAATAAAATAAAAGTTACCTATGATGGTAATGAGTCCTCCTAGTTCGCACAGGACTGGTCTGGGTAACAATTTTGGTATTACATGGTGACAACTTGCTAGCACTTGCAACTGTTGTATTGCCATTACTGCTGACTGGGTCTATTATTGAGGGTACCTAATTCGATATACAAGTAGTGATAAGGGACATTCTATTTCAATTGTTATTAAAAAAACAATTAAAGCAACCTTCATAGCATCATCGCAAAAATAGCTTTAATAAAAGTCTTCATTTATTAATAAGAAGTGCTTAAAATACCTGCTGTGGTGCCACCACATGGTTTGTCTGTGTGGCAGTTTCCCTTCTTTTCTGTGGGTCCGTATTTTGTTTCAGAGTTTGCAACTTCGCTAATGGTATAATATCACAATCAGTCGGTCTGTGCCATACAGTCGTCTACAAATTCAAAATAAGATTTGATATCATAACTGATTAAATGAAACATAAATAACACCAGAATAATAAAAATAGACAAAACTCTTTTTGTAGATAAACTGGTGGTTTCCAATATAACAAAAAAAAGTTGTTGTCAGTAAAAAAAACTACATACTATAATATAATGTCAAAATGTAACAAAAACTCCACAGCTATATTAGGCAATGTCAACAAAAGCAAAGAAAGATAATTTTTATCTATTATCTTGTACATACTTGTCACTATCATAAAGCAGGAAAAATCAAATTCAAACATTCAAATAACTGTAGCAGTACAAGTTGCCACAACCATGTGATTATTTAAGATACTTAACTAGTTTTTAAAAGGGGGTCAGGTTTTAAAAACCTCCCCTGTTTTGATACTATCTCAGAACAAGAATTACTCATGAAAATCATTGCCCTAAATAAAACCTCTTTTAATTATTTTCTAGTGGCAAATAAAACTCTTTTTTTGTTACCGTAAGTGTGAATATTAAAATAAATTGACCATTTTGTATAAGCAAACCCTATAATTCTTAGAGACGCAAGAGTGCTTTTATATGATTCTGTTTACTTTTTTGTTATTTGTACTAGAATGCATATCTAAAAATAAATGCTCAACTAATAACCAACCTCCTCCTTAATTTAAATTAGTAAATTTTCCAATAGTAACATTACAAAAATCACACAAAAACTAACCTGTGTTGATGCATTGTAGTAATAAAACCTGTGTGTGTTTATATCAAAAAGCTCCCACCATTGTGATGAATCTGTGCGCTTTACTTTGACACCCTAAAAACAATATTTATAATACTATACTCTTTTCATATAATGAAAATAAAAAGATATTAATAATAATAATACCACCACTGTAATGACAAAAGGTGATGTAACTACATCAAAAAACCAAAAAAATTCAAAGAATCTGTAAGGTTTTGAAAAATACTCATAATTCATTTTTAAATTTAATATAAATTGAGAACAAAGTTCATAAGCAAACAAAATACTATTACATGTGCCTTTTTCCGTTTCCTAATATATAAAACTGAATAACAGAAAAATATATTGGACTTGCCCCTACTTATTTAGATATCAAAATATTATTCTAATGCTACAAGGGCTCTAAGGTATTGTTGTAATTGACCGAAGCACAGTATTATTATAACTACAACAAAATTTCTATTTTAAATGATAATCACTTTGAAAGACATAATACTTCTTTATTCATATCTATTTATATTAAAAGATTTATAATAGCTCCAAAGTAAAAATACTTATACAAGAGAACTTTAATTGTGTACATAAGAATACAGTTCCTGAAGATCCTTTATACTTTAGGACCAATTCCTCTATAAATGGTTGAATTTATTAGTCACGGTAATAAAATATCTTCCTAAAATACAAATTTTATTTCTTAGCTCAAAAATCTAGAACAGATAATAAACAAACACCAAAATGTAGGCCATAGAAAAATCATTATACTTACTATTTGCTAGACGAATACATAATTAGATAAGAATCAAGGAAGTGACACCGACAAAGCAGTTAGAGCATGAATAGAGTGCATTACCTCAGGTGGATCCCAAACACACTCTCCTGTAGTGAGGTTAGCATACATATGTTCCTTTGTCTTCGGCTCGATGATTTCCACCCATTCCACCCTAGAATAAAACATCACCAACAACCGGCTTTACCACTAAAATTCTATACTTCAGTAACAAATTGACAACAAATTCAGGGTGTGACAGCGATTTCCGTGTACTTTTATTGATTTTGCAACTTTCAACTACAAATATTGAAAACAACTTATCAACAATTAACACTAAATCAAATCTAATAAATTACCTTTCCGAAGACATTTTTAAGGTTTGATATTAACTTTTACTATACTTTATTTAACATCGTACCCGATTTATTTGACCTAAAATACGGACGAGTTTATCGAAAACCATCCATATTGAATGTTTACTTCATTGATGAAAGCATACACAGATTAAGTTACATGAAAAATTTTGTACTCTTTGGTAATTATTTAATATTGTTTTCATTTTGGCACAGAAAGAACAATAAAGTGTATCCTTTATTCAACTTATTTTAACCATGAATTTGAAGCTACAATAATGCATATATCTAATTGGTAATACGGTAACGTAGTTACTTTTTTTACTTCTACGTCGTATTAATTTTAGTACATGAATTATACAAAACCAAATGCGGCACAGTAGGGTGTACATAAAACACGAAATAAATATTTATCAACACATAGATTTTTTGTATAATTACATGAATTTAACCGGCTTAAATCATCTGAACATGATAATACAATCACCATGATCATCTATCACCATAATGAAAATGACAATAATTGTGTTATCTGTCAATCTCACAAACAATGTGTGTACAAAAGAAGTAACAACTTCTTTAAAAAAGTACAACGAAATACAAAGCCATGCAGTGTTCCTAGGCGGGCTGACTACGCTCGACGTTGCTTAACTTCGATGATCGGAGGAGAACTGATATTTTCAACAGTCCCACTACTTTTCGTCACACAAAAGGTTGTGGAGTAGAATTTCAAAGCGCTCCTCTAAGTTATACTTCAAGAAATTAAATTGCCAAGTCCTAACTAATGCACAAAACACACATAACATCAAAAACATCAAAAAAGTGATATTTTGTGGCTCCAGCTGCCTTGCGCATGATCCTCTGCCACATGTATCGCCTTTATCATAGACTAGCGGCCCGCTCCGGCTTCGCACGGGTATAAAATATATAGCCTATGTCATTCACTGAAAAAATGATTAAAATCGATCCAGTAGTTTGGATTTATTCATTACTGCCCGTGGCCCGCACGCGCTAAATTTGGAGGAACCTCAAAAATAACAGTATATCTCCACTATTTAATTTATGTTATTATACATATAAACCTTCCCCTTCAATCACTTTATCTATTAAAAAAAACCGCACCAAAATCCGTTGCGTAGTTTTAAAGATTTAAGCATACATAGGGATATGGGGACAGAGAAAGCGACTTTGTTTTATACTATGTGGTGATGGAATCTTATGTACTAACCAATTGGATAGTAAGTAAGTGGTGAGTGGTTAGTAAGTAATTAGTCAGACTATTTATCTAATTTAATATAGAAATAAAAGTTAATAAAAAAGAAGAATCAGAATGAAGTCGCTTCCGCTGTCTGTTCACTTAGATCTCTTAAATTATTGAATATCTTCTAATGCAGACAGCAATAGATAGAATAATTCAAGAGGAAGGTTTATATAATACACACGTCATACATATTATAGTACAGAAAAGCCGAAAATAATAGATTTGTAATGTGATGTCGTAACAAATATTTTTATGCGCTTAAATCGCAAACGCTGACTAAACCTTACGAGATAGATCAAATCAATATACTACGGAATTGTATGTCTTAAAAAGATCGATAAAAAAGTTGGTGATGGTATATATATTTGTAAAGGATAAGCCACAGTAACCATTTTTATCTTTTACCTATTACAAAAAATATGTGTTATTTACCAAGCTATTTTGTACAATACACTATTATTCCTTATCCAATTAAATACATTACATACTTGTATATGTCATGTAGTACAAAACTGCACTTACAGCATTTCATTAAAATGGATACCTTAAAAGATATCACAGATTTAAAAAGTGGAGGCACAGCGGCTAGCGAGTCGTTTCTCTTTCAATTTAATCGTCTGCAATTTCCGGTGAAGCTATCTTTTGCAATGACCATAAATATGTCACAGGATCAAACATTCACCTTTACAGGTAGAGATTTGAGCGTTGAGTGTTTATCACACGGCCAGTTATATGTCGCGTTTTCAAGAATAACCTCCAAAGTAAACATGTTTGTACTGTCTCATGAAAAATCAGTTGCAAATATTGTATACAAAGACATTCTGTAGTATAGACTAATCATAATGATATTAATCACTCGACACTGCCCTATATTAGGATCTACATTGCAATTTGCATCCATGCGAAGCTGGGGCGGGTCGCTAGTTATGTATAAAAAATATCGTATGACATCATTTATAGTAATAAAAGTAACCATCTTAGAAATAGGGTTTCTTATGTAAATTATTGTACTATGCACATACCACGGTTGGTATATACCAATACATATGTATGTGATTGCTATATCCCTGCTGTTGGAACGAAGTTCCTTATCGCGCGTTACACGCTCTATGCGGATGGCAGCGACACTGAAAAAACTGTAATACGACTTTCTCCGATACTTCTTGCTATAATTTATAAGTATCTAAGTTTCAAGAATTCGGTATCTTAACTCTGCCTTCCCAATACATTCTAGATAATTTAATGTATGTTCGCAAAAACTTTGATAAGCTGGAGTTCGTAAAACACAGGCATGATTTAAAAACTAGAAACTGTGACAAACTGATCGTACCATGTTTTAGACTCAGTAAAACCAGTAACAGTTTTTTAGGTAATAGTGTTAGGTTTTATAACAAAGTCCCAAAGCATATTACTGATTTGCCAGACTATAAGTTTAAGTGCCATGTTAAGCGGGTTTTGGTGTCAAAGGGCTATTAGAGAGTGAATCAATATGTGAACGATGGTGATGTCTGGAATTGACTCCTCTCTGTGCATCCACTAAAATCGATTGTAATGTATAATGAATTTTAATTATATAAGTATATGTTAAAAAGATAAACCCGATCGAGTTTCTTGCCGGTTCTCCTCGATGACTGGGATGTATTCCGAACCGGTGGTAGTTTTGACGTTCATAAGCGCCTTCTTAGGGCCTATATTGAATAAAGTATTTTTGATTTGATTTTATTTTGTTTGAATTACAGCCGTGTATGAACTACATACATCGTTTCAAAATATGTATATATTATGTGTGCGTAGGTGCGCGCGTGAGCGTGTGTACGTTTTTGCATACATTTTCGTATATTTATGTATACATAAAGTATTATTATTAATAAAATACTATTTATACAGGTCTTACATTTTTATTTGTGATTAACTGTATTATCCTAGATAATTCCGTATTTAATTTATCACGGACGATTTATTTTGTACGTAATGAATATTTTTTATTGTAGTTTGTTCAATTTAACTATGTTAACCTTATATTATATGGTATATATTATAATGACTGTATAGCAAACGTCTATCAAAAATGGGAAGAAACTTAGTTCCTATCTATGCGGCGGGAGTCCATAGAACCCTCACGCCTTTAATATTGTTTAGTGGAAACTTTAAGTCTTAATAGTCTGCGGTGGTATTCTGGTGGTTTGAGAAATTTACCTAATGGAGAAATAGTTTTACTAACTCTTTGGTTTTAAGGTTGGCAACACTGGTCCGTAGAACACGTATAACTGTACAATACGTAGTATGTCTGTGCGTAGGTATTTGTGGTAGGTATCCTCTTAGTGATCTGTGCATATAACGTATATTCTCTCATTATCGTATAGTCTATATATCTCGACGTCTGTGAATTGCAAAGGAAAGTTAGGAAATATATATCACATTGTATTTCCCGATATTTTCACATTTAATATATTACCAGTAAGTACTGATGAAGTCATAGATTATTTTGTATTTAATTTTAATTTTATCGCAGCACGTATTTTCAATGTTGCGATATCTGACTATTAACCTTATAAAATGCCGGCGACCTCTTAATGCTGAGTTATTGCTGAATCACTTAGGCAAACAGTGTAGACACTCGTCTGGAACTCAACAAACCATAAAAGTAGTTAATGGTCAGTAGACATGTATAATAATTTTTATGTCATTCTAGAATTCAGATATATTTATTACTAAGGGTGATATACGTTACTCTTTTGTTTGTAGCGATGACTGAAGATAAGTCAAATTTTTTACTGCCAAATAATCAAAGATTTGTGGAGTTGGAGAGCTCACAAGCCTTTAATAATTTAACAAATCAAGAGAAGCTATATGCACATTATCTTAGTCAGGTAAGTTTTTTTTTTACAATTCCCGCTCTACCAATCGTCTACTTTTTCACAAAGAATTTTACAAATATACAATCAACATACATATAATACATTCAGACTAAGAGCAATTATTTACGGATCCTACCAATATTTATTATGTACTGATAAAACGAATTATTTCGAGAGATGTGTATGCTGCACTAAAAAAATTCTGAAGAATGAACATGTATGTGTATATAGTATACATACATGTTGTGTCATTGTTATATAAAAACAGAGACATAAATTTGTATAATCATAGGGGTATTCTTTCTCATTCATTATCAAAAGAAAACTTAAACATGAAATTGGTTTTGTTATATTTCTAAGAAGCTTGAAGACAGAAGGAAATCCAGAATTATTTACAGACCTCGTCATCATTTTTTTACCCTTATCCCACCTAAGTAGGGTAGACACAACTTGTTTGTCATGTTGTGATGTATGATTTAGCTTAATTTTTATGATCAGCCCCCACCTGGCATCAACTTTCCTTGGGATTATTTTAAAGTACCATTAGTAATAACTTAAAATTAAAACATCCTGATAACAACAAAAACAATAACAATTATTACAAAAACTTTGTATGATTTTGCTATCTACACTCTTCAGTTATTTTTACAAAATTACAAGGTGCATACAGTTTTTGCTCTTTTTTTTTGCATCTTTTTACAGCCGAATGAATGAGATCAAATTCTATTCATACACTTTAATTAGACAGTTTTAGAAGATCACTTTTATTTTATTGATATTGTTTTCTTTTTTGCAAAGAATTGAAATAAATATTTGCTGTGATTAAATTAAGGAACACTACAAAATCTTCACTGTAAACAAAAATAAGTGTAGTGAGTAAGCCCTGTGTCATTTTTTTATCAATTACACAAAAGGCAAAAAACATTAAGAAATTCAAATTTGCTATGAAAGAAACAAAGCTAAGTCGAGAGAAATAAAGCTAAGCACATCTTACATTTTACGATATGAGGTTACTGTTGAGAAGTTTTCATTAGTTGAGATAAGAGATTACATTTTGGTAAATAAGAATTTTGCAGTACTTTGCATTAGTCAAAACTTTGTAGTTAAAATTGAAAATAGTCAAAAATTGAGTTTGAAGGACATGCAGGTATTTAATTAACTTTAAACTTTAGCTGTAAACACAAGTAGATACATAATTAACATTTATGTTAATGTTTAGGTATCCTAGAAAAATCAATTTGAATAAGTTATTATTGTGTTTGTGAGAAATTTATGCAAGCAGGAAAATGGATGCAAAATAAACTTCATTAGTATAAGTATCATTGATAGGATGTCAATTTAAAATAGTCTTGTGTTTTTTCTGTTTGTAAAGTATAGTTTATATTTTGCAGGCAGCTTGGAATGGTGGACTTATTGTCCATGTTCAAACAAGTCCAGAGTCTCCAAAGATATTTTCACTTCTGCATAGGATTTTTGTAACTGAACCATTAGAAGATCTTAAGCAATCTGCTTTGAAATCAGGTGTTACAGAAGATGATTTTCAGGTAAAAAATCATTAAATAGTATAAAACAAAGTTGCTTTTTGCATTTGTCTGTGTGTTTCCTTAGTTCTTCTAAATTATACAATTAATTTTGATACATATTTACTATAGTTTTACTCTGAAATGTCTATATGTATATTACATTCTTTATACACACAAATATTTTGTTTGTGTGTATGACTGAAATCCACCTAAATGACTGAACAGATTTTGATGGAATTTTTGTGTGTTCAGGTGGATTTGAACATTTTAGATTGATAATTTTATTTAATCTGCAGTAATACTTTTTATCTTTTACATATTAAAAAATAATTAATTATTTGTGATGCTTTTTTAACCACTATACTATCAATTCTTATTCAGTTAAATATTTAGTTACCCAATGTAAATGATAATTACAATTTGCAGCATATCACTTCAAAGGAACATATCTTTGAAGATATAATATATTAAAATTAAACACAATGAAAATATGTTGCTTGTGTGAAGATACTTATGAAACTTATACAACTTTGATGAACTATAAACATTAAAGTGCCAAACAGTGGATCTACCATATGTTATAACACACTTTTGACACCATATTAGTAGATTGCACATTGGGGCATTGGCTAAGTTGGGGTGTGTCCCTAGTACTTAGATAAATAATAATATTAATGAATTGTAAAAAAAGTAATTTCAATTTTGTTTTATTATCTCTTCAAAGAGGTTCCCTTTTATATAACAAATTTTATATTACTAAAAAAGAACTTTGAAACAATCAGTTGTGTAGAAGAAACTTGCCAAAACCAAATTAACTATTCCCATTGTTTTATCTATGACAATAGTAAAGCATTCACCTAAAAATATTTGATAACTTACCACATCCTATACAGTATCATTACAAGATATATTTGTTACTATTATTGTAATGGCCTAGTTATTTCTATTATCAATTAAACTAGAAAATAAGGGATTATAATCATACATTTACTGTATAATACAATTAGTAAGAATTATGGAAAGGTATAAAACTCTGAAGAAAGACTATATTGCCTTGTTATTATTTATTCTTATATCAATAGATTGCTACTTGTGAGGACTTGGAATATTGTATGTAGAAATTGATAAAACATTTTTCAATACATGAATTTAAAGAATGAAGAAATATACTATGGTATTTTCTTGCAGTGCATTCTTGAGAGGACAAAGTATTAGTCTATTAAAAGACTTGAGTGTTGACATAAATTCCATGTTTCAAAAGCAAACCTCATACATCTAGTCAGTGATATAATCTATTGAATGACAAAGGAGCATATGGCTATAGCTTGATATTTAGTAGAACATTTTGTTGTTCGTCATTGTTATTCTCTTCAGTTGGAACATGAATTAACTTTCACCTTAGTGGCTGCCGTATCGTTTAAATTGTAAATCTATAAAACCTTCTTAAATGGAACCTCGATGAGCCAAAAAACCTACAAATCTCAAAAAAAATTTGTTCCCCATCCCTTCGAGCCGAAACCATCTATTATTCAAAATTACAACCCTCGAAATATTCAGTTACTGGCTACAAGCCGTTTTGGTACATATTTTATCTCCATAACTGGAAAAAATAAATTGGACTGTATCTCAAATATAGCAATGTTTGATTATACAATTTACTAACTCAGTGTTTAGCAAAGTCAACATCCGAAAGAGGCAAAAATAGACATAAAATTTAAGTTTACTCAAAGAGCCTTTCTTTAAATTTCACTGTACATTAAAGTAGACATTTTCTTTCTAAAATGTTTACTCTCGCTTTACAAGGCAAGTCAATAAATAATATTCCAGCTCTGTACTAAACAATTTGCGGAAAAGCTGCAAGCAGCCAACGAGTGAAAAAGATGCTCGCAGCTCTCGAGCCGCGGTTCGTAGGCCACCGTACCAACTCAATTATATGAAACTAATCACTTCTATAGGTTGAATAAAAATAAGTTACGGGCTTTAAGCCAGTGGCTGGAATTTCCCGACAGTGTTAACTCAAAATTACTAAGAATAATTTTTAACCTCAACAACGCTAATTCGATTTTTTTTGGCCCTCATAAAGTTCGACTTCAGAGGTTCTATTGTATATTTATCCTCAAGTAAATTGTAGTTATTTTACCGAGATAGTACAATATAAGGAGATTGTTTTTTTCTTGTAATTTGCTTTTTACATGCCAAGGATAATCAAAAATAAACTATGATGAATTTTCACAAAGTAATCCCTTCATGAATCAGATATACTTTACATATCTGTCGCAATATTATTTTCATTTTATTATTTTACAGATTCCAAATTGAAATCTCCTGTTACTATAGATCGTTCAACTATACTGCTCATTTGTTACAGGCATTCCTGGTATACTCTGGTGGAATATTTGCCAACAGTGGTAACTATAAAGGATTTGGTGATACTAAATTCATTCCAAACTTATCTAAGGAGTCGTTTGAGTTAATCGTAAAAGCGTCCAAAGCATATGATAGTGACAATACGCATATTACAAAACTGTGGCAAAACACAAAAAATGCTATATATGGACTCGCTCCGAGACTCACCAGCCTCGGCATGTCCAATAAGGTATGCTAAACAATATACTAAAAAACAAAAGCTATGTTTTGTTGTTCTTCGTTATCTTCTAATAACATATATGCTTACATAAATATAGGGTTTTGTAAAAAAATAAATATGTTTAGCTCTTGAAGTACATATTGTACAATATTTTCATATTGATTCATATCTGATAAATTTAACCATTCACTTAATGTGTCGCTTACGCCTTTGGAACGCATTCCTCGGTCTACTACATTCTGTATGCACGCGTAAACATGACAGCATCGGAAGATATATCATGCTTCATAAACAGTACATTTACTATAAGATCATGTATATATCTATGTCATATATGTCATATATCTGTTTTATATTAGGGTTTGATTAGCCAAATAGCTAAAATGGCACAAGTAATGGACCTTGTGCTTTCAATCTTCCGAGCCTAAAGCACAAAAGTGAAATATGTGTGGGTTGGGAGGAGAACTGCCTTTCAAGTGCAACTAATGAAACCTATTGGCGACAAATTTTGATATTCCGGGCTTACAATGAAAAAGTCAGCCATTAGGAAAACCTCTAGCACTATGTTATAGTTTCGTCAAGATATAATAATCCTTCACCAAAAAATTCTGCTCATGGTACGATTTGAAACTTTTTTTTAACGTGGGGGAATCCTCATGCACACACGGTCACCCGGAGGATAGAGTGGGTAGTATCGAACTCATACCGACTAAAATTCCACGGTGTACATCCGCCGCTTTAATGGGGCGGCATGAGGTCTCTACAGCATTCATCGCGTCAGTCTAATGGTCGTCCCGGTATCTACTGCCAACCGTCCCCAACTTAGTCGGGGGACGATCAGGTACACACTTCCCTGTCCGTCGGCGTACGATGTGAACCTAGTTCAATCAATGCGGTGTCCGAACAGGCTATAACTTCAAAAACTAAGATATATTCTTTAACAAGTTTTTGCAATTCATGAAAACTGCGTAATGACTAATAGACAGACAAATAATGAAACTTGACGTTTTTTGATGTACGATGTAGAAGTATAAATATAAATACAATTTTAGGGTGTTACTACATATTTCTCAAGTAATTGCACTGAGGCAGATTCAAACTTAGTCAATGATTGGATGAAGACCAAACGTATTGAAGCATATATATGCCGTACATTCAAAACTGTCGCCGATGATGGCTGTAAGTATTTATATTAACACGTGAATCTATCAATATTAAGCGATTTATACTGGTTCTTGAATTTTAAATACCACTAGCTGCCAGCCCCGGCTTCGCACGGGTCTACTAACGAAGAAAAGCCGACCAAAAGTTCCCTTTACAGTATGACCATGTAAATAAATAAAATAGCAACTGAATAACTGAAAGTCTATTTGTCAGTTCTGTCAATATTTGTAAAGATCTTCTGTCTCACTCACACACTTTTTTATATTAAGTTTTTTTGATTTACTTAGAAATTTTCAAACATTTTCCTTCGCACAAATCATGCCCTGATAATTACAAATACAACAAAAAAGAATTAACCAAATAGGTGCAGCCATTCTGAAGTATTGCACTTACATACATTAAGGCAATTGATGTTTAAAAAATACAAATTCTTACAATTCTGTTACCTTTTTTATACTATTATTTTTTTGCATAAATTAAAATGAGCTTTGTTATAATTCATAACACTTTTACAGTACCGATATATACAATCCATTTGGCAAGTGTTGAAACAACACCAAAACCACCAATTACGATGGACAAAGAATCATATAAAGGAGCTTATTTCCAAGTAACACGAGGCGACTATTCTCCGTTATTGAAAATCGTCAATGAACATTTAACTACAGCTGTAAAATACGCATCTAACGATAACGAGAGGAATATGTTGAAACATTATGCCAATAGTTTTAAGGAAGGCGATTTGAATGAACACAAGGAAGGAAGCAGATTCTGGATCAAAGATAAAGGACCTATCATTGAAACGTAAGTTGTTAACAATAAACAGTTTGGTCAACCAGTTTGTCCTTTACTTTAACTTTCGAGTGATCCTTACATTGCAAAAAAATTGTGATTATGCCAAAAAAAAAGACAATTGAATATAATTGTAATATTCAAAACACATTTATTAATGACTACCAACCGCTAAATCCTAATTAAATTATGAATGCGAATATGAATTTGTTTGTAAAATTTAGCCTATAATATTCAGGGGTCAAGTCTACCACTTTACAATATTGTATTATTTTGCTAATACTACATTGAACTTTTGAACTTCTAGAATAATTTAATATTAAATAAATTGTTATTGAATGTTTTTGGCTACAATGAAATGATGTATTCTATATTCATAAAAATAAAAAGTTAAATCTACAGTAATACACTATACTTATATGCGAATAATCTATATCTTCTTTATGCGAAAATAAAATAACTCAGTGCCTTTTTCTCCTCAGTTTATCAACCAATTTTCATTACTATTATTAATTTAACTTCTTAGTCACTTAGCCCAAATCTATCTATACATATAATAAGCATGTAAATCCAACGTGTCTGTATTTATTTTGATTTTTGAGAAAAAAATTGTTGCAGGTGTCTAGGTATAAGTAATAGAATCTATTTCGATCATTTTTAGAAATGTCTGTCTGTCTGTTTGTTTGAACAAGCATCACTGGTAAAGTACTAAGTTTCTGATAAAACTCCAACAAGAAAATAATCAACCATATTCTGGAGCAACATATTTTTTTTGTTTCATTAAAATCGGTTAACTCTATCAAAAGTTATTGTAATTTTAATGACGACGAGAGAAAAATAGATAAGTAAATGGACTATATCCTCATCCGAAAACCAGGGTACTTTATAACGTAAATAAACATTACCACAGTATTACATTACTAAGACAGAACGGAAGAAAAATGGTTAATATATTATTTTCACGTAAATAAATATTAATAACCTAAGAAGTTCAGTAATTAATTAATATGCATTATTGCAAATAGATGGCGCTCAACCGCCATTTTCTAAATCTATTACTACTATAATATACATTCTAAAAATTGGCCAATTACATATATTACATATTTCTATAAATTGAATAGCTTAATTTGTATTTTGTGTAAGTAAAATATGATTTTTATTTTTCGATCGCAAAAGGTGTAGGATTAAATTTATAAATTTCTAATTAGTTTTGTGTTGTAAATATTACAAGTTATTGAACCTTATCACAAGTTAGGACAATTTTTTATTATAATAAAAAAAAGAGACTAAAATTGTTCATTGAACATAAATATTAAAAAAAAACATCTTTAGAAGCAATAACAGACTACACTTTTGACGACAACAGATGGCGCTAAACTTATAATTTTATTGGTTTACTGTCGTAAGAATATTATTGCAAGGAAGAGTATAGATAACAATGAGATAATTTCTGGATTTTTAAGGTTTACTTCGAATTATAATTTCAATAAATTTACCTTGATTCTAATTACGCTTTGAATTAATGAATACTTTTTGGTGTATGCATTAGGGAGCTTGCATTTTCTTCCAGCGGTACCGTGGAGAAAAAAGACTACAGGCAGTGCAAATAAAAGAAAGGATAACATAAAAGTAATAATAAGAATGAGCTTATGAATGAATATATATAATGAATGAATGAATCAGCCCTCAGCTGATTTTTTAAGACTCTGATCTCAAAATGACATTATGTTTTCAATTATTTTTTGATTTCACTACATCGTACATTGTAAATTTCATGGTTTAGTAAAAAAAGTTCCTACAAATGAAAAAATAATTTAATGATACATTTTACATGAAAATTATTATTTTACTATTCATCATTTGTTATTTTTAAAGCTTTGTAATAAATCAGGTATTTTTTAAGCGTATGCTGCCAATAGTCTATTGACCTATGCCTCAGGTCTACATTCGTTTGTATAGAACTTAAATATTTATGGTTTTGGACAATCCAGGGGTAAATATTGTTTTTACAGTTGTTAAATTAGAATGTTAGTGCTATGTTACTCCTATACCTGCGTGTATCGTCATGAAGTTTTGTCCATGTTCGCAATAATTTTAGGTGTGGGCAAACATTACCGTCGTGTGTTATGAACTATCTGACTGTATGACGATAGATGCAGCACGATAGCATGGCCCACGGTTTTTACACACATCAAAGTAACTTGAAAGCCCTAATTTTGAGATATTATTGAAGTGAAAAAGGGGTGTGACCATTATTAGTTTTTAGCCTGACACTTTATATTACAAATATACGAGATATACAGATAAAAATTCAGATTGTTTCATTAATCACTGTGTTTTGTATTCCGTTCCACACGGACGAAGTTGCGGGCACAGCTAGTCTAAAATAAGATTATCACGATATCTTCAGTTAATATAAATTTTATATAAGTTATAAGAAATTACGATTTTGATAAGCACTACGGTGTTCAGAGAAGCGTATTTTCTTGCCGTTAAGAAATAGGGCAAGCGGAGTACATGCGCAGGAGAGGAACAGGGGAGCTAAATAGATAACATTATTTACAAAGAAATTTTGTAAGAAAGGTATATTTTGCTTTCATTTATTTTTTCTTCTGTACATAAAATATATTTTCAAGATACACTACAAAATATGTATAAAATTGAATACAATTTTTACCATTTAGAAAGAAAAATAAAACAAAAAATTCTGATAATAATATGTGGAAAATAAACTTTGTAACCCTTATTACTGTCGTATTACGACTACTGGGCAACCATTAGTATAATTAATCGATCTTTTTCAGGTACCAAGGCTTTATTGAAACTTACCGTGACCCAAGCGGACAACGCGGTGAATTTGAAGGCTTCGTCGCCATGGTTAACAAGGAGATGTCAAAAAAATTTGGAGACCTTGTTGATGGTGCAGAGCGGTTTATCAAACTGCTCCCATGGGGCGAGGACCTAGAGAAGGACTCTTTCCTTAGACCCGATTTTACTAGCTTAGATGTGTTAACATTCTCTGGCAGTGGCATTCCGGCAGGAATAAACATTCCTAACTGTAAGTATTTAATTACATTATAAAATAACTTTGCTAATTATATCTAACAATGGAATTATTCCTTCCGTCTCCATCTAGATTTCATTATATATATTATATGTGTAATAATCATTTATTTTATAACTTTTAATGGCGACTGAACAGAGTTCTTTAAATCAGATCGACTTCGTACTATCTTCCTATTCTTTAAAGTTTCTAATAGGATGTTAGTGCCTGCATTACAATTTTCCAGAAAGTTTTTGACACAACTCAAAATGAATGTTCCTATTCTTTTTTATCTTTATAGATATTATTTAGAATCTAATTCATTTGACCACAATACTCCTATAAAACGCCAGTAGTATTATATAAAGTAAAGAAATATAGGTTTATGAAATTGTTTAAATGAATTATGACATAAAAGTCTTTGTAAAAAAACTCATAGTAATAGATATTTATAGTTGACTTTCTTAGAATACTTAAGGTAAAATAATATATAGAAATGGCTCTATTAATATCAAGATAATTCACAAATTTAATTATTTCATAACACCAGTTATAGATGAAATTGAACTATACTACATACACGCCCCAGTTTCGCTTGGGTATACTAGTGAAGATAAAGGAGAGCAAATCTTTCCTTTACAGTATGAGACCATATAATGAAATATAATGGCAACTGGACGATAATCTATCAATTCTGTTAATATTTTTGAAGGTCTTTCTATTTTCTTTTGTCTCACTAACTCGCTTATATTTTATACTTCGAGATTTAGTAGTCCAAATTTGTCGCTTTTCCGTCCGATTTTTCGATTATTTTCTTTTACACAAACTTTGTCCTGACAATTACAAACAATTAAAATTTAATAACCCAAATATGTGCGACCATTCCATGCGCTCATATAAATTGGAACATTGAAGATTAGGTGTATAGAAGGTTATTATAGTATTTATTGAAATTATTACTGTTAGTTGTGTATTTGCAGACGATGAAATACGTCAAAACGAAGGTTTCAAAAACGTGTCGCTCGGGAATGTGATTCCGGCTGCATACAAAGAATCTGTTATACCGTTTCTCTCTGAAAATGACAAAGTGTTACTTGAAAAGTACAGAGTCGCTTCATTTGAGGTAAATTATTTTGAAAAATCACATATGTACATTTTCAAAATGATCATTATTACATTTTTATATAGACTAGCTTATTCATACTACTTAGTTTACTAGAAAATGGTCAGATGTTTCACAGGAATTATTTATCTTGACTGGAATGGGTCTAAAGTAGGGGCGCGTGCGAATATTCGAATTAACGAATTATTCGATAGCAAATCGAACAGAATTATTCGATAGCAAATCGAACAGAATAATTCAATAGTGAATCGAATCGAATTGCTTGAATAGTTGCAATTATTCCATCTTTTCGAATTATTCAAATAATTATGTGATTAATTCAAACTAATGATTTTGACTAAGTAGATATTTATCAAATAGTAAATAATAATAATATTTTTTAATTGAATTATTAAAACAGTGAAAATTGTTGTATCTTTTCCTATAACTATTAGTTTAATAATTCTTCCTTATTTTAAAAATGTTCGAATGGTTCGATGCGAAATTCGAATCCAACATCATTATTCAATTTGATTCGATTCAATAATTATCCGCTCATCCCTGGTCTAAAGTAGGTTGAGAGACTGGAGATAAGTGTAAATGATGTGTTAAATTCACTAGTATTCTAAAAACTACATTCAAGTTTGTTTGGTAATTATAAAATGATGCGTTTGTTGTTTAATACAAAAAAAATATGATATTTTTGTCAACTAGTTCGTTTTAAATATTATGTCAAACTGTATAACAGAAGAATATAGTTCATGTCTCTTATGGACAATGTAGCTTGCTATGGGGTAAATAATTTTTAAAATCACACTATACTTCCAGAGATGGCCTCATACAATACACATTAGTGCTGAAGTTTTTGCTGTGCTTATCAGATTAATAGTAGTTTCGACATAATGCAATGTAATCTCTAAAATCTAACCAATATTAATAAATCACATTAAAAAAAGAATCCACCCCGTTAGCAGAAATTTGGACCTCCCTATATTCTGTTATGTAGAGTTTTTGTTCTGATATTTCTAGTTTAATACAGTGTACTTTTTGCTGTCAATATAATAAAAATCGGAATTATGTGTCTGTTAGAATAATATTTTGTTTATTTTTTTATCCACAGGTTCAAGTAGGCTTACATGAACTATTAGGACATGGTAGTGGAAAATTGTTGCGTCAAAATGCAGATGAAACTTTCAACTTTGATAAAGATAAAGTTAAACACCCGCTTACAGGTGAGTGAAAATAACACTTCTAATCAAAGATTTATTATTTATTTTCAACTTGAAGTTGTCCAACTTGTAGGAACTTCTGGAATATTCTGGAATCAATGTCCACTTTCAATACCTGAAATGAAATTCTATATTCATTTATAACAATGTACATTACTAGGAGATTATGTATGGTTCAGGAATCATCCCAACTTGAACCCTTCAAGTGTTGAAGTTTCAATAATCCTTTCTTATGTTCATTTATGGTATATAAGTTCTGTGCAAAATTTCATACTTCTAGTGCCCTTTACATGGAAACTAAACTTTGTCTCCATATAACAATTTTATGAAATAAATTAAATTACATACTATATGCTGAACTCGTTAAGGATAAATTGTTTGTCGCAGATTTGGACGTTCATTATTAATATTATTGTTTTAGGCAAACCCATAGAGTCGTGGTATACCGAGGGTGAAACTTATGACAGTAAGTTTACAACACTGGGATCCGCATTTGAGGAATGTCGTGCCGAAGCTGTTGGCTTGTATTTGTCTTTGGTACCAGAGATTTTGAAGTACGTATGTATTTATGAAATACTATCAACCTGACCCGGCTTTGTATGCGTGCTTTGTACCAAAATACATATAAGTATACAATATAAATGTCTTAACAATTTAAAGCCATTTTTCTCCATCTTCATCAAAGTCATAGATTCTCTTTGAACAAAAGTTCTCTCCAACTATATTTTGTTGCGCATAATTTGAAATTTGTCATCCTCTAAGTTATTCATTTGTAAAATGCTACATTGAATGTTCAACCTAACTAAAGTAACTAATTTGATAAAGAGTAATTGTTATTAATGTAATTTCAAGCTCAGAAACCTTATATACATGAAACAACAATTTCCCATTTCGGGACTGTACCTATGCATTGTGACGTCTTTCAAGCAGGACCTTTATACAATTTGCCACGACCCCTATTTCATTTAGTCCTTACAACTCGTAGGTGGTCAACACCTTAACTTTATTACATACTTAACTAAAACCTGTTAGTTCATGTAGTGAAATTATAATTCAGGCGAGATATTCTATCGCTTCGTAATCATTATATTGACGTCAGTATGTGATTTAACTCGTATACTGAAGTAAAAACAAAGAAACGATGTACTTTTGTCCTAATCGCATTGAATGAAATCGCATGAGGACTACCCATAAGTACTTATCAATGAAAATTAGCAACGAAATTCCACAGTAATATATTTTGTAGTTGTTATATCTTTCCAGGGTCTTTGGTTATGAAGGTCAAGAAGCTGAAGACGTAACATATGTGAACTGGCTAAGTTTACTTTGGAACGGAGTTGCAAAAGCAACTGAAATGTACCAACCATCTACAAAAACATGGCTGCAGGTAATTTTGTTTTGAATAATATCTTTTGGGGATCGAATAAATTATATTATTTAAGACTTTTTTGGGGCTCGAACATATACTTATGGAAGCTCTGGTTACTATATTAATAAAATGTTAAGGGTTAAAAAGACAATTTTAATTTTTCTCTCATGGTAATCAATACAGTTATTAATATATGAATTACATACACTGTTGTCATTTTCTACTATTGTTATTAAAAATTGGTGTCAGTTATTTTTTTCTGATTTACTGTTTTGTTTGCAATTTATTATATTAACTCGGTAATGCAATGAATATTTGTTGTTATTGAAGTAAAAATTACTTTAGTTCCGTTGTGATTATATTATAAACTTAGCGAAACAGCGAAATTAAAAAGAGACAAACATATAAATTTACAGGATTTAACATGCGAGTTAATGAGTTAGAATACATTACCGTTTATTTGAATATTTCATAATTTATTGGTTTCCTTTTGTTACCTATGAACTGATGTATTTTTTATTGTCACGTAAATTTGAACAGTGCGTTCTCCTTTCCATACTTGTTTGTTGTTACATAATGCTTGCTTGTATACACATTGCATTAACATCGATAATTGTGACTGGTAATAATAATAACGGTAACGGAAAACAGAGAATAATTATGTATCCATTATTTTCTTATATATTGCGTAGAAATTAATTTTATAAGAATATCAGAATTTTTCATTTATTTCGATTCTAGGCACATGCACGAGCTCGATTTGTTATAATGCGATTGTTACAACTGGAAGGTGATGGACTGTTAACAGTGAGTGAGGTAGATCCCGGAAAAAATCTGCTTCTTACACTACAAAGGGATCGTCTTGCTACAGACGGAAAAAGAATCATAGGTACTATATTGTCCTATATACATTTAAATAAGATAATGGTAGAAAGTGTAGTCTCTGACCGAACCAAAATAGTGTTGTCGTAAGGCTACACAGGTTAAAGAAAACAATATGCTCAAATAATGTTCAATGCTCAGCTTGGCCTATAACAAATACAATGTACACATGTACCTTTTACATACATGATGTTGCCACTCCAATGCATGACAATTAAGTACCAAATGACAGCAACTGACAGTTGCGTTTTGCTACTGCATCAATGTGTAGAATGAGGTATGAAATAAATAATGTAATCTACACACATCTTGAAGTGTTTGTTTGTAATGTCAATATAACAGCATTTTAGTAAATATTTTATTTTAGGATTACAGGTGATCTTATAGCTAACTACAGAATAAATATAGACATAACAACATTAATAAGGCCATTTAAATGTTAACACAAATATAATATGAGAGTATGTACAAAACTTATAACAAAATAGCAATAAAAAATTACCTATGAACTGTAGGTGTATCGAGTTTTACTCGACTTTCAATGGCAGATAACTGATCTGAACTGGTGAATCATGTTTGACAATTTTTAGCCCCCTCCTGACCCTTGGTGACCATCTGTAGTATATGAGAAGACCTCGCTCTAGTTTTCATGTAGTAATTCGTATCGTGGTACTTTGAAGAAGTCCCTTTCCTCCCCCCTTGAACAGGCTACGTAATATGTTCCCTTGTAAGTCGGGTTACTTTTATTTTAGAAAAAAAATATGATTTCATGTAATTATAACAACCAGAAGAAGCAGTGTGCGAGAACAACGCGCACGTTCACACTTACCAACAATTTTTTTTGCTAATTTCCAAGCTATCTAAATTGCAGGTAGTCATAATTATAAATATTCTTGCAGGTGATTTCCTAGTTAAACTTCAAACAATAAAGGCAACAGGAGACTTCGCTGCCGGGGAAGAGCTGTTCAATAAATACAGTAGAGTGGAGGAGGATTGGGCGCGCTGGCGCGATATCGTAATGATGCACAAACAGCCGCGTAATATCTTCGTGCAACCGAACACTACTCATAAAGGTTTATATTTATACTAGCTTTCAAGTCGAAGCTTCATTCTCATTAACCTAGATTTAATCTATCCTTCAGGAACAGTACTTTTTCTTCTTTTTAAAAGCCACGTCTTTTCTGTACTCTTGGCAGTTAGGCATAATAAAGAAAATTCATACTACCATTTATATTGTTAGTTAAGATGAGGATACTTGTGGTGAAACGCCACAAACGCGTTTGACCACAATCTCAACTGATATCGACTATATGGACAAAGATTTTGACGACAGGCACTAGATCTGAAGTACAGCTACTAATAGATATTTGATGTTAGATTTTAAACTTGAATTAATCAGACTGTTACTAATATTATGAAATATAGTTTCTCCCATATTTCCCTCCTCGTAAGTCTATGCTTAGTGTAGGTACATCTACCACTGAGTTATATAGTATCAATTTATAGTAATCACTCGAACATTATTAAAATAGTTGCGCACCTGTTTGTTACTATTTTCATTAGACAAGACGAAAAATAGATAAATATTTTTTTCACCAGGTGATAGCGTTGAGCTGAAGCGTTACCCAGCGACCGCAGAGGGCATGATAGCCTCATGGGTGGAGCGGTTCCCCTCGCTACGAGTCGATGACATCTTGGAAAAGTTAGCCGAAGAAGACAGCAAATACTTTGCCGAATTAGAACCACTTACATCTGCATGATCTGTACTTATAAATTAAATACATATCAATCTGATATTCAATAATCTATTATTTTTTGGAAAGTTCAATTGGCCGTTGTCATTTTTATATAGCAAAAAAATGAAAGACATCTTTTTCAACTATATAATTTATTCACATTCAATACAAAACTTGTGTGATAGCATTTTAATATTATTCGCGTATTGTCGCGGTCTCGAACACGAAACGGGTTTACCTGTTTAAATATTAAAAGTTCACCACACACCAATAAATAAATACCAATTCTAATAAAATTCATAAATAATTCGAAATGACAAACATTAAATGAAGATTCGCTTAAAATACCACTGTAATCGAACTAGTCGCTCTTTGTCATAAAAAGTTAAAAGTAAACGGACACCAAACACATACAACGAATACAATACCGAGTTTTGAAAAAAAAAAGTTCCGCTTAGAGAAAAATGTAATTATACAATCAAAAACTATTGCTAAAAATATACATACTTTGTGTGATTATTTACTACGTCATCTGCTCTAATACAGTTTATTTTCTAAACAAATCTAAGCACCATTCTATTCGATTACTGTGACGTAACTGACTTAGCGTTCAATACTTGTAAGAATACAATAAATGTTTAAACCTAAAATTGACTTAGCGTCTCGCGTAAAACTTGTAAATTGGTAAAAGAAAAATAAATCCTAAATTAAAAATATTGAGTAAAACATTTGTGCAAACACACACTAGTGATTGTGTCATTTTTTTTTTTTTTTATATAATATGGACTATACATCAAATCCAGTCACTTATGTTTTATAAAAGGCACATAAGAATCAATTCATTTATAAATTATCAACAAATATCCGCTATGCAAAACATAACATCGTGAACCGTGTTTCGTAAACTAATGCACTATAAAGTTTACGCTGTTAATAAATTCAATTATGACATTAAAGAAAACTTAATTATACCTAAAATTCATCATCTCGTCAATACCTTTTAGTCTATTATATATTCGTTATTTTTTAAAATTAATGTTTAATACAAGATTTCATTTAAACTTGCAACTAGGAAAAACTTATAATAAGCAATTTTCAAAAATTAATTTCTCGTAAGAAAAAGAACGTATCATCGTATCATATGAAACATACATTATATTCATGGACTATGTTTTGGCAAGATTATTTTGAATAGAGCTTCAGTCATGTTTACTATTTGAAATATTTGGTTTTGTATGTAAAGAAATAATGGAAAATAAAGAATCGATTCTAATATTATGTGAACTGTTAACAAATGCTTGCTTATGCAAATATCAAATATAATAAAATGAATTCCACCGTAATTTAGTAGTTCCTCTCAGTCAACTTTCTTAGAGCATTCTGCACCGTCGCTTTCGCCTTTAGATGAGACATTGGATCTGAAATACAAAACTCGTTCAACTACATCATGTTGTGATGTTCATAGCCTTTGATTTTTTCAATCATTTTGATCGAGCTGGTGCGTTTTATTAGACAATCTACTATACATGATCGTTGAAAGTTACATTATAGTTCTTTCGCGGAGAAAAATTAATATCACAATAGCAAGTTTCCCATGATAGATAATGAAGACATGGCTGAAGAAGGTCTCAACGAGTGCTACTTTACATCTGACATACAGGATGTACCTTTAATATTTTGAAAACACGTTTCTTAATGTAAATAATTTAAAGAGGGAATCAAAACGTTCTGTACTTTTCAACGTAAGTGATGACGTTTTTTTTTTTGTATTAATATTGATGAATGTAAGTTGTAGTAATATTGAAGTGTCTATTGTTTGTTAATTTATAATTATGTACAAACTCCTATTATAGAGTCGTACAAGGTAGCCGAATTTATATTAATTCTATCCTAATAAAATAGACACGTTAGTGTATATAATTCTTCGCTATAACAAGAAACGTATATTGCACGATCCTTTATAATCGATCTGGGAATATTATATGCAACAAATAGGTTTTCAAGGTTATATACTATAGTAGGTAAAGGTATTCCATAAACACTACAATTCTTTAACGTTTTTCACAAACCTCGATACATCTGAAAAATCTTCACAAAATAAGCTTCAAAGATTAATTCGATTTTTATATAATTACGAAAATTAGATTTAGGGATCGTACTCGTACTACGTGAACGGTTCAGGAGGGCGGGGGGAGAGACAGATGGTCATCAAGGTATGGGAGGGGGTAAAAAATTGCCAAACTTGGGGCACATATGGGCGTTCCCTTATATAGGTATAAAAAAATCAAAATGCGTAATATACCCACTGACGTTAGAAGGGTAATTATTTTTAGGATTGGTAACTATTGCCCAAAAGAGCAGACATAATTTTGTTTACTTAAGATATAATTTTGTTGTTTCCTTCTAATTTTAGCTCCGTCTCACGCTTGAAATTTCTATCGACAATGAATTCGCGTTAGCATGTCGGTAACCCTATGGCAGTCATTCGTCTTCTCATTTTCATAATGTTTACGAGGATAATTCTATACTAGACCTCCGCGAACGAACTATAAATGTCTGTGAAAACGCGTGCCCGAAGAATAAAGAATTAAATTAAATATGATTCTCTAAAATTGCGTTTATTATATATTACAAAATGTACTGTACATGTACATCAGTTTGTATTCATAACTATAAAAAAAAACTTTAAAAGCATTAGTGCTGAATAATTTAATTTCAAAAGCGTGAAGCGTGCACATAGTAAAACTCGTTAACTTTTAGTTCGGGAGAGTTATTATTTATAATTATTTACGTGACATATAAAAACACATACACACCTTGACAACGATTCCTTTTCATCAGGTTTTCTAGTCACACTGATAGAAAAATGTTTTCTTTGTCTAATTTTTTCCAAAATATTTTCGGGACTCGGTTCTTTTTCACTCTCTTTTAATATTATTGCGGGATTTCGTGTTCTTTTCGGTCTGTACGTAGCATAGTTACCGGGAGAATACATAGATATAGTTCTGTTATATTTGTGTGGATCTCTCATTGTGGGAGTGAGGCTGCCATCTTCATTTACGTCAGAACTTTCCAGCAACGATTTAGTTCTCGAGAACCTTGATGTGTTATAAGACGGTGATTGGTCGTAGTCTAAATAACTCCTACTTCCCGGATACTTTCTAAATTCGTTGCGATCAAGAGATCGGTAAGTGTCAATTTTATCATTGACACCATAATTATCGATTCTTAGATTATTTCTAGTTGGAACCGGCAGCTCCGTGAAAAGGGATCTGTAACGGTCCGTGGACGGTGACAAATCCGAAGAGACTGAAAGTCCAGGAGATAGATCGTAAGCGGCAGGTGAAGTAGGAGATCCGTCGTACTTAGTCTCCGTAGAAGGAGCGTGTATGCGAGCGAGCGGATCGTACTCCGTAGCGCCGGGACCTACTAAATTACTCTTTCTTCTTTGTTTTTTCTCGTTAAATCTGGAATAAAAACTTTTCCTCCGTATTCTATCAACGATATCATCCGCTTCCGGAGTAATAGATTCATGGCTACGTAAATTATGAGCTGGAGTATGTTCGGATGGCGAGAGTGGGTCTTTGTCCGTCATTTTAGTATTAGCGCTAATGTCTGATTTTATTTCGGAATTGGCAACAGCCGATCTACTTGTAGAGCGACTGCGACTCAGTGTGTCGGCATTCTCGACGTTTGTGTTATGATTTTCCTTTGTACCTTTTTCTATTATGTTCTTTTTTTCACTCTCACAGTCGACCGAGGAAACATTCATGATTAGTGGTTCTATCACAGGATTTGTAGGAACTATTTTTTTTACTCTTGGCAATTTGGAGAAATCTAATTTTAAACTATTTCGAATATTTTTGGTATCTATTTCGTTTTTAAGTACAGTGTCCTCGTTTTCATTGATCAAGGCAGATACGCTATCGCTCGACGTTCTACCATATTTATTTTTTCTTCCCAGCCCATTTAAAAGTAACGAAGTCGGCCTTCGTGGTTTATCTTTGTCAAAAGTTTCTGAAGCCGATTCGGCTACTAGTTCGTTTTTATCGCTATTTTCTAAATTTTCTTCGACGTTTTTATTTTGTACTTTTTCAACAATAGGCTTTGATTTTTCTTTAGGTTCAAACTTTTTAAATAAACCTAAAACTTTAGAAACTGTAGTTTTATTATTATTCACATTTACACTATCTAAAGCAGCAACATCTGTTAATGTAACAGCTCTTTTAATGAGATTCGATTCAGTGGGTGGCTCAACATTTACAGGAACCGATTGCTCTCGCTGCAGTCTATTCAATTTATTGCTATCTCTCTTATCCTCATTTTTAACATTATCTGCAAGTTTTTCAGGAGAACTTGATTTAGAAGATGTAAATTTTTCAAGTTTATGACCAATCGATTGTAACACAGATTTCTTTTTCGGGATGCTCATTGATTTTGGATTATCTTCATCGACCGATTTTTCTTTAACCTTTTTTGTTACTTTTTTTTTCTCGCTTATACTCTTGCTATTAGTTCCTTCTTGACCACCGTCTAAACTTGTTTTAGACTTAGAAGAAACTTTACGAATAATCTTTTTCTTAATTGTTCCCTTCTTCTCATTCGTTTCAGGTTCCGTAGATTTGATAGAGTGTCCTTCTGTCTTTAATGAACTTGGTAAATTATCTTTAAGCTTTACTTCTGTTTTTGCAGTACCTTCAATCGTATCACCGTTTGCAAACGCCGAACCGTTTTGTATATTTGTCATGGTGGCCACCCCAGAAGTATGATGATTTTTATTGTCGACTACCTGATACTTTTTAATAACTAGTGTATTTTCGGCTTCCTTTTTATCATTATTTATTACTTCAATACTTAAGTCTTTACTAGATGCATTCTTTCCTGAATCTAGATTTACCGTATTTTCTGGTTTGGATTTTTTTGGTAAAGTAATACTAAAACTTACTTCTATATCAGTTTTTATGTCATTGTTCGTAAAGTCCTCATCTTTTTTAAGAGTTTCATTATTTTCTTCTTTTTTAATATTACGACTAATATAAACTTTTTCTGGTGAGGGACTACTAGTAGGATAGCTCTTTGGTCTAATTAGTTTAGATTCTTTAGGTTTTTCTTTGCTCTCAAACTCATTATTATCTATATTATCATTTAATTTACTATCAGTAGGTTCGTCAATAGATTCTAGAGTCTTTACGGGGTAACTCTTTGGTCTTACCAATTTCGAATCTTTGGATAAAGTTTCGTCGTAACGAGGTTTTTGCTTCGCTTCATCTAATATCATAGATAATTTTGTTCTGGGTACAAGTGATCCGCTATCTGATATGGCCTCGCTAATATTGTCCAAAATGGGGAAAAACGGTGTCGTTGATCTACTTCGTTCTTTTCCAGTAACCACAGCGACAGGTGAGAAGCTCTTACGGAGAGCGTTATCATCAACAGACGATTGTGAAGTATCGTTTGTTTCTACAAGTTCACGACCAATGGTTGCTTCGATAGATTTGTTACGTTTTTCTCGGATTTCTTTCAATATTTTTTGCGTCTCCATCTCTTTCTCCTTACGATGTTTTGTGTAAAGATTCTCTTCTGAAGGTGTGCCGAAAAAGTCGGAACGCAAAAACCTTGATACACGTTTCCGGGGTTGATCGGTGGACGATTTTAGCGAGTGTCGGCGGAGTCCGAAACCGCCCGCGCCGAACGACGAAGCGCCGTAAGCCGCAACGTAACTCGGTTCTGAGAGGATACTGCCCTCGGACGAAAGGGTTTCATCCAAAGAGAGATTTCGCTCCGGAGTTAAATATTTACTCAGTAATGGTCTCTCAGTCGACCGCTTTGATATTTCCGGCATCGTCGGCGAACACTCCGCATCTACAGTGGCCAAGATAGGGGGTGTAGATTCCCGAGGAGTGGAGCGTCGCCGAAGACGCGGTAGAGTGGAGAACTGTGGTTCCGGTGGGTTCGCAGTCGGTTCGGGTGAGTCTTCATGCGGCGCGGGGAGAGAGCCTGTGGGCTCTGCAAGCGTATCGGGCGTGTCGGAGGGGGAGGCGGCAGAGCGAGAGCGCACGAAGCGCGGTTCTGGAACGTGTGGCGAGTGAGAGGAGTGCAGCGAGAGCGTACGGCGCAGGGAGCGCGCGGCGGCGGGAGGCAGGTGCGCTAGGAGCTGCCGCTGTAGTCGGCGTGAAAGCGCCGGGGTGAGGCCTGACAGCGCGCGCATCTCCTTCTCCGACAGCTGTATTGAGCTCAGGTCGAGGTCCGATAGATCAAGCCCGGTATCTTCGTTCGGTTCAGTGTTTTGTTGAGCCCCCGTACGGTGTTTGTTGCTTTTCTTATTACTACCTGAAATTTAACCGAAAAACACACGTTTCGATCATGCAGAACGCTCGCTAGGATGGTATATTTACAATGCCGTATTTTTGTAATGAAATATTATATCGGCTCGGCGGAGTCGGTACGGATGAACTTGTCGATTAAAAACGAAATTCAAATACAGCATGTATAATTTAAAGAAAAATTACATCGAATATAAATACAAACGTCGATGTTATCGGTTAAAAGTTAATTGATAACTACGAGGACCAAATGCTTACTAGTCAAATTAGACCAAACGATAAGCTTTAGGTAGGTATGCAGTAAAACAAATCACAAAATGATGCATTAAAATGTTGCTTTTTGATGAATACATTTACCAGAATTGCGCACTAAATAAATTACTTCAGCGATATTTCACATAATTAAGGCATCTCTATTCTGGTAAACGGTCGCGCGGCGCACGGTGCTTAACACAAAACACATAAATGAAGTAGAAATAAAATATATAGTGTAGTACCTATTGCTGTGTGGCGTTTGTGGCAGATTTGTGGTTGGCGCTGGTGCCGCTGTGAAGTGAAGATTTGGTCGGAGCATGCAGTGTAACGCGCAACCCAACTGCAACCACACCAACACAACCTCACTACCGCTTCTCTAGCGCTAGGACCCCCGCGAACCCCCGACCCCCCACGCGTCTACACTCTGGCTGCAGGTAAGTTGTGAGGCGGCTCTTGTCACGTGACCACTAAATACTGTACGGCGGGTGCAACCACATCCACTATCTACACACTTATACCATGAGATCAAGTTCTAAACAAATTAATTAACTCTCAGTCACTTTAAACGATCTCGATTAATGGTCACTGAAAATTATCGATTTTTTTTTTACAAAGATACAAATAAATATTTTGCTAGATTTAAAAAAAAAAAGCGCCTTTTCGGCACACGAGATGCGATATGTGAAATGCGTTCTCTTTTACACCTCATGCATATTCAATACTACATAACTGAATTCAAAGTTCGGAGCAACGCAACATTTTCCTGCTAGTGTTAGCGTGTAGGAGAAAATCAACACCTGCACAAAGAATGCAATTTAAATACAGTATTAAAACTACAATGCAAAAATACGTTAACTGTATTAATAGAAAACATGTTAATCGATTATAGAAAAACACACGAAAATATCATTTATATCTATCTATATATAATTGACTATATTTATTGCGCTTTTAATAGTCTATCATATATAATGGTGTTATATGAATAGTTCAACGGTGGAAAACGTCGCTCATGTCCGGGACAATGTTTATAATTTATTTATGGTAATTATATTAATAAAATTTGATGGAATGGTTTGATAGTTAATTCATTTGTTTTAGTTGATAAAGCCAGCTTTATTGTGAGTGTTGCTTAGAGGCGTCTGTGCGCAGACACTACGCTACTTGCGGTGCAACTGTGACCAAACTATCCGACAACGTGAAACAATTCATTTTATCGACAATTGTGATATATACTAGTATTAAGCGTTTATAATAAAGTGTCAAAATGAAAATAACTGCCATTATTTAACAATTAACTTATTACTTATTTCTGATATCTAATTTGTTTTTTTTTTTTATGATATTATAATATATACTAAATATTTATTCAACAATTCATGTGTTTGTTAAATTATAAAATAATAATAACAAATATTGATAACATCAAAGGTTTGGATTAAAAAATATATCTCATATTGCATAAACCATTAATAATTGTTACGTTAATTAAAGTGACGTTTGAATTAACCATAGACTACATTCGTAACTTTCTTTTAATCAAATTAATATTTGCGAAATAAAAAGAAATGTATGACTGTATACATGCTGCATTCCGTAGCGAATGAAATTATACAAACGACAAGACATAAATCAAATTATAAGCAAACATTGTTCATATACAATCATGGCGTATATGAAAATTATTCTAAACATTTTTATGTATAACGTGAAAACTGAAAAGAGGATTATTTTAATACACTACTTTAGTTTTGATTGATTTATTTCAAAACCATGACACATTCTTCATTTAACTTTAAGTATATTATTTTTACCTTTCATTGTCCATAAGAAATGATCATTACTGTTTTTTATTTTATGTGAATGTACGTACGTTTGTTTGAATGTTTTGTCGAACGATATTGTTCAAACGGCTGAACGAATTTCAATTTAATTTATTATAGAAGTAGATTATGTTAAAAAATAGGATATAACATTTATTTATCACATAACATAGCGAATTAAGAATTTATTTAAATTCATATATATTTTTAAGTAAATTATGATGATAGTATTTTAACTATATTTATTTACTTTATATAAAAATAAATAATAAAATCGACTTTTGAAGGACGATAGTAATTTTTTGATTATTCATATTTTAAGATAATTGGATAAACAGGTGATATCAATAAAGTGAGGTGCAAGCCTCTGAAGCGTGTCGTGCGACATCGGCAACGTTTTCCCCGAGTGCGCGTGCGCGTTCGTGTTCGCGAGTGCGTGCGCGTTCGAATGTGAGAGCGCGTGCGCGCGGCAAGCATGTGCGGAACAAACGGCACTCACCTCTCGGCATCTGCTGACGTGATTTGTTGAACATCGAGTCGAAGTCGGCGTGCAAATCCCGGGTTCCCCAACCTTCGCGTCTGTATATCACATTATATTAAACATTATTATAAAATTGTTGTTCCAACTTATTGTTAAAATGCCATTTACATAAAAGTTTTTGTTTGTGTATTGCAAAAGTTTTTCAGTTCGCTTGATCTATCATATATATGTAATGAGCTAATCCAACGGTTTATAAAACTAGTTCCTCCGTATAGTGAAAGTAAAAGAGAAACAAATATGTATTTTTATCATAATCGCATTAACATTTAATTTCAACAATAAAATTTCGTTTGGATACTATTATGTCATAAAGATTTTTTTTAGAATTGTATCTAGTTGAATGATGTAATAAATAGGTTGCTTTTAATATTTATCCATGCTATTACCATGATCTTTACACACGACGTTAGACAACCAATCGCATAATGCCTAAAAATTACTACGTTGTTCCTATGCTACAACCAGAATTACATATAAGCATCCTATTATATATTATTTTGAGAAATCAGTAGCCAAAATAAAAAAGGAAAAACAGACTTCACATGAAACAAAAATAAAACTATAGTTATAAGAAACTCCCTTCTTAAATGTGAATATTATAGTAAAAATATGTAAGCAAACCACGTTAAACAGTTACGGGTGTTGAGGAGACAACCTCGTTAAAAAACAGACGGGAGACCTTCGGGCGGAGGAAGGGAGAAAACCTCGTTAAAAAGTTACGGTAGGAGGAAACCGCGTTAAAAACTGAGAGAGGGGATGCCTTCGGGCGGAGGGAGAGGGAGAAATCCTCATTAAAAAGTTACCATGGGTGGAAACCACGTTAAAAAGTGACAGAGAGTTGGTCTTCGGGCGGAGGGAGAGGGAGAAAACCTCGTTAAAAAGTCACCGTGGTAGAAAACCTCATTAAAAAGTTACCAAGGAGGAAACCACATTAAAAAGTGACAGAGAAGTGGCCTTCGGGCGGAGGGAAAGGGAGAAAATCTCATTAAAAAGTCACCGTGGTAGAAAACCACGTTAAAAAGTTAAAGGTGGTGGTGGTTGGAGGGGGTGACCCCTTGACTGCCAAGCCAGACCAAGGAGGGAAGGGACTGGGGACCTGACCTTCCATTGCACATTGGTTCGATAGACGGGTAGGCAGCTTGACCGGGCTGTCGTTGCGGTCAGGGCGTTCGCGCTGGGTCTTGTCGCCGGGGTGTCATGGTGCTTGCTTGTTCAATCCTGTGCCACTCCATAGCACGACAGACGGTATCTCGTGGGTTTTTTTAGTCAGTAAGAGTCTGACACCCCACAGTTCCCCAGGGCTGTGGGTGTCCAATGTAGGATTTCGTCCCACATAAAAAAAAGGGTTCGAAGACGCACGCTTGGAAAATAAACACCAAACAGTGCATATCAGCTATCATTCAATTCCCCAGATATACCCATACAATGAACAGTACAGACAATAAAGGAAATATAGTCTAGTAGTTACAAAGCGATGGAATGTACCCAGAGCAAACCAGAGAAAGGAAGTCTTGTGGATGCCTTGGTCTGAATATGTGTGATCAGGAATGATAATCAGAACCCGGCTGTGCTGACACCCTTTTAATATACAAATATTTTTTTATTATAGATTACACCGTGACCATTGATAATTTAAAATAAACTCCTTAAAAATAACCGGGCTATCATTAAAGACCAATGACAAAAAGCCGAGCAAATAACCTTGTAAATTAATTTTGAACTTACGTTTCAGATATACTTCGCTTATTTTCCACATATCTATGAGCGCTGCGTGAAAGCAAAGTATTTTCGATAATATTAATAGTTCTGTAATGCTATGCGAGTGTTTAAGTGTTTTGTATGAGAACATGAAAATGTTAAAATTAAAAAGTTCTAATACTCACAACAGGTGTCGCCTCGGTAGGTGAGGGCTGCATGCACAAAATTAATATACATTAGTCGGGTGACAAAAAGAAATGTTTTTATTATATTGTATGTTATGAATATTCAATGTTGAAATAATTAATTGAAAACTGAACCAACACAGTCACATGAATGAAATGAAAATTTGAAATTAATAAAACCTAAATTTGATGGAAAGCTTTTAGTTAATGCAGATAAATTAAAAGCAGACACACACTAATTTGATAGTTACGAAATTCATCACTTATATTAATTACTCTCATTACTGTCACATCGTATTTTTTAAAGTAATTTTATACCATTCTTAATTTGGGATAAGATTTTTTAAATAGAAAACAACAAGTAAAAATAATCGTCATCCAGATAACGAATTGTCACTTGTCATTTAAGACTGTTACTATAAATTAGCTATAAACGTGTATGAAATATGACTAAACTATAAAATCATATTAATCTCAACCTTCGTTAGAAGAAGTATAAAATTATTTTCAAAAACTTTTTTAATGGATTTGACACTTCATATAACAACTCGAGTATGACGAATAGACCTTTGGTTTCTGAATATGTCCAAAAATTGACTAGCATTAGAAATTAGTACTGCGGGTGTCAAATATAATACATCAATATTCTTTGCTTTGTTTAAAACCTTCCACAGCAAGGTAATATAAAACAATAAGAATGTTTACAATAATCTATTAACAGCGAAATATGAATAATGTGACAAAACATAATTTGGCATATAACATTTTTTTTTGTTCCCATTTGTACACTGTTTTAATTCTCACGCGTTATTTTAACATAAAAATAGGTAGTTTAAATAATGGGGGTTTAATAAAGCCACGATGCAGTGTCCGTGTGTTTATCTTACCTGTTGAAGAACGGCGACTGGTGCAAGTTGTTGAAGAGAGAGTGCGGGTGCTGCGGGAAGCCGGGTCCCTCCTCGCCGTTGAGGCGCTGAGTTAGCGCACGTACCTGGAATTTATGTTAAATGCCGTTAATTTCTTCATAATATTCAACCTATCAAAACACATTTTCCTGTACCACAAATTATCTATAAGTTGCATCCGGATCATGAGTGTGGAATGTCAACAACGCCCAAATGTCAAAGTGATGTGTACAAAACCTATATTGGAGGGGATGACGTTTATAAAAAGGGGTATTTATTTAAGATTTTCCGCTGTATAATATAAATCCGCTCCGTAATCTATATAAATAAAATTATAGAGATATGCCGTTCTGTGTGCATAAGCCAAAAACTACTGGATAGGTTACGATCCTTTTTTTTATAATTTTACTTCTCAGACATTTGATATCTTATCTAATAAAATATGACGACAGCTTAATTTAACATAGCGATTTAAAGTTTTAACAAGTTACAATTACATATTGATATCACTACTACTATTAAGAATTTTATTTTAACGGAATTATTGTACTATACCATAAATAGTGTATTCACACTACGTGGAAATAGACAATCAATACCAATTTCTAATAAAAGCCTTTGATTAGCTTCAATTCCGTAAACAGTTATCAGTTTTAGTTTTAACGTCGCGTATAAGCATGCATTTAAGATCATCGCATTCAGATACATTAAAAACATTAAAAGCGACGTAATAGATTTTACCGAATGTTTTTTCTATTTATTAATATTGTTAAATATAGATAATTTCGTGATTAATTTCTTAATACCCTGTGTAGAAGAGTGGAGAAGAGATTCTCGGCCGTGAGTAGGTGGAAACCTTCGTCTTCCTCGTCATCTTCTCCGGAGCTGACAGACTCGGCGCGCGCCGCCCGGCTCGACCGCAGCCGGTGCATATGGGACTCATCCTCTTCTTCAGATTCTCCACCACTAACGAGACTGCTGCTTTGTGTCAAATTATATTACTATTAATCAATCTTGCAATACATACTACAATTATTGTTTTCTATAAATATTTCTATTGACTGTATTAATTAAACAATTGACAAAATTGACGGTGACCTAAAAATATTAAACATTTACAATTAACAATATAGTACGAAGAATCAGCAGATAGACAGCGTTAAAAGCAAGTCTGATGACTACAGTGTTATGTGAAAACCGCATAATCCCAAGGTCGTAGTATAAATCCTCCTTACAGTTAAAAAAAATGCAGTGCAATGCAAAATTTGAAGGGCTTTTACTAAATCTACCTGGTTAGCTACCACCCTAAAGTTGAAAATCTGTCGCCAAGCACCTGTTGATGTATTCCATCATCTAAACTTCAGAACCAGTTCCTCTAGATTTATTGTGTTTACCATCTTAGATTACATCGTCATTTAAGATCAGACGAGATTGTCGTTAAACGCTAACTAAAAAAAGATATGCATTGAAAACAAATTTGATAATAACATAAAAGTATCAAATATTTACAGCTAGCTAACAATGTGATATGACGTATAAGCATATAGATGGCGTTAAAATAAATCTGATGGATGCGTCGATACCATGTATGTACAATCGATTTTATTTCTCTTTGAGTAAAATATGTGATATTTTATATCAAATGGCGCATATCTGATTCAACCGAGGTTTTACGATCTTGAGGTATTCAATAGATAGATTAATGTATACGGACCTCAATCGGCGCGGGTGTCCAGTGTGGGGCGGGTGCACGGATGAGGCGCGCGGGTGACGGGGCGGGTCTGGCTCGAGACTGCGCTGTCGGGGGGTCACATACCCCTTACCCTCCACTGCTATCGGAATTATGAACTCGCGCGCAGATTTCTTTATAGGTTCGCCCGGGCTCGAACATGTCTCGCTCGCCGTGGACTCGGAAGATGCCAGCCGCCTATTTCAGATTTATAAATAAATAGGTACTTATAGTATCACTATTTTTTCCTCAAAGTAAAAACTTTAAGTTAAGAATTTCATAGGTGGTAGAGCTACGCTTAAGCTATAACTGGTTTCAGCATGAATGGGTCGGCTCGCCCGGGGTAGTACCACCCTCTCACAGAAAACCGACGTGAAGTGACAGTGCTTGCACTGTTGCGTTTCGTTCGGCCAGTGAGAGCTCCGGAGGCCCGCATATATTAAAAGGCCGGCAACGCACTTGTGACTCCCCTGGTGTTGCTAGTGTCTATGGACGGCGGTGATCACTTACCATCAGGTGACCCACCTGTTCGTTTGCCCCTATAATATATAAAAAAAAAAAAAAAACGTAAGTTCATTGTTAATCTTATACACTCCTATCAATGTAGACAGGTTTATTTTATTAAAACTGCTTTCTCTTTGAACTTTTATACAACACCAATCAGGAATTAGGAATCTGATATTAATTAAGCATATATCTATTTATAACCAGCCTTTCAAGAACTATAGCGCAAAAATCAAACTTAATAGATTGCTACTTCTGAGTCCCGGGAACCGAATTGAAACTCGTCGTGTGTCAGTATATACTGTCAACTACACTATTCATAATGGATCACAATAGTGTAAACATTGCAGTTTATGAACAGAAATAATTAAACAACAAATTCTTAAAACAAGATTTCTATTATGTTTACCCAGATATGGTTGAAATTAAATATCATAAATAAGCAAAGAAAAACAATTATATTATGGTATAAATTGGAATTTTTAGTCCTAAGAAATAATATTTGTTATTTGATGTAATATTGATTTGTTACCTAAGCGGTGTCTGTACAGGGGCGGGTTTGGGTGCGGGCGCAGATACGGGGGCGGCCACAGGCTTGTGCGCGGCGAGTGCGGGCGCATGTCCTGTCGGCGGCGGGGACACTGCCTCTTCAGGCGCTACGTGAATCGGTATAATCCTTTCTACCGAAACACCTCTGCAATTATAATAAATATTTTTTAATGAATATTATTATCTTCTCTTCCTGTTGTTAACTTTTAAATAAAACAATATCTATAATACGCTTCAACGAAGCAGGTAGAACAACTCCTCCTATGTGTATTGTTGCTGTATAGGTCAAAGTATGCGGTATGGTCAAAGGAATATTTCTTTAACAAGTTTTAGCGACCATAAAGTCAAATAAAGACGTAATACAATTTATTTAAAATGAATTTATTTAAAATGGTAAACTGGTAATTAAATATCGTTGGAATATTACTGTACAGTAAATGATTCAGTCAGATTGCAATTTTTATTTGGTTATACTATAAATCTTCACCAAATACATTTATGATATATAATGTGGGAGGTGTCGAAATGTCAATCTGTCATTCTGACACCAAGAATATATGCGAATTCAACGCAGTATGAAACGCTAAACATAATGGTGGGCCGAAAATATATTTTTATTTGGAATGTGAGATTACAGACTACATTATACTATGTAAACACACTACAGATAGCCATATGTGTTTATATATTTACATGTTATATGCATTATACCAATTAAGAAAAATTTGTAGGTTAACATCTTTTCGAAATTAGTAAACTTGGTTGTTCAAAGACGTAATCTAAAAAGGCAGTCTGTGTAAAATGAACTACTGGATATCAGAAAATAATGTCTATCATGTAAACAGAAATTATTATTCACTGTACATTTTAATACATCATAGCTGCACTGTATTTATTAAGACATTTATTGTTATAATATGCGAGTTTCTTCTTGGCAATCACCCAAACACTTGTTTGTACAGAAATAAAATGCAAACTTGTTTTTTTTTACCATAATCCAATGTACAGTCAAATATTATAGAATTGGTAGGTAATATGTTCATGGAGAGAATCAGGAATAGTACGACTGATTCTATTTTTTTGTACAATAATATGGATCAATTCTATTCATAACAAATGAACTAATCGGGTAAAGTCAATAAACGCTATAAACTATAAGTATCATTATTAAAATAATATTATTATGTGTTAACTAATAGTCGGTCCAAATCAAAGTAATTGGTATTTTACAGCAACGTCATGTTAACCACACTAGTAAGTACATTGTACATTCCAAATCTTCTAGTCACGTAATGAGCAATGAACTTAATATTAGGTCCTCACATATGAAATAAGTGTTTTATATGAAAAAGATATTAGAAATTAATTATATATTTAATTAATTGAAACATTTACCATTATTTATATATGCACTTTCGTCATTTTATAGGTAGTTCATTGATTCCATTGCTACAAAAATGTTCATATTTTCCAGAACGAAAACGTTGAAACCAAAAACGTACCATGATTTCATTTATAGTCGCTTCGTCATATAAATCATTAATCCTTCGAGCTGTTTCTGCAGCGCTGATACTACAGTGGAACTCTTATTAATAACGCGACATTTTAAGTTTTTCATTTTGTGAAAATAAATCATTAAATTCGAAACACAAATATACAATCCTAAATTAACAATAAATTTGAATTTCGTAACCAAACGCTTCAGATATTTGAGATCAAAGTAACCAGTTCGATAAAACGCCAATTTAATATGTAAAGATTTAATATTTCAGTAAAGACACATGTTGACATCATAGCGTGTCGTTAGGGTATATTCTAATGCCAGCCTAGTTAGCTACCGCTTTATAACTTAGCACATTTATGTAGTATTCTGACTGAATAATGTTAAAACGTCAAATTGATAAAATCTTACTTTTATCTCCCTAAGTAGGGTTGGTATGCACATTTTTTTCCCCTACTTTGTGAACTTGTGCTAAGTTGACCCTTCTAAAGAATCTTTTATCTACCCCACATTAAATATACGACAAAGAATAAGAATTTATAAACTTTTAAGGCAACTTATACAAAAAAAATTAATATATTGTCGATTAAAATCAGGTTTGAAGATTGTGATCTGAATAATAGGGCTATATAAAATAAAAATATAGTTTAGAGCAAGTATAATCCATTATAAAGACACAGACGCAGACGAAGTCGCTGGCGTTTATTAGTAATTGAATAAGAAGGAAATGGAGAAGGAAGGTGGTATAGTGCAGTGGGCGGCAAACCACGGCTCACCAGCTGCATGCCGTACTTTCAGTCCTTCACAGTAGCTCTTAAAAAAATGTAGTGCAGATACGTAATATTATTTATTAACTTGGCTCGTAATATAGAAGCTGTTTTCGATATACAAGCCTATCAAAGTAACAATAGCACGGTTAGGGGCTCGCAAAAAAATATATACGTCAGAAGCTGAGCCTCTCCATCATTATTATAGCTCATTGTCTAAATTTATAACCAAGGGCGTCGGTGAGTAGTTGGATTGAACCAACTCGTATCACGGATTAGATATCAAATAAACGATTATATTACAGATAGTATGTAGGTAGGCACGTAGAATGAATAGAGTAAGTCTCTCAGAACGCGTGGTACTTTTAGTGAGGACCGTTCGCGCCGACCGCCACGAAAAAAATGTATCCTCTCGATACTGTTGACTCGATAGCACGCGCGTCACTAACTCCATAGAGCGCTGCCTGGTGACGCTGGCGTTCCGGATACGACTTAATTTCGAGACGAATTTGACTTGATGTCGACAAATATATCTATTTAAGAAAGGTAAGCTCGAGAATGTACTTTTTATTCCTAATTATTACCATAAATCTCCACTAAAGCAAAGTGTAAGATTTAAAAAAGGCTTTTTGAATAAACTTCCATTTTTAAATTTGTTTCTTTTGGATGAGGAGTTTGCCGACCACTGGTATAGTGGATATATAGGTACCTGTTGCGATGATCTTCGACGCGGTGATGAGCCTCGGTGCGGAAGAGGCGCGGCTGCGAGTCTGAGGAGCCGAGGGGTGCAGTGTGCGGCGCAGGGGGAGTGCCCGCGGGAGGCGTGCCCGCCGGCGACATGAGCGACGCAACGCCCGCGGACGACGACCGCCCGTACGGTACCGGCGGTTTGCCTGTTCACAATTTTATCAAAATCATAAACACTTTATTCAATTTACCCCAGTGAGATGGCGCTCATCATCATGATGATCATCATCATCAGCCTGTAGGAGACCCACTGCAGAGCCATAAGCCTCTACCCGAAAGAAGGTATCGGCATAAATTATCACGCCAGCCCACGACATATTGGCGATTTCAAACTCTGAGAGAACCACAATTCTATATTTATCCACACATACGGTTAACATAACACATGCTACCAGAACATTTCTCAAGTTTAGGTTTCCTCACAATGTTTTCCTTTATCGTCAGCCGATAGTGCTACCAATTTAAATTATGAAATTTACGCAAATTCCGAAAAAAAATTATTGGTACATGCCGGAGTTCGAACCTGCGGGCATCGGATTAATACTCCACCGGTGAAACCACTAGACCACCACGATGAACGATCATATGAACGTCAAAACTACCACCGGTTCGGACAAATCACCCATTCAGAAGAAACAAACAAGAGCAAGAAACACGGATCTGATTTATCTTTCCACCAGGTATATCTTTACAAACATAGTTACTGTCGTTATTAGCGTATGCACATAGAGGAATGTCATTCACTATCGTCGAGACACTATCGTCATTCACATATTAATCCACCATATAATAGTCTGTAGACATGAAATCGCGCTCGACATGATACTTGAACTTACTATCCGGCAAATCGGTAATGTGCTATGGAACTTTGTTATAAAAGCTAACACTATTACCTAAAAATGTATTACTGGTCTTACTGAGCCTAAAACATAGGATAACCAATTTATCCTTGATTCTAGTAATTAAATGATATCAGTGTTTTACTACATTCAACTTTTCAAGTTTTTGCGGACATACATTAGATTGAATTATTCGAATAAATTCTCGAAATTTCACATTCATATATACAAGCAGAAGCAGCTAGTTCACATTTTTGAAGTGAAACTTTTTATTGCACGGTAGGTTAAAAAATTTCGTTATGCGTTAAACGGACGGTATGTATTTGTGTGTATATGTAAGTATGTATAAGTGTTTGTCTGGGTCTAGTAGTATACAAAAGTGTATTTTTTTATGGCATTCAAACAAGCCACAGAATTTTCACTTCTTCCGCGTGTACACTCTGATACACGCATTTTTTTCCTATCTTGCGTGTAAGCTAGTAATGTACAAATTAACTTTTATACCTGTGCGTATGGCAGAGGAGATAATATCGCGTGCGGCGCGTCTGCGGCTTTCCTCGCCGGCCTTTTCTTCGACCAACTTCGCCATCGAACTCTGAAGACTCCTGCAAATATTATTCGCTATTATTGTTAGTCTGCTTTAAATAAAACAAATGAAATGTAGTATATTGTAAACAACTAAAGTCACCTTCTTGCGTCTTGTAGTAAAACAGAAGGATCGACGGGCGTAGCGCCGTGCGTCGGCTCGCTTTCAGTCTTTTTCACGCCGCCACGGTTAATTTCCATTTCTACAGGGGCCTAAAAATACCATCAAACGAATTTATTTACTAATATTTAATTATACATCGGATTAAAGTAGAAAACAGGTTTGATCGCGTGCATGACGTCATCACGAATGACATCACTGTCCTGAAGGTTCTGCCCGTTTTCCTAATCGATTAGTCGATTGGCCAATACCAATAATACGTTCAAGCCAATAGTATTTTAGAACGCGTTTAATAGTAGCAGGTCATTAGTACAGGACAATAGTATGAACGTTGGTCAATAGTAATCGCCCCAATCTATAATACAAAAATGAATCGCTGAATGTGTTGCTAAGCGCAAATCTCGAGAACAGTTGAACCGATTTCGCTAATTCTTTTTTTAGAATATTCCTTGAAGTACGAGGATGGATCTTACGGAAAGAAAAATTAAAAAAATTACCTGAAAAAGTCTAAAAACAACACTTTTCTATACTCCCATACTAAAGATTCGTAATAATACTTAAAACTCAATTTGAACGTTAATACTATTATAGCATAAAGTTTAAGTTTTAGTGGAGAGGTTCCGGGAAGAAAAAACAATTGACTGACGTTAGTATCGTAAAAATATTTTTTTTTGCTTCACAGATATTGATAAGAACTATTATTTATAAATATAAACCTTTTGGAAAAGTTGCTTTTTCTCTATCTTCGACGAATGGAAGCCTTTATTTAGAAGTCTCCATTCGTCATAATACTTCATGCACTAAATGTCTACAATCTTTGCCATAAAACCCTCAATAATATTGAAATTATAATAAGTCACTTTACCAAATATATACCTCATACGATTAACGCTAATTAAAAAAATCTATTCAGTAAAAAACAGGAGATAGTCTATGGAATCTATGGAGTCTATGGGCAAAGCACAGGCTTTGCCCAACAACAGTTACAGAACAACGATAATTAATTACTGAAAGTGTTTTATTTCTACTAACCGGGGATGGTTCAATTCCAATTTGTTGCAGCCGTACAGTGCCATTATCCAAGTTCTTTACGGGTAATTCACGATCTTCGCTTTGTGCTTTAGGTTTAGCGATTTTAGATAAGACTGTAAACAGAAAAAAAAAAATATTTTAAATTCAAAAAGTATTAAACAGATCAAGGATAAAAAAAAAACAAACCTGGTTTAGATATATTACGTTTGATCTCGGGTGCGGTGGTCAAAGACGCTCGCCGTTCGAACTGGTCTTTGAAACTACCCACATTTCCACCTAAAAAATATATTTAAATATGTATGGACTTTCCATATACATAACCAGACAACTGACAACATAATTTCTAAGAATTGTCTAAGAAAATAATAATAATTGGATGGATACCTGGAATAGAGAGCTTCTTAGGTTTAGCCGGCGCTTGCACCATAGGTGGTGGTGGTTGTGTGATAGAAAGTGATGTAAGTTTGTCCGCAGCCGCAGCAACGGCTCCAGATTTGACTTCTTCGGCCTGTTTAATGAATAAAATAACATTAAAAATGTCAATAAAACATGGTCAAAAGAAACAAAAACTAGTTGTACCTGTTTAAGTAGAAAACCTAAACTAGAAAAAATGTTTTGTTTCCATCCACTCCAGCCACAAAACCTCAATTTCTCAAAATTTCGACCTTCTAAATCAAAATAATCAGTAAGTCCTTACAAGCTTTTTGGTATATATTTTACACCCATAATTAGAAAAATTATATTAGACCTTTGTATTAATATAGAAACGTCTGATTTTATAACCTACTAACTAAATAATTTGAAACTAATTACCTCTATAGTTCGAAGAAAAATAAGTTACGGACTTTCAAGAATTTTTCAATAATGTTAACTCAAAATTGGTACATATAAATCTTAACATGTACGAGTAGAATATATCCTTGAAAAATCCACTTAACTCGAAAACATTATAACTCGAATCTTTTGCGTCTCGCTCAAAGTTCACCTTACACAGGTATTAAAATAAAATAAAAGTACTTTGATTTCTTCCTGTTTCTCTGCAGAAACTGGTTTCTCATCAACAGCCTTTGGCGATGAAATTTTCTTTTTGATGACGACACGTGGCTTCGCTCCAGTCTTTTCTTTAGCTTCGTCATCTCTCGGTGGTTCCTTAACAATTTCTTTAGTCGCATCTTTGGCGAGTTCAACCGGCGCGGGCGATATGGTCATCGTGGCCGAGGACTTAAGAGATGGTTGTATCGTCTGTAAATAACAATAAAATACAGTAACTCACTAAATAACATCACGATTTCCAGTATATGACTAAAATCAGAGAATTTATTGAACAATGTTGAAGTGAAAGTTATTATGTCACGGTGGGGAAAAAATATCGTTACGCGTTAAACGTATGTAATTGTGTGTATTGTATTTGTCTGAGTCTAGTAGTATATAATTTATAAGCATTCTCATATATTTAATACACATAAGCCAAAGAAGATTAACTTCCTCCGAATCTACGCACTGATACACGCAATGTTTTTTTATATAGGAATACGTGAAAATCAGACGAAAATAATTTTAGTTTATAAAATTATTTATTGCTATGATTACCGTATATTTTTCCGATCGATTTTATATTTCGAATATGGTTTTTCTTTTCTTTCTTTTTCAATCGTGGCAACTCTATTCCATTTAATTTATCAAGGCCACTGGATAGAAGTTCTTTAAATAAAATCAATATTTATATTACTGCCATTTTTGAGTGCGAATAAACGGTGTCATTTATTTTATTGTCCTTTGTTTGATGCGGAGTTTATAGTTTGAAATGGTATTTTATACAAAGCGGGCTTTTAAGGTCTGGAGGGTAATTTGCTATGGAGCCTTCATACTCGCCCTTTTTATTCTATTTCATTAATTTGTTTAGGATTATATTTTATTTTATTTATTGAAAAAAAAAATAATTAAAGAGTACGTCAAAGTAACATCATAGACCGCCAGAAACTAGAATGGGCACAAATTGATAGATTTTACCGACGAACTTTCAAAAGTAATAAATAGGTTTGTTATTTTTTTTACCTATAATTTGTAGGTCAGGCATATCACTGGGTCACCTATAAAAGCACGGTGGGTCACAGGTTGAGTATGGACGTTATAGCGTACTAGCACTAAAATTATCAATTTATAATACCACATTATTCGATTAAATAATGTAATCAGTTTGCCAGCCAATTAATAAGTAATACTCGTATATTGTGTTCCTGCGAGTTACATTTTCCCACTGAGCTCGGTTTTTGAAAATCTTGGACCAATAATCTAATATGAGTAGGATTAACCGTTAGTTCCATAACTAAAATTAAAAAAAAACTGTATAGTTACCGTGTCTGTAGCGACGTGCGGATCATCAGCTGGTGGTGATTCAGGCGCAGTCTCCTCTGGCAATGTTGCTGCTGACGGGGCGATACTCGCGACACTGTGAAAACATATGGTTCATGTTCGTATGAAAGTTAATATTGTCTTTATGGTAATAATACACTATTTCTTTAGAAAGGGGCGTAAAAATAATTTGAATATTCAGTAAAATGAAAGTGACTGACAAGTTTTCAATTAAACCTGGTTATAGGCATTCAACTACAAGTTGTTTTTCGCAAACCATCGTTCTCATCTAACTTAACGCAGCTCTAAACTATGTGGCTACTAGCTACCCGACCCGACGTCGCTTTAATGTATTCAAGTGGCGACATAAGTGCTCAAACGATTTATAACATAGACACTAATAATTTTATATAATTTTGACATTTGGAATACATCAATGTCAAAGAAGTTTCTAAAGTCTCATTATATTATCCAAGTACCAGCGGGCGCCAACATCTTTATCTGCATTCGCATATTTATAAATGAATAGCGACCCGACCCAGCTGCGCAAAGTGCTAATATGAGACGCTATATATCCAAACGATTTAGATAGACTTTTTGGTGCTTTTATAATTTACATTTTATCAAAGTCATAAAACCTACGTAACAATATTCACACAAACATTTTGTTTTATATTACTTTCGATATCACCTAAAATATTCATTGAAATGATCTGAAGTAAAATATAATTTTGATCTACATTCAATGTAACTAAAATATTTCATCGGATAAAGTTTAATACTATATTGGTCAAACTAATGTTGGAAATAACCATCTTATTTTTAATATATAAATAATACGAATGGTTACTCTGGGCTAACCATAAAATGTAGACGTCGAGGACTGTTCTGTAGGTATTTTTAAACATAAACATATCTCTTATTCTTCAGTCAGCCTTATCTATGTAAGCGCGTTATCAATGTTAGAAGAACTAAGGAAAAACACAGATATTAAAATTTACTTTGTTTTATAATACTTATAGATGACATCTACATTGTATTCGTGTAAATATTAACGGTTTATGCATCGTACGCAAAAATAGCTCACAGATGACATGATTTTTTAAGTCAAACTTCTTATCGGAGGACTTTGGAATTCTGATCTGATCGGCAATCTTTTTGTGTGACAATCACCGAATAAAGAAGTTTTTACTTTTTTCGTGTGCTCATAAGCATACACACACACGCACACTTTTTCCAACTTCTTTGACACTTATCGTTAAATTTTTCCTAATTTAAACAATATCATCATAAATTATAAATCCATGTGTTGTTGTAATGTATAAACTAAATTACTATAAAACTTCTTTAAAGAGTTTTTTTAGCGTGGTAAAGTAACAACCACCTATCCGACTTTTTCGTCTATAATATTAACAGCTTTATACATATCAAACTAATCAAGAAGAAATTCTCCAAATGATAGCGTGAAAACCGTCTCAATTCTCTTACGTAACGAAGATAACATACAGACAGACACGAAAAGCGAAATTGTTTTATACTATTTATATTTGTCTTAAGACAAGTTCTTAAATAGAACTCTCGTTATCTTTTTAAAAAAGCTTTTAACCGACGACGTCACAAAAGAGGGGTTTCTCAATTCTGTTGTATTTTTCTTTAAATCACTATTACCTTAGAACGTTGTCATTTATAAAACCAATTTGACAAAATTCTCTTTTTCTTTCCAAAAAAGGAGAGGATTTCCATTTTAATGTCATTAGTATTGGATCTTAGATTTCGAAGACATACAAGAGAATGCCCCGATATCGGATAGAAAATGTATAGAGAATGAGACATTGGTAGGATTACGACGATACTAGAGAAGATGATACCTGACTATGGTCAAGGACTTTGTGAAGCATTTTTTTTAAAGTAGATTATTGAGAGTCTGTTTTACATTTTGTTAAAATAGTACTGTAAATGAAGTAATAATGTTACCTAGCTACTCGTTCCTTCTTCCTTTGCAATCCACTGGCCGACATCGCGAGCTCCAATTTACGCTTATTGTCACCGGCGGAAACTATAGTCCGCGTCGGGGAAGGCTTTATTGCATCTTCACCGCCCTCTGTAACAACGTACGTTGTTTTCTCTGCACTTTGCTAAACAATCACCGACAGTAACTTTGTAAACATTTCCTCAAGATTTACTATGTTCAACAACTGATATTACATTTATATAAATAAAAATCTGTATGTACCCGCAACAATTCTCAACGGCGGCACCTATTTGACTAATTGCTGAATTTGTATGAAGGTTTATCACAAGGTTTGTATGAAAGACAAAAAAAAAATCCTATGGTAATATGAAAAATGTAGGTTAAAAAAGACCTCCATATAAAAACGTGAGTCAATGAGACAGAAGACAATAAAGGGAATTTTGAAAATATTGACAAAATTAACGTTCAGTTGCCGTTTTTATTTACTACTGTAAAGGGAAGATATAACCTCATTTTACTTTTTTATTTACAAGATAAAAATATTTGTTAAGATGTATATGTGGTATAATCAGAATGGATAAAATTAAGAATGAGAATATCTGAGAAAATTTGAAAATATCACCAGTGACAAAGAAGTTGAGGAGTCATAGTTTGGCATGGGACGGGCATATTATGAGAAGAGATGAAAGTCATGTAACAACAAATGTTTTGCGTTTGAAAGTGGATGGATATCGGAATAGAGGAAGATCGAGAAAGGTGTGGATGGATTGTGTGAAAAATGATGTGTATAAAAGGTGTGAATACTGAGATGACATCCGACAAGGGAAAGTGGAAAAAGAAAACATGTTGTGACGACCCTACTTAGGTGGGATAAAGGTATGATGATGATGATTTACACTACATTTATTTACACAAAAATTTAGTTAATTTCATATAGGAATTAATATTATAAAGTTTATTAAGTGATAATATTACCGGCAACGAGTTCCAAGATTCTCTTCTCTGCCGAGTTACTCGGTTCAATCGCCATGGATGTAGAACTTGTGAGATCAGTGCAGCTCTCCTCGGGGCCAAGCTCTGCCTGTGAAACATATTTTAATCATAATAAATGTTGATAATATATGATAAAAAAAGGTAATATCCATAGTAGACCCGTCTATTGTTACAATCTTTCAAAAAAATTCAAAGCATTTAAATTACAGGTACACGTTCATTCAAGTGCCAGCTAACACATGACCTAAATATGTCATCACACCTACATCATATGTATGTACCGACTTATAATACAATTGGAAGTGCTTACCTCGGCTGGTACAACGACAGAGTTGGAGTTAGAGGGCGCTGCCGGTGCAAGTGATAGCAACAAATCTAATCTGACAGGGGTCTCCGCTGCCAACATCTCTGCCATCTCCAGGCATGATGTTTCACACCCAGTATTCACCCACCTATTTAAACATTACATGATTATGTGGACAAAACAGAGAAAAAACAGTTCAGTACCAATTTCTCCAGTGTTTGTCAAGCGGTTTTCTTAATTTTTCTTTTATTGAATAAGCTATTAACGAGTTTAATGTCATCGATAAGCATTTTGGAAATAGTTTTTCCTCAAATATTTTATTATTTTTTATACTTTATAGGTTGCCGTTTGACCACAATCTCATCTGGTGTTAAATAATGATGTGGTCTAAGATGTTAATCACGCTAAACCTAGAGGGAGACTGGCTCTCAAGTGCAGCTGCCGGAACACACCAACAGGTGCTTGGCGACAGATTTTCAACTTGAGGGTGGTAGCTGGCCAGGCGGATTTAGAAAATACCCTACCACCATATTCGACATACTTCACTATGCTTACATCTACTAATCTATCATACAAAATATCACTTTAACAAAAAAAACTCAATAATACCAAAGTATTTTTTTTAATTAGGTCGAATTTCGACCACTGTTTATAAAAAAACTAATCCCTAAACGCTACCAAATAAATATATAATAGTTATAATACATATTTGTGCATTACAAGATTTTTTACAAATCTAGAATTAATAATGAAAAATTTTGTTTTATATAGTTTTTTTTTCTATTAAATTATATTCGAAAGTTTATAGGTTCAAAAATAGGCTATTTTTCCATTGTAACCATTACATATTTACTTTTTAAGTTATATATGCACTTACGGATTATCACATATGTAGGTAATATCAGCGCGCTTGAGGGGGTCTACAGTTAACATGTCCCGGATTAACGGCGATGCACCTGGATAACATTAAAATACATATTCAATAAGTAAATACTCCGATTTTCTAAGTAAATATCTTATCAGCCTTATAAAGCCGAGCCGTTAAATACTGAGAATACTTAAAACGTACAACTTATATTAGAAGCTATTTTCTTAATAACAAGAATGAATAACAGTATAGAAAATGTTCTTACTGGATGGGTTTCTAGGTTCATAGTAATCGCCGTTACTGATCTGACGGACTAGACGTTTAAAATTGGAGCCATCAAACGGCATAGCCCCATAGACTAGAGTATACAGAAGCACACCCAATGACCAGCAATCAACCTGTACAATAAAATAATGATATACAAATTAGAGAAATCATTATGTAAAGTCATATAACAAGAAAAAATTTGAGTTTGAAAGTAGGCGGATATAAGAGTAGAGGTAGACCGAAAAAGGTGTGGATGGATTGTGTTAAAAATGATGTGTATAAAAGGTGTGAATACTGAGATGACATGTGACAGGGAAGAGTGAAAAAGGAAAACATGTTGTGCCGACCCTACTTAGGTCTTTATTATTAACAGATCCAGATACAAATATTTACCTCTGGTCCAATATACGGTGTTCCTTTAACTATTTCAGGTGATGCGTACAAAGGCGAGCCACAAAACGTCGACAACAAAGACGTCTCTTTGAACACGTTTGATAATCCGAAATCGGCAATCTGAAATTGTTTAAAAATATTAAAATTTTGGCAACAAATTTTCTTAATGCAAATGTGAGGTAAATTTTGTTTTACTATAGTACCTTAGCACTGCCAGTATCATCTAGTAATACATTCTCCAATTTTAAATCTCTATGGCAGATCTTATGAATATGGCAATAATACACTGCGGTGGCGATTTGACGAAAAAGCCTGAAATATTAAATAGAATGTTAAAATTACAATGAACAAATGTGTAAAACATTTTGTACTTTTAATTGTAAGTAGGTTAAAGTAATTAGTTATTGTAAAATTCACATTTGTGGCACAAAAGAAAATTCAAGGAATATGCTAGAAGAATAAAAAACACATGATTTATGAAAGCTACATATGTATGGTATATAGTCTCAATAATTTAATTAAATATTCAAAAGATTAAAATTACTTCACCTTCTGGCTTCGTCCTCTTGTAATACTTTTTTCTGACTGAGGTAATCATACAATTCTCCGCCTGAACAATATTCCATCACTAGAATCATCTTCTCGCTATTTTCAAATACTGAAAATGGAATTATTGATAATTACATACATTTTTATTTAAAATATGTGTAATTGTAACCAGATTTTAAATTTATGTTTATGTTTCACCAAGTTCTTTCTACTAAAAAGTATTTTTTGCCTTATACATCACAATTTAAAAAAAAATCAAAAATAGTATAGTTTCTTACAAAAAGAAAATATTCTGATTATTATTCAAAGTATATGATTAAGTTCATTAGTTACAATCACTATTATTACAGAGAATGTAAAGTAAACTCAATTGTTAATGAATAAGCATTTTGATTTCTAGACATACCTTCATAAATATGTACAATGTTGGGATGCCTGACCGAAGACATAATCTGTACTTCTCGCCTAATGCGGATAAGGTCAGCCTCAGACTCGATCTTGCATTTCTTAATAGTTTTAATGGCCACCTCTTGGCCGGTTTTCTTGTTAATTCCCAACTGTACTTTGCCATACGTTCCTTGACCTAATTTTCTGACTATGTCGAATCTATAAACGAATAACGATAGTTTTAATATTCACATGCATTTTAGAACATATAAAAGAAGCATTTTTTGCCATTTTTATTTTTTTATTATTTATGTTAACACAGCATTGTTAACTTTTAATACGCCAGTATAATGTACGATATTTCGTTAAATACGCGTAACAATAAACGTTGCATTTCAAACAATACATGTAAACAATTCTATTTTGGGAACTATGAACAAGCAATAATAAGTTAGTACTTACATATGTGAATGACAATTAACGTAAAATTACAAAAATGTACATACTTCATACTCGAATACCACTTTCAAAAATCTTAATTAGGATAGACGACCTTTTTAACAAAGTTATCCATATCTTAAAAACAAATCGACTGAAGTCTAGTAAATAACATAATGTATTTTAAATAAATATATATTATATACCCTATGATGACCACACAGTGGATATTTAACATCCAAACAGAACCAGGAATCATGCTCCTCATACAAAAACCAACAAATTTCTTACAAAGGCTTTGCAAAGAGTATCTGTTGCTGGTATTCGAAATACATACATTATTTATATTAAATATTGGTATACTGTTATAAACAAATAATTATTAATGGATTGTACCATTAATTTGCACGACAATAGACGACAGCGATTGATGCAGTGTTAACATTTTATTTAGCAATGTACTTATCGAAGCGCTAATGTGAAGAGTCATACTGACTAAAACTGTCCTGTGTACTCGATAGATTAGCGCGGAGGCATAAAATCGTAAAGCAAATCAATGCGTCACAGCATACCACTTATTCGCTATCAACAATACTTTGTAGAATTCATAAACGTTTTGTGTTCTGTGCGTCAAGGACACTTTCTTTAACATCCGAGCTAGCTCGATGAATTTATTAGTAGATCTACTTTTTTCAAATGAGCGATTAAAATGTATAAAATTTATTTTAAAATTAGTGTCCTCATTTTTTTTGTATGTAATAGGAATAGAAATATCCATGCATCCGATATAGTTGCTGTAATATTGTTTTAAAAAACATATACGAGGTATCTGCTCCTAAAACACCTGTCCACTCCATGTAACATTAATATTGCATTGGGTTCCGTTGCGTTCCCTCTTTTTTTATTAATCCTTCTTATTATACAATTTATAATAAAGACCAAGGATCTTAATTTCAATACATTAATCCCTCATGAATGACAATAAACTTGATAAATTCGATTCAAATTCGCGAAATTTGCATGCAAGGCCCCAAGCCGAAATTCATCTATTTTGATATCCTTCAGGTAGTCATCATTGCGGCTCAATGTTATCAGCGCTCACTCCCAAGCCCGGTGAAGCAGTAGAGGACTTTCCGACCAAGAGTGTTACTCAATTCGAAAACAAAGGCTCATTATGGGACCACATAAAAGTAATGATCTTATAACTTAAACCAATTTAAAACTATCGATCGTTAACCCACGCACACTTCGATGAACGCAATAATGCAACGAAGTAGAGGTATACAAATTAAACGGCCTCGTGTTGTCAGAGACATTCGCCAACTATTACCAATAAATTATATTTAAATGCAACTGATGATGTGGTAAGTAACTGAGGTTTCTTTTATTTGCTTCGGATACCTACATAAACTATAACTAATATGAAATTTAAATATGAAATTCCTTCACGTTCTCCTTATTATTTGTATCTGTCTTCCCAATATACATTAATTTGGTAGAATCTTATGTGCCAATATCTCTAAATAGGATAGAATACAATAGTGGTTCGGAATACATAGTGTATCTTGAATAGCACCACATATACTCAAGCCGGCCTTAGAGTACCATCGTTGAATTTGCCGAACAATGAACAAGGCTTATGCACTTGAAGAAATAGAAGATGATAAACGTTGTAATAATTTGCTTCATCTCTTCGAATTTTACTATCAGGTAGTTTTTTATACTTAATAGATTTTAGCCTTTAACCACAATCTCACCTGATAAAGGACGATATAATAGCGTCATGCTATGATGGCCGTTTTGACACATTACAACAGTGACGTGAAATGTCGATTTATGTTCGACAAAACAATATATATACTGCTTTATTTTGCATTAAGCATTGACGCGAGTTTGCCGGAGGTGATAGTTGCGCTAGCCAACGATCCTATATATACAATCGTATATTGGATATACATATTTAATTTCGAATTTTGAAAAATATAAATGCTGAGTTGTGTTGCAAACACGTACACTAATAATAATAATGATCCATTAGGATTCTGTCGAACGGTGCTGTTTTTTGTTAATAAAAACCTGAATAGATTTGTTCGCGGGATCATATTACATAATTGTCGTTAAATAAATATGTAGTATATAATTATACATATACATAATGTAACAATCAGTATACTAAATTAATGTTGTATCCTAAAATTTGATAAATTTTAACACTAACTACACGTAACTATTGACAATAATGAAGAGCAATTTGCTTCTTCAAACATGGGTATTCATTTATACGAAGCTTCATGACCGGACAAACGTCAAAACGGCCATCATAACGTGCCGCTATTATAGTATAAGATGGTAAACACTCTAAAACTAGAGGGTGACTGGATCTCAAGTGCAGCTGTCGGAACACACCTATAGGTGTTTGGCAAAGTTAGAGAAAGCTCTATCACTATGCAAATATATCTAAGTTTAGTATTACTAGGCAGATATTACAGTTGCAACTGTGTTTGTTGATTATCCTCACATCTCGTCACAGCCGGCAGTGATTAAACTGTTCTTTAAACATGATCAGTTAAACGCAGTCATTATTGTTGACCTTATACAAAAACATAAATAAAAGGTTGGCTGTAGACCTTTGTATGACTCAGTCTTACCATTCACTCTCTTTAATATTCATTTATCGATTTCGACGCTAAAATGATGTAATTCAACATTTACACCTACAATTTCCGAAGACGCGAGTGTAGGCAGGTGAATGATCTGACACCCTAATCTCGGTCATTGGTAGTGACGTCATGCGAACAAGATACATTTACATAAACCTGAGTCAAAAGTGTTGTGTCTAAAATAATAACGGAGTAAGCGGCTATTGACGTAAGGATGTGGTAGCGTAGATTCACGTATCAAGTACACTGGATAGTTTTATTCATACAACAAATGAAGACTTGATGAAAAATTGATTCAACGCCTCCGCGTTTAGCGCGGATTTTACAGTTTGACTACTGTTGCCTGACAATTGACTTACTGACCTATTTTACAGATGTATTAATATTCTTTAGCACGGCTCCGTCGAAATACTTTCTTATTTGCATTCGAGTTTTTTAAAGAAAAAGTTTCACATGTCTTTTACCATCAGAGTGTTTTATAATAGTATTTAAAATATATATGTAATAAGGTTTAATTTCGTTTACCTCTGTTTGAGCCGCAGCCGGTGGTCATGCATGCGCACGTCGCCGGTGTTCTCAATGCCGTCCATAATGTTGGCGGTGCGCTTGGTCTCGCCCACAACCATTGTGACTGCAACAAACAACACCAACCATTCACTATCACAGTTCCGAACACATATACAACAAATAAAGACACGAATCAATTGTACAAGATTCCTATTTCATAATATTATGGAAAACCTTATAAAACTTGTGGTAACTTCTATATGGGTGCATTAACAAAGTCTTATTCAGTGTTCAGCAGTAAACATATTAAATACTGACGCTTTCCTGGTATACGATGATTCATTTGATAATATGCAGCCGTGTTGATACAAAACGATGAGCAAGACTGGGGTCGCGAATTTAACAAAAATATAAATGTAAATTTACTGGATTTTGAACTCAGAATTCTCAGGATCGAGGAAATTTCACTTTAAAATATTATTGTTCCAATAGATGTGAATAGACAGTTTATGTTAGTTTTGGGAAACACCTCATAGTCACATTGGAATTCGGAAGAACTCTGCGACCAATTAGTCTCTTGGCGAGTCGTCAGCAAGACATTCGGTGTCATCGTCCATCAACCACGCTAGTTTATAAACTGGCGTACACCACCGTTTAGTTGCCAATTGGGACCTCGTAATATATTTGCATACGTTAACAAGACAGCAACGGCAAAGAGAGAAGGTCTTCGTGGTGTCACGGAGACGTGTTGTTGTTAAAATCAATTTTCCGAGCACGTGAGAAGCCGATGCGACAACGCACGACTTTCCAATAAATCGAAAGCGACAGTGTGCAAGACTTTCACACTACAATATTCTATTGATCCTTCTTTGCAGCCGTTATAAGAAAATTGATGATACATTCATTATAAGACATTAACAACAATATAATGGTAATATTCTAACTATATTATCTTTATTGTGAATTCTGAGTGACCTCCCTGCATAAATTATACTTACTTACCTTCAAATACTTATTAATAAAGCCATTACTTTATAACACAGTTTGCTGTACAAAAACATGATAAATGTGTCGTAAAGCCGCCTACAGTTTCGCTTCGATGACTATCGCACACGTCTATAGTAACAATACCTATCTGACGATTTGCGTTTCTCATCAGGAAATTCCTCAGCATTAATTCTAGAAACTGTTTAATTCGATTTTATTACTCGTATGTTGTATGCATAAAGTAAAGTTTGCTGTATCATTAAAATATAATTCAATAATAAAAAATGATATCTTGTAGTTTGACGATTTAACTAATGATCTGGAGAGCGGTCGGGTAACCGTGACGGGCGGAATATTTATTGATCACGATGATACCATGATGAAAAATATTTCACGTTTGATGTTAAATTCGGTGGCTCACGGTTGCGACTTGAGCTAGTTGATTTCCAATTACCTGCACACGCTGACAAATTTAGCGGAAAAAGATCGAAAAACTTATTTGTGTAACATTGTTGGCTGAGGTTTTTTCCATTTCAAAATTCATCATTTGAAACTGAGCAAAAATCTCAACGTTATCTTTTATTGCAATTATTTTTATTTAATACGAACTTACACTATTTATAACAAAATGTCCTTAATTACTATTACTAGTTAAAAAATCTTAAGCTTTGTAGTAAAATACACTTCTGTTTATTTCTTGAAACCTTTATTTAAAATCAAGAACTTAAACATACTTGACTTGATTCCAATTTAAATTGCCAGAGCACTTGAATGAAGAGGAATGATCAAATCTTAAGAATTCCTTGTAGATTACTTCAACAATTCATTTCAGTATTTAACGATTCATTGCGACTAATGTTTTTCTGGGAAGACCAGTACACGATAGAAAAGTCGTACATCTCATGCAAGGATGATTGTTTCGTGCAACTTCACGTAGGACCAATCGGCTTCACTTCAGGTAAATCGAAAGCCCATATCAGAAACGAGCTCTGGAATTTTAACGTTAAGGTATAATGATAAAAAAAAGGATTTTGGTACGTGTGATTTTGTACGCTAATGTTCAAAATGTTAACGTACACCATCTTAGAAACAAACTAACTTTTTATAGGGATCATTGAGTTTGGAAGATGAACCACCAGGGTAGAATATTGACAGAAGGTAAATAATAAACAAGAATCAGAATTAGACCAATTATTGTAATGCCAACGGTACATAGTGGCGATTAAATAATAATCTGAATAGGATATTTAGTTTTATTTATTTTTGGTTTTTATGTAAGAAGGGTATAATGAGATTATTTTTAAAAACTGATGTAAATTATCTGAATTTGCCAATTATCATAATTAAGAGACGGATCTATCTTTTAGATAATGTTGCCTCGATTCCTAGTCAAATTTACATACACCTGAACAAACTGAACTGTAACAAACAAAAAACCCGGGCGCATGTAGCGCTGTGAAGAAATCTGCTGTCATTATACGGATACACATATTCAAGTCGAATTTTAGGAGAATGTGTTTAACATCAAGACCTTTAATTCTGAAACTTTCATAGTTGTCATCGCACTTAATAAAAATATCATTAAAACAATGTTATAGTGTGGTATAATACATTTTATCGCGTACCTGATTACGTATCCACCTTAAATTGAAAATTTGTCGTCAAAGTACAGTCATATTCCGGCAAGTACAATTAGGAATCATTGCAGTGTATTGATATATTCTAAACCACGAATCATGCATCACATAAATTTTGATGTTTTTGAAGTATAATCCAAAGGCTTAATTGTCTTTTTTGGAAAATTAAGGTACTCCGCATTTGAATCGGGAGCGTTGCTAGTAGTCGATAAATAAAAAGTTTTCATTGTACAACGTTCTAAAACTATGAAACTTATTTACTATTTATGTGACTGTGATTCAACGTTAGCTCATAATAAAAGAAATACTTTAAATAATTTTAAGATTTTCGAAGATTTAATTGTTTTAGATTTTAATTGAATACTTATGCGTTTTTCACAGTCATCTTAGGCAGTTAATCGGATTTACTTAGAAATTGTAAAAACAATAAACGAAATGTTAATGTTATGTCAGAATTTAGCATAAAATTACTCATTGTCTGAATTATGCGACTTTTACACTGGATATGAATAACTATAGCGATAAATGTGTGTCAAGTATGTGATAAATTATATTAAGCCCCGGAACACGAGGGTGTGTTGAATGAAATAACAAACTCGTTAAGCAGTTGACAAAGCAGTTCACACCCCTGACGCGTGCCTATATTCATTAGCTAATGCGTAATGTTGAGAACCCTAAAGTTTGTTAATATACCTATTAAATTCATTGGTCATGAATTACAGTAGGTACCTGTAAAGTAATAATCAAATATAGTATTAATAATAACTATCTGAAAAATATTTAAACCGATATTAATTAAGAGGATGGTTAATATTGTTAACAATCTTGTGTGTGTCGAGGCATCCCATTTCGAGGGCTCCGAAAAAGACGTCTCGCATAAATCAAATTCCAGAACGCTAACTACCCCGACCTTACATGCAACATATAAGACGGTAAATTTTTAATTAAAATGCAAATTTTAATATAGTACATATATTCAATAACCCCATGCGATTGTTATAAAAAAGTCTTCTGAATAATTTAAAACGCATATTCGCTTTTATCGAATCATACAAATTGTGCACTTTCATGTATTTTAGTTAATATATTCCTGGACTCCTTGTTTCTGCCTCGTCAGACATATGAATAATCTGTTTTTTTTTTCAATGTGCACCATAATCTTAGGACTTCAATTTTTTAGTAAGAATTTAAAATTATAATATAATTTCTGTTGTACTCGTACATCTACTCGTGTCTGACATCTCGTACAATGCGATCAAGATAAAAACAATTCTCAAAGTATTTGACATTGACTCGTAGTTTGTAGTGTAGACTTTTTTGCTATTTCCATTCACCTTGAAGATTGTAAGTAATAATGATGTATTTATTTTACTACATTATATCGAACATTCTAAAAAAATGTTACTTTCTATTGTACTCAAACCAACTCTATATGGCGATACTTATAATATGTTTTGTATACTTCTTCAGGCGCATTGAACAAAAACGTAAATGAGCCGTCATGCTCGATTCGGTGACGATGAATCGTGTATACTCGGCTCCAGTCGCAATTACTCACATTTACTATCTAATAAAGAGGGCATCGTACCAAAAAATACGTTCTTAATACAGGTTATTATATGGTTTATAATATTAAAATAATATTATGTATGTCTCCTGTATAACAAGTCTGCTATTTCAAGTTTTTAAATCTATAATCGTATTTAAAAAATTATTATTATTTCTTTGCATATAAACATTATTAAATCGGTTTGAACTTTAATATGCACATATTATTTATAAGTTTACATTTCTATTATGTGGTCATAAAAACACATAGTTTTTCTTGTTTTGATTTTTTTTTTCTGATATTTGGTCAGAGACTTTGAACATATTATAATTGAGTAGCGACGAATTATTTTGAATTGTCTCCTTAATTACAATATCCAACCATGTTGTACATGTAGCTGTCTTATTTGAGGCAGTGATTGTAATATGAATGTTTATCTAGCCTGTCAAGTTTCATAAATCGACATTAATATCTCCAGAAGGTTGCATACTTTGCGGTAAAAAATGATGGAAAATTAAATAATATTGGATAACCAACAATTTGGACGGAATTGCATGAAAGGTTCTTGAACTGTCACCACATTTTATTTTCTTATACAAGTCAAGTATTTCCACCGGTATCGTCCTTGCATTAACTGACTTCAAATCTAGGCCAGTTACGTTAGGTGTCAATGTTTATCGGTCGGAAGCGACCGGAGCGTACCGATGGCATTGCGCGGCAACGCATAAGCGTGAACGGTCACGTCCAGAAAAAATGTGGCGCAAGTAGCCAATTAACATGTGGGATAGTGTGAGGCCGGCGCGAGCGGCGTCTCGGTGGCTCTATAAATATCGCGATCGGCAAACGCGCTCATCGTGCGACATCGGGTCAACCGTACACTCAACTGCTTCACTACCATTTCCATCTGGCAGTGAACCCGAGATAGCAGAACATCAACGAACATAACTTCTTAATATTAACTTTTTCAAAAACAAAAAGAAAGAAGTTACAAAACAAAGACAAAGAGTTACAGTTCTTCCAACGCGTTATCTATATTTATTCGAAAAATGATCAATCGTTACATCTCTACTATTACGTAACGAAGCAATCGATAGTTAACCGGTTGAATATTAAACACAAATATTAGGATGCTACTAGTCATTTACATACGCTCAGTGGTGGTGGTCTAATTCAAACCTTATCCCGGAAGTGTAAGATGGGCCCGGGTCGGACCGAGCCGAGCGTCATTAGTTGCGCGTTGTGCGGACACAGAACGTACGGACGTAGCGATCGTGCTATTTCTGTCCAACACCAGTTGAATAACCTCCAATCAACTATTCGCACTTACCTACGAATTCGACTTCAACACGGGGTCATCGCTCATCTAAACATTAATGGTCACATGACCTTCAAATACAATTTTTATAGACGATGTTCGTGCAGCTATATTTTACATTTCTTTGAAGACAAGACCGAAAACAGTTGTAAAGGGTTTTATTTGCTATACCCATTGTAACAAACAAAACTCCACTTGTACACGAATCTCGTACATAATATAAAGAACAAAGTCTACCTCCTATATAGAGAGTAGATGGTTACAAAATGTTTACAACCTTTAGCTACAACATCGTTGCTAGGATACTAATATAACACATAATATTTTTATCCATCTACCTGTAAGACAATAAAGGCACATAAAATGAGTATAATATTTTATGACGACATTCTACCATATATAATAAAATTAATCTCAATACGATTTTCGCAAAATACGGTAACATACGCAGCATACGTCTTGACATTTCTACGTAAGGCACGAGTTGTTTAGAATTCAAACATCAAACAATTTAATTATATACATATTTAATTGTCACGTTAAAACATCATTTTATTTTAAATATTACAAAAACTTTACACCTATATGGATTTTTTATTCAAAGTTCACAGATTCTATTTAAAATAACTGTTATCCAAATTGCTTAGCGAAGGTACGCGAGTACTATTACGTTTTAGCAACGTAGTATAAAAAGCACCTTGAACACCAGCATTGAAACCAAGGCGGCCCCACGAGAGTACTCATATCTGATTTTTTCGGACATATCCATTTAATACGTGATGCATATCTTCCACTTTGTTGTGCTTTTCATAACATAGAAAAACTTATTGAAAGCTGTGAACCCAGTTCGACACCGATGGACAATAACAATGTATTTCTTCTAATTTATATCTGGAAGATAATTAAAGTAAACAAATCCATTTCTTAGAACACTGATAATGCAGTTTACTGTACTTATACTGCTCAACACTATAAGAACACTAAATATGGATCATTAATAAGCCGAGTGTCATTGTAAAGCTAATGACAAATAACATATATTAATTATTAGGTGAAACTTATTCACCAGGATACAAGCTTATTCAACAGTCATATTGTTTATACCGACTTCAAGGAAAATGGACGAAAGTAATGTAAGAAAACAGTTTTCCACACACTTTTTTTTCATACAAATAACATTGTATTATGTTTAGCTTTGAAGATATACTCTATTTAATTTGAATTTAGATTGTTTGATAAGTTTCCTATATTAGTGAATTATTATGGCATGTTTTAGTGTATTGGCAATTCTGTGCACTTCTATGACATGTCGTGATTGGGTGAGATTATTTGGAATATAAATTATATTTTATTCAAACGCCTTAAGTAACGTTAAAACTATAGGACAGAACAAATTAAAACAAATAACAATTTTTCAATAGAAAATATTGTATCGGTCCGTGAGTCCACAAGTCTTTATAAAAACGTACACCAACACAGTAATGGGAATTCGCCTTTGGATACCTTTTCAACGAAGTACAAAGTTAAAAATATCATATAAGTGGGTAAATGTGACATGAAACCAGTTCTTTACAAGAGGAAAATTATCGAACGCGAAAAAAGAGCGTGTGCAAATCGAACACACGTGACAGAACTAAAACTTCTTTGCCATAGTTATTTCTACTTCCCTTTGACAAAGTACCTTTTCGTTTTTAAACGTAAAAAATGTTACACCAAAATCGGATCTCACTTTAAAAATATCCGAACATAGGTTACATTTTCTACGTAATTTAATGTATTTTTCTTATACAGACGCATATTGTGTATTGTTTTTATGTGAAGTTTTGAAACCTGCCATGTAATTCCTTCCAAAAACTTTGTATTCAGTTAGAGGGTTACCTTTGCCTATAAGCAAAGAAGATGAAAACTAAACTTAAAAACATCTTGTAACGATGTTGACTAATATATAATTTAATTTGAAGAATTTTACACTATGTACAATTATATTGCAGTGGTTATCGTGCACTATACTTCGAACACGTCGTAAATAGCACACAATGACATGTTTTGCGGTTCATTAAAACTTTGAGACAATTTGGCACCCAAATGGCAAACAATTTACACACTGTCCTTGTTACGTCGAAAAACTGTGGGTTTGTGTAATATTAGTACAACACTAACAGTAAGTCAACGTAGTGTTTATTGTGAAAATTAAGATGTCATCACATCAGTGTTTTTATCTTGTTTAATGCATTATACTTATCATACAGACAGATCATGTTATAATGGATAAACTAAAATCGTACAGAGAACCCGACAAGATTCTATATTTATTCCCCATTTTTTAACACGCTTATAATAGTTTCACATGTATGTATGATTGTAACGGAATCTTTGAATGTGATTATGCCCCACTTTGAACGATCAGATTTGAATCAAACTTTGCGAACTCTTCGAAGACCCATGACAATGCAATAATTCGATCAAAATATCCGATTATCGTGATTAAATTCGCCAGGATTGATAAATTTATTTTCGTATCCTTTGCATGAGAGTAAGAGAGATAGAGCTAGTGCGTGAACTTCGTATGCGATAGAAATCTTTGAATATGTTTTCGAAATCAATTTGTACATATTAAAAGACAGTTATTTTAAAGCAATGAAACTAACAAGCGAAAAATAAATTATAGTTAAACAAAAATTAAAGAAACACGCCATTAGCGATAATCAAACTAAAAAGTAAAAAAATAATTCTTAACATAAGAATAAAATTACTGATGAGAAAATTAATGTCACTATTCTAAAGCGCGGGGTGCTTTGTATGACATTTTTAAACTATAATTTATTAATATTAAATTCATTTATTATACTGTATAATATTATATACATCGATATAAGAAAGTGGCAGATACAGAGCATAAAAAACAGGAAAAGACATCCACTGATTAAAAAAATGTAATGACTGCAGTTTTGCCCTTTTGTTTTAATATATTTATGTCTGTTATCCCGTGTGTCTATCTATACTTTATAAAAGTTATTCCCAAATATATGTATAAAAGAATTTTGTTTTATTAATAACAATGATACTTGGATATTATATTCAGCGTTCTTTGTTACTGATCACAAAACTTCAACAATACAGCTAGGTTACAATGAAACATTTTCCTTGAAGTTAAGGTAAAACAATAGTACGGGGTGTTGGAAGATTCGTTTATTTATAATCCTGTCACCGTGAAACCGAAAGGAGTTCATTTTTGATTCGTAATAGTAGTATATGTTTGCAGACAATGCGGAAATACTGAAAAAAAAATAACGACATCCTTTTAAAAAAACCTAAGAGAAATTAAATCGCCTAAATAAACATCGGATTTTTTGAACACTTTTAAAATTCCAAACGTACATAGATACCATGAAGAATAGATATGATAAATTTAAACAAATATCATAAGATGAACCAAAAATATTCATTGATAGCGAAAGAATCCAGATGGCCGTTATACATGAAGTTAGTTATATCACGGCTCAAAATTAGTATATAGAGGGGTCTTCGGAATCCATGATTTCAAGTATAAAGTCACTTTTCAATGATAGACGGACCGACAATTACACTACTGGAGTATCAATTCAATAAATTACCGTGGAATGTATTTTCATTAGCCTGTCAACCTTATACGCGCATTGTCCCACGTCTTTCTATTTTTGTTATCAGGTAGTCAAACACAAAGTTAAATACAAGTCTCACAATTGTTCCGAATTCTTCATCTACCTTTCCTCAGATCTGTGAGAATATCATTATAATTTTGAGGTCCGCAAGACTCATTTAGTCATATGATTTGTCTACGTGGCATTTAAATAAATAAGATAGCAAATAACACAGTAGTACGTACATATTTTGTGTCGTTAAAGTTTATAATTTGGCAAAGACTCTAGAACGTTGTACCAATGAATGTAATAAAAATAGACTATAATTCCATACTGCTGACTCAAGACGATGTTTGTCTATAGTCTTAAAGTGATATACGAAGATTGCACGGTCTGCACGAAAGGAAATAAAAAGATGAAGGCATGGAAATTATTCATTCATTACATACGAAGATTTATATATTTTATACAAATGATATAAATTACGATATAATCTTCGCTTCATAACGGTATCTTTGTTTTTTTTTATTTGTTACTTGTAGCTCCTATCCACAATTCAGCCAGTGTCATGCGGTGAGTGTGATAATCCAAGTAATAAATGTATTAAAAAAGAAAATTTTGAAGAGTAACTAAAAAAATTACATAAATTGAAATCCAATCCAACTAACTATATCTAAAACAATTTAAGTTAATGACAACACACACAATTAGTAGGCTAGACACAAATATATATTAACACATATAGTCAAAACATCTTTTGTATTTTTGTATAGATATCTGTTATAATTATAGTTTAATGCTGTTGTGTTTTCAACTCGTCTTAGGCGATTCATGTCCAATACTCATACTCTTACATTTCTATATAGATAGTTGTACCCGAGAAGTGATTAACAGTTTGATTTGTAGTTTCAAATATCTACTTTAAAATAAATTATTATGTTATTTATACAATGATATTACAATTGGAATAAACCAGCTAAATATTTTTTTATGAATTTGTGTTGATGATGAAATAAGCATATATATACATCAGTGTATATACAGAAATATTACGTAAATAACGCTTATCTTTTGTAGTATTCTAACGGGATCAAATTCATTACTAATTTATGTGAACCTAAATTCCATTGTATCGTAAGGCAGGAATCTCCGTAATTTTAACCCAACCGGCACTAGGGCCATATTAAAGTAGAGAAGCTACTTGATGTAAAAATATAACAAATGTACGATAATGTTAAACGTTCACAGATCCGCATCGCCATCGATAATACGAGAGGCAGATGAAAAGTTTTGTGTCTAAGGTATTAAAAATGTAAAGAATATGTATTTTTCAATGTATTTTCAAATTTATTGAAAGGGACTTTTAACTCGGTCAAAAAATCGCCTTCTCTACCTTCGAAATGTTCGTTTAAGACCGCCTTCATTTCCTCGTCACTGGAAAATTTGTCCATGGAAATGCTTTTTCAAATTATAAAATAGTCGCTGGAAGCAGGTTCTGGGCTGTAGGGTGGCCGATTTCTTCAAATCTTGTCTTGGCGACGGCACACCTTGCAACTCGTGCAATGTAGATTGTTCTGCAAAAACAGGATTCTCATCTCCAGTTTGTCTTTCCTTTTGTCGACAATCACTTGACGCATTTTTGTCAACAATGCGGTGTAATAATCTGCGTTCAATGTAGTTTGGAAAGGTGGTCGATGAGCAGAATTCCTTCACACTCACAAAAACAGAGGCCATAAGCTTGAAAGTCGATCTTTTTTTAATTTCCGTGGAGGCTTTTCTGCCTTTTCTATCCACTGCATTGACTCCTGTATTGATTCCGAATTGTACCACAGGATTCATGTTTCATCAGCAGTGACAAGGCAAAAAAAATATCATCAGGACTATCGCTACCGATGTCCAAAAATTCCTGCGAAGTTTTGACTGGACGCGACTTGTTCAGCGGCACGTTGTCAACATAATCGGTACTCATCGCGCGCATACCTTTTTCATCTATTTTTAGGAAATTTTGCAACTAATTATCACTTTATGGTAAAAAAACTTTATAGGTATATTTTGTTGAATCTCTAAGGTATCTGATTTTACAATTACAATTGGGCCAAATTATTTTATTTCACGAGTTATAAAATATATTTGCACAAAACTATATTTCATTTGTGTCATTATTTAAGTAGCGCATGTAAACAAGGAAACTGAAATCTTGAAAACGCTCGCGTCAAGAAGCTGTTTCACAACCCGCACGGGAGTGAATCTAGGCTGTATATAAGACTTTATTCCATAGCTTAGCTTCGTATACCATTAATATAGGTTTCAAAAGCCTCGGTATATTTTTATAAGTTTATAAAAATAGTTTGTTAATTTTATAATGCTATTACTCCTTACATTTTTTTTTGTACACCTCTCCCTTTTATAAATAAGACTAAATCAAAAATATTCTAAAAACTACAATAATACTATACTGTTTATTTATTAAGGTATGAAAATAACGTAATTTTTTATTCAATTTTTGACGCCAGCCTGGTAATAGTTAGCGCCTCCCGTGGGAGTCGCTGCATCCACGGGAGGCGCGGCATCAGCATCTAGGTTTATATTCTATTCTGGTACTAGCTGATACCAACGACTTCGTCTGCGTCATTTAATATCTTAAAAGTATATTTAATGTACAAAGGAAAAACCATAAGCATCCCACTGCTTGTCTCACTTCTCATCGGCAAGAAAACATACAAAATCGTAGTTTCTTCAAACTTTAATAACCATATTATTAAATATATCATAACAATGTATTTTTTTAGGTTAGAACCAAGTGCCTATGATGTATGATGAAATAGGTCCATTAATTTTAGAATGATATGCATACAACATAATACTTCTATCATTTATGTATATAACATATATATATATATACTCGTATATACATAACAAGAAATATTAAAGTGTCACCTAAAGTTTTTGTACAATAAGGTTTATGAATATTAAGCATCACTACAAATGTTCATGTAACAAATGTGCAATTATAACATAATAATCCTGTCATTATTCTTCAAAATATTTGGCCCAACTATGATATCAGAATTTATTATGAGAATGCATTTTCATAAATTTCCTTTGAGTAGACTTTGCATAAATTTATATTATTATAATGCAATGTATAATAACACAATAAACATTAAACTATATCATTGCAAGCTATATTATCAGAAATTCACAATGTCAAATCTCCTATCTCACTTTACATTGGATCATAGCCAAATACATAATGTACCTAGGTAGGCTAAAGTATTGTGAAAAGTATTTAAAATAATGAACCTAAAATTTATAATGTCAATAAGAAAACATTGGTGATCATTTTGCAAACCTATTATTATTAAAGAATACCTATCAAATAGATTTATCACTAAACAGTCTATAAGTGTTGGATTATTCTTTCTATAATTAAATACATTTATTGTAGCGAAGTTGTTCTTTTGAGATAACAATCAACATGACCTAGTAGTATATTTCTGTCACATATATTATAACACATTTTTAGAATATGACCTACTATAATTTTTTCTTAATTTAAAAATATAAAAGAAATATAGAGTTTTTATAACATACAACAGAGTACATATTTGAATTTCATTTTATTTACTTTATTTAAATATCTGTAAAGCACATACAATTTTAGAAAACCAAGATATACAATTAATTCAAAATGTATTTCAATATTATATTATGATATTCACAGTCAAGTGGTCAAGCATGAGCTGATTTTGTATGTCTTAAGATATTTAAAATTGTAGACAAAACAAATATATAAAGTATAATTTATAACTTAAGAATGAAATGACTATACAATACGATATAGTATACTATTCAAAATATAGTAATTGTAGAAATTAAATTATTTAATAAATTATGGAAAAACCTGTAGAAAACTAAATCCTTCACAAAATTTCAAACAAGGCAACATATGTAGCAAACAGATTTACCAAAAACATATTTAAAATACAGATACTGTAAATGTTATTTATATATAACTCTTATTTTAATATTACAAGATGTTCTTCAGAAATTCCAATTTCAATTAATGTTTATGCGATTCTCTTAATTGAAATAAATCAATAACTTTATAACTGTTAATAGTGGTTACTAAATATAGACATTTTTTATTAAGTTGTAATTGGTTATAAATATTTTTACATATCATTTTTGTACTAAAATATTATTTCAGTTATTGCAAAATTATAGTGCCTTATTTCGGTATATCTACTAATAATCATCAATGAAACAAAAAAATCTAAGGTTTGTAGATTTTTAGCTCTAGACATCACACAATGTTTACCTTTACATTTTACTGACCTACTTCTAATATGTTTTTATAATACATTTCCAATCAATTTCAACCTTAAAACTGAAGCTTTAGAGACGGCTGCATGGCTGATGAATCATGCTGCTAAAGTTTACAGCAGTGGGCATTGCTTGCTGATGTCATGCGGGCACCAAACAAAATACCACTTCATGTTGAAAGTATAAGCATAGCCCGTACGTCAAAATATGTAGCACACTTACCACAATTCTAAGAACTCTAAATAACATATGCCATCAAAAAAAGTTTTAAACCACACCAACTCTACTCGTCAAATATGATTATAAGTTAACATTCTTATGTAATATTCCTCACTTAAGTTATTCATAGATACATTCAGAATGCTTTAATTATAGCTGTTCATTAGAAATCACATAAAATGTAATAGATCATGCGTAGGAGGCATAAATACCTTTATTTTATGTGTAATCCAATATCCAAAAGAAAGTCGCAGTCCTATTTACACACGAAAACACTGTCATTCATATAAAATAACACACCATCACAATGCAGCACTACACAAAATTTCACTTAAAATTATATTTTTCTGTGAAAATATCACATAATGCGCCATTTTCGCAATAAATACGAAGGACAGCAATCGGCAGTCGCTGCCATCTTTTTTGTCAAATGTCTAAAAACTAAATATAGCGCTTGAAACGAACTCTGGTGTTATTTTTAGAAAATACAACGAAGGCTTCTTCATGAGCTGCTAACGACATCTTTGTTTACATCGTTGCCTTTTTCTGCTTGTACAGATGGCGCTGAATAGTAAGAAGTTTTTACAATAGATGACAGTAGAGAACAGTAATCATTTACATTGATTGTGGGTTGTAATATGTTTCATTGTTATACTCGACAGATGTCAGTATAATGTTATATTTAGGTAATTTATTATGAGACAAAAATTATAGAGAATAGAATTCACAGAGTATAAGCCATAGTTTAATGGATAATCAATTATATTGATTAAAGTAAAATTAACGTATTTATATCATTTCAAGTCAGAAACAGCACATAATACTAACGTCATTATTATTCCACTATTCAGTATGCTAAATGTAGTACAGTAATCACATAAACAATCATCTTGAGAACTGTTATATTTTAATGAATGTTTTTAATGTCAACTTAAATTTTATCGAAGCAGAACAACGTGTAATCGGCGTTCTTTTCCTGCAGCGTTTGGAATATCTAGATGGACGAAAATATTATTCATACTACGCACACTTTCAAAAACTAAATTGGAATGCATTCTATGTATCCAATCGTATGAGCAATCGATAGTACGTTGCGTCTTAGATGCTAGGTTTTGACCAGGGATGTATAGTTCGTTGGAGTCTTATTAAACTACTACGCGAGGTTGCTAACCAGCTTTCCCTCTCCAGCTAGAATTAAGGTTAAAATTAGGCAAGTAAACATTGATTTATTATTATACTTATTACATTTATTTGTTACGCCAGCACAACACATCATAATTGCTGTCCAAGAGTGGAGTCCTACGGTGCAGCAGGTGCGCGAGGCATCGAGTCAGCAATTTCAGTGAAAACGTTCAGCAACTCGCTTCCTCCGTTCCCACATTGTTTTAGTATAAATTATTGGACCACACGGTAATTTGTCAGTGTTAACCTAGAATCGGTAGCATTCACATATTATTAGTTTGAGACTCTTTTGTAAGTTAAGATAAATGAAGTGTAAAGTAATTCGTTTTTTTGGCTCTGACTTTCATATTAACTTCATAACGGTGATGATTGTTATAAATAAAAATATAATAAGATTACATAAAAAATACACTAAATAGTCCTGTCTTATAACTGATAACCGTTATGTGATATTAAAAATGTACTATTAAGTTTTTTTATTTCTGGCCTCAGGTGACATAGGCGATTATTTAAGAATCTATCAACAAACAAATAAATCAAATTACAACTTATACACTGTCAATATTATATATATACCTCTTCTCTTTCTTCCGTGATATGTACTGATGGGAAATGAACCGGAAGCATTATTTTTAGACTATTCGAACACGTTGCACAAAAAAGTAAACAATAGATTTACGAAATATTTTCCTTAAAATGTACCCTATTACATAACCAGATATTCAGCTTGGCGTACTACATTGATGCCGGAGATTGTTTTGCCTTGTTATGCTAACACAGCGAGATCGGAATGACGTCACTTTATTTGAATTACATGTACACTTACTTTTAAATTCTTATTGTTAATTTTTCTTACATTTTAGTAATGTAGTGATATTGAAATGTATTTACTATATTGTGTTTTTAGTTCTAAAAGAAGTTTAAAAATATGACTTTCACTTGATCAAATGTTTTGGTACACTGAATGTCGCTTATTGACATGATTTTTTTTAAAATTGTTCTTTGTTTTATTTAGTAATTATTCACGAGCTTTAATATCATCAATAAAATTTGGAAACGGTTTTATTTTATTCATACCATCGAAGTCTTAATTTTTTTAAATTTAATTTGTAATCGTTCAACTATTTAAGTATGTATTCTTTGTCAAAAAACTCTTATTAATATTTAAAAAATATATGGTCGAATTTCGACCACTAGACAACTATCCGAACGTAAAATTAAATATATGTTCTACAAAGTGCTTGGTTCTAATTTTGAAACAACAATAATATTTAAAAAGAATGTGCGTCTCGTACATTCCTAATATTTTTTTTTTCCGAACTGACCTACACTGCTAGCCCTAGCCAATAAGGCCTTTACAGTTCCACCGGACTACTAAGGGGAGCGCTTAGGGCACTCACCCGATTTGTTTTAGGCGATCACCTCAAGGGCACTCGGTGCACCTCGGCTTGAGCTGTCGCCGACTTTCCCGATCTGACTAAGCTAACTAAGCTATCTATCCATTTCATATACATATATGAATTCGTGAAAAATGCATGTGTGACCATGTATGTTTCACGAATGTATATGTGTATTTTACATCTGACTACTACGTTGTGTGACCTATTTCAGTCCGAAAAGGGCAAAAAAAAACAGCCCACCACTGTGTGCCTAGGTGTGCAATGTCTGTGGGGTAATCGTGTAAATGAAAAACAAGCGTGAGTCACTGTATTCGCGCGAGTAACATAGTCGAGGGCTCCACACCGAGGGACAAACCTAGGCTCGAGTTGTTACAAGAAAAATCGCGACGAGTGTGCGGGATCGTATCTTCACCCCCCGCTCACGGTGGCGTGAGCAGAGAGAGTCGCGGGCATGGGCGCAAACACGCATCTTTTAAGAGGACATCGAGCGAAAAGTAAAGAACAATGGCACGGTGCCGACTTAACTATACAATTACGTAAGAGTTCCTAACATATTGGTCTATTGTATGTGAACACGCGGGTTCGAACTGATGTTTTGATTAACGCGAATTTATTTATGCGCGGCGCGGGTTAGTCGTTGTAACGTAGTCGCAACGGCCGGGAAAGCTGAGATCGCGTTTAAGAACCCGAGCTCAGACGTACTATTGACGAGCGTGTTGAACGCGAGTATTTCTTGTACATCGTATACTAAAAGAAGTTGAGCCAGTCGATACCGGTGGTCGATACTGAAGACGCGGTAGGTGGCGCAGGAGTGGACTGAGCCTTCTGAGGCTGGGGCTTGGCTTTAGGAGCCGAGGGAGCTGGCGGGGAAGGCCTTACGCGCCAAGAGAGCGCGCTCAGCGCGGGAGCGGGTGCTGCCGTTGCACTGGAGGTGCCCGGCAGGTCAGGGAAAGCCTTCTGGCTTTGCATGGGTGGAGGTGGAGGCTGTTGCGTCCGAGACGGCGGGACGTGCTCCCTGGACCGGGTCGCACGTCCACCGCGGCGGGGACGGGTCGGGACATTCCTAATAATGTTTACCTATTACTATATATATCATCTTTTAGCAAACAACAGAGCTAAGTCGAAAATTAGCGGGTTTTTCTTTTAAATGACATTGGATAAATATTCTGATGACGTACATATCACATTTTAAACGTTTCAACCAATAAAGCCCTCACAGTTCAATTCCAATAATTAATTACTACACGAAGATTCTAACATTCAATAAAAAATATCTGTTCTTTCAATCCCCTCTGAAATTAGTGAAATTGTCATGCGCGGTGTCGTTGGCTAAGCGACGATGTACTAGATTTGCAGGCGTTTGTTGTTGTAAAAAAGTAGATATCGCGAAAATATTCTTTGCCTTGATATATCTACGCATAGGGATTTTAATTATGGTCGGTTAAGCGACACATAGATTGTCAATGGATATACCTTCTCCATGAAAGACCGCTTAGGGGTGTCAACTTTCATGATAATCAGTCAAACGACGATAGAGTTCATCAATATCTGATATATCATGCCATATATGTAAGTAATGACAATCATTACTCAAAAATCTTTTTTCTCTGTTGTCACACAGTTTATGGAGATCGTGACTTGACTTACTCGTATGTGGCGTATTAGCATTAATTGCTTGGTATTACATATTTAATTGCTAATAATCTTATCGCCTACCACAACATCTTATTCTACGTGTCTTCAAACATCACAAAAGAGCAACATTAACAAATCTTATCAACCACGTGCTGACATCAAAACACTATTCAAACAAACACAAATCATATTTTCACTTACACAGTTACTCACAGGACACACAATCAATAAACAATACTTACACATACTCAAAATCATATATGCTTCAGCGATGACATCATTATTAATATCCATAAGTACCTTCATGCATGTTAAATATTCTAGATTACGAAATCCTTTCAGAAAGCCTTACGTGTCTCGTGAATAAGATACCATCTATAAAATCCTTTGTTAAAACTCTTATTAGCAAACTAAAAAAAATTGACAAACTTACATGATTATTTATCATAGATTGGTATCTATGGTTTTATGTAATTTCTTCTTTCGTGTGGACAACTGAAGTTATTGTATAACTTATACTTCTATCTTATAATTGTCTAATGTTATATTAGCATACTAGCTGTTACCCACGACTTTGACCGCCGTGGAATTTAGCAAAACATTTTTTGTTAATTGTAAACGTACACATGCACGTGCGCGTCTGGCCACTGTTTTTTTTGTTCATAATATTTGCGCAGAACTCCATCTCTTTTTTTCTAAAATAAAAAGTTATTACTTGTAATGACACCAACTATCAGCAAAAAAAGTCCCGTCAAAATCGGTCCACCCATTCCGGAGATTAGTGGGAACAAACATACAGAGAGACGAAAATTATAAGGTTTTTTTTATAAGTACCGATATACTCTCATACAATTTAGAAAAAAGCTGTTATTTTGACATAACAACCAGGAACTTCAATTTTATATACGTGTATAGATTATAACTATTTACCACTTATACTAAATCACTTTCAGCCTAAAGTTAAACTGTTTTTTTTACAGTTACATATACGTGACCCTGAACCATTTATACAATTACTTGATGACCCGGTGAACTCCGTATCACTTATATATATTTCTATAAAATGTGGTCAAAACTTAATACATTTTTATTTACAGTATAAATGCAACACAGTTATGCACTTAATCAATTTAAAGCTTCCTCATGTACTATTTTTTATATCTGAAACAGAACTGTTTTGTATTACAACAAAACAGACTAAAAAGAATCGGACTTCATACTACAGCTATGAAACAGACAAGTTTCTGAACGCACCTGTAAATATTTGACAAACGAATGACGATTTTTTATTTCTAAAATGGCAAAAGACATCAAATGTTTCATACCTAGCAACATTTTGTATTTGAAAATTAACTTTTCTTTTTTAGTATTTTCCTTTACTTATTATTTATGTTTCACACCGTTTAAACATTCCCTGAACTTCCACAAAAATTTCAAGATCAAAATTAGCCAAATCGGTCCAGCCATATAAGAGTTTTAGCGAGAAGAAGGAACAGCAATTCAATAATATATATGTATATATATATATATATTATTGTTTTTTGAAGTTTTGGGTATTCAGATGTAGGTACAATAATGTATATGTATTTGAAATTTAAAAAAACCCCTAAGAGAGGTTGTTTAACCATATGTTTTACTTTTAAATCAATTTCGTTACTGAAATATCTTCCGGCAACTTTAAAAAATTATTTAATGAGTGAATAGTTAAAGAAAAACACTACAATGAATCGATATGCTCCAGTAGTAGTTCTCAAGTTATTTATTATACCTTAACTCTGAAACATTCAGTACCTACAAACGTAATCTGGCTTGTAACTTCCTCATTCCAGATATACATAATAATATTAATAACAGTATATGTACAGTCAGCACCATACGTCAGTATGATACGTAACGTTATAAATCGATACCCTTACCACCAGTAACCAGGAACTTAAATATTATCAATAAATTATCGTACTACAATTATATCGAGGATACTTTTTATTTTAATTTTATAAGAACTTCACAGTACGATCATGATATTTTAAAAGCATTTGAATATACATAATTACAAAATGCCAATTATAAACTATATATTATAATTAATGTAAGGAAAGATGTGTGTGTGTTTGTTTAGAATATTGTGCAATGACTAAACTCTGTGCGTGCTCGCGGACGTGTTTGTGTGAGCGCACATGAGTGTGCTATGTGTTGTGTTCGTTATTTGATTGTTTATGTATTTAGTGTTTGACACCTGACTCTAACTTTAAGCGGATCGACTTAGGTGGAAAATACCAAAACACCTCTTGTGTGAATGTAATCAACTAAAGCCTAAACGTAAGCGGATTCTGGAAAAGCACATATTGCTTTAGGATGTGGTACAGGTGCTCTCAGTTAAAAAAGTCCTTCAGTATATAAAGGCGATAAGACAAGTAGAGAGTGTTAGTAGTGTGGGGTGATCATAATAGACCATATCGGTCGCAGTGATACAGGACTAAGACCTGGAGCGATGGTATCGGGCTTGTCCGTTGTTTCAGCAGCCTTAACTGCACAGGTCCATGTGGTGGAGACGCATTGTGCCGTTACGACTCTGACAGTTCGTCTAGGGGAGAATGTCTAACACAACACACCCTTCGAACAAATAAACAAACCAACTCATATTCGCATTTATAATATTAGTCAGAATTAGGATAGATAGGATACGTACGTACGTTGAAGATTCAGCTTCGATAAAATACAACGAAAGTAAAAGTTATGTTTTCAATAATCCTGCTTCCCTAAACTAACAAAGTTTTTCAAACCATGTAATAAATTATTTTGTATCAATGAACCTGTCAAAGAAAGAGATTGTTTATCAGTTACCACCAGTGTTTTGCGTGTAATGTGACAAAAGCAAACCTTATCGTTGTTTTTAACAGATTTCAAAAACGAGAATTTGCGCAATTTGGTTTTATTTTCTTTAATGTGTTTTACTTCAGAACATCGTTATTTATAAACCAATTTGAAAGAAAAATATTGAAAAGGAGATATTTTCAAGGGGAACTAAAATGCAGAGGACCCTGAATTTCGAAGATACATCAGGGAACTCCTCAAATAGGAAATTACAACGATTTAGTTATTGGTAAGTATATGGCGATCTAAAACTAAGTAGATACTTAGCTAACTACTGTGAAAGATGTTCTGACGCATTTTTAGACTAGATCCTTTTAAAGTCGGTTTCATTTTTTGTTAATATTTTCTTGTTGGAACATATCGTATAGGCATGGGACATTTTGTCGCATGAATTTCATCATATTATTTGCTTTCACAGCCAAATTTATAGCAAAATCAAGATCGTAGTGAATTTTAAAAATGTAGCTTTGTATTGAATGCTGATCTATCACTCAGTAATTATCATGACTAAAATAATTTAATTTCTGCATATTTTAGGATTTTCCAGTAATTGAAATCAAATAATTCTCTTAAAATCTTTTTCTCATTTATGTATTTTTATTATATCAGCGCAACTTTCTTGAATGACAAATCTTAATCTCTCCTTCTATTTTTAAACACCTACATCTGTCATCGTACTTTTTAAAAAGAATAATTTAATACTTAAATCAACATCTATGATACTATAACACAATTTCATTTTAAAATAACTCACAACCCACATATATACATTAAAATATCCAAACGTTTCATGTTTTCTTTAAACTACGACGCGTTTTTACATTTAAGTGTTTTAAAACACTTAGACCGTTAGTATTAAATATAAATAGTACTTGTGGATGAATCAATAACCGAGGAATATACTTCGCTTCTTAATTACGCGATATGGACGTATTTAATAAAATAACAGATTATAATCGCTCGAATAAATATCGGAACTCATAGTAGTGGTCACGACACACACAAGTGTTTGTGTGTTGCGTTAGCGAGTGGTGGGCAAGCCCCGCACTACGCCGCGCCGCGCTGGTCCGCGTCCGCGAGGGACGGTGAAAGTGCTTACGCAATGTTGCAGGACTGCGTCTGCAGATGCAAATTGAAACTGGTTTTTGGGCATCTTAAAATTGCTCAATATTTTCACACCTTTTGTATACGTGAGCGATAAGTTTGACAATACTTTGCACAATTATGCCAATATCAAGTAGATAGTTACACCGTTGTTTAGTTTACTATAACGCCAAAACTTATAATTTATTATCATGTCTCTTGATTATATAACATTTGCTTATTTTTATTATGGTTATGAATGATTCACATAATGGTTATATAATGTTATTTATTCTAATTAAATATTTTAATTGGTTGGTTATATTTCGGATACATTAAATTCGATTTCGGGCACAATTTTGTTGGAAACACGATCAAAAGAAGAATGAATGTGGTTTTACTCAGCGAACGCGCTATATTCTAGGCCTCGTCCTCACTTTATACCAGGTTTGACTGAGGTCAAGATTAGCCCAGTGCAATATAAAAAAAAACAACAACCCCGTTTACAAGTAATTTATGTAATGTTTACACGATTGCGCAGAACAAAGGTAATGTTTTTCGAGTATATGTAAGTTCGTAAGTGGGTATAATGACGCATAGGTACTATAAATAAATAATTTTGCGATCATCGATGTTCGTATAATAATTCTATTTAAGTATCATAAGATATGGACCAATCGTTTGCCTAAAACCAATAAAGTTAAGTGAACGAACAAAAATATTATAAACAAAACAAAATAAACATGCGGAATTAGTATGTATTTGTATTATAGACATTTAAAAAAATATATCGTTTTTTAATACACCCCTGTCATTAAAATAAACGCAAGCGATTTAACAAATGAGCACAATAAGTGTTGACGTGCGCCACACATTTTGTATTTGTTGCGCAAACAACCGGAGGAGAGTTGCAAGCGGCTACGCAATCTTTTGTCTTCTTCATAAATTTCTAAAAGCTGAATAGTGGTATAGAAATTTTTCAGACCATTTTAATAGCTAAAGGTAGATTATACCTAAAACATACTTCATGATTGTCTTTCATTTTAAATATATGTTCATAATTATTTTTAATTATGCCCGTTACACCGCTCACTACTTTCAGGGCACTGAATTAATGTCAAACAATTCTAAACAACACTATTTGTCTTCGTTATGAATATGCTAGATTAGTGCTATGATTAGTATTTCGATTCGCGTGATCACAAGAATAAATTATCCTTTTTTTATTAGGTATATTCCCTAAGACGTATCATCTAATTTGTCGTATTCTATGAAATTGGTGTAGTAGAAATTATTTCTAGGTGCGTAACCCAATGAAATCTGATATTCACGCGGCATTTGTTTCAAATCGAGTTTTTAAAAAATCGCTAAATATCGGTCACAACATAGTAAATTTTATAGTTTACTATATTGTCTACCACAATGACAATCATGCCATAGCAAAGCAACGACAGCGCTATCTTTGTATACGATACCCCACAATTACTACTTGTAGTAGTAGTTTACGTACATAATTTGAATCTGAATTCAATATTTAACCATTTCTCACGGACGTTTTCTAAATATTTTTTAAGAAACATAGAGTTCATCGTTTTTATATTTCTAGTATAATTTATTTGAACTAAATACCTCGCAAATTAATATGGACATTGATTACTTGTTCATGCAATTTTTTTTTATTCTTGAAGTATGTTTTAATATCCACTTACGGATCTATAATTAATATTATTGGTCTTTGGAAAAGATTTCTGATACTATTGATAGATGTTTCATCAACAAATATGTAGTAGATACGGGTATAATTTTTTTTACATTAAAAAAGTTTTAATACTCTGTTCTTAAACTCTATGAAAAGATTGTTTTCATAATTATACTTACATACATATAGTGTATTTAGAATTTATAGTAATACTTTTTCCGTATTAATTTTTATGTTTCAAATTTATGATACTCTCTATTTCTTTCTTATAAGTAAGGCGCCAAGGTTTTTGGCTATGCATATAATATTGCCATAACTATCTCCGTGGTCTCGCTAAAGCAGTATTTCCCACTTTTGTGATACTGTCTAAACCGTGCGGTTGGCAATAATCGTATTATTAATCCTGGCATACTAGACGATTTGTTAGTACTGCCACCCTATGTTTTGTTAGTCCTATGATATTATTTAAAGTGTCTTATTAGTACTATTATACGAATATCTACACACAATCGTAATAAGATGATTTTTACGTCTGTTAACTGCATATATTCTTAAAAATAATACTATATTTATGTGCTAATTTATTATAATGGGATTATACAGTACACTTAAATAAGAGTTAACGTAAGAGTTATCGTAACAATTTTACCGCTGTAGTTATATTTCACTTACAATCCATAGTTATGTCCGCAACCAACAAGCGGAAAACGGAAGTGACGGTTAAGTTAAAAACCTCTTGTTTATTAGTTAGCAAAAACATGGTTCGAACAACCTCTACAACAGCGTTGATGTAAGAGTAATCGGCGCGTTGGAGGCGCGACGGTCTCCTGGGGAGTCGCTAGCCACTTTTCTTTTGAGCACCTCTTGAGTTTCTCTTGACATGCGCGCATGCAGTTCGATTCATGACGCTCGGAGGAGCGCGCGTTTACACAGCACACATAACAGAAACTTTCCGGTCAACTGATCTGTGAACTTATAGGACATCAAAATCGGAATTTCGGTGTGAAACGTTCGCTTTAAAAGCGAGCATTGTGTTCGTGTTATTGGTATCTCGGTAGAAAGTTTATTGAAACTACTTACCTGGGTGCACAGAATTATCAACGGTTTTATTAACGAGTGCACCGGCTAGCCGCAGCTGCGATTGACTAACTGTAAGGTTTTATTTTAATTTGTTAAATATGCCACATACACATTATAATATTCATTCATTAAAGTAATTTTATTTCTTAGATTCTTGCTTAAATATGTAATTATAAATTACTATAAGATTTCACCCATTTAAACTATGTAATTATTTAAAGCGCATATGATTATGTTTTTAATTTTTTGCGTAATGTAATATGATATACAGTTTAATTCCTTTTTATATTAATATTTTTTTATTTTATTTAGATAACAATATAGAACTCAATATTTATGGACACCAGATGAAATGTCGTGAAAATGTTATTACGAAAAAATATATACCTGTAACTTCTGTTTTCTCATGTATCACTTTCAATTGTCAAGTTTTTCTGACAGAATTTATACAAATAATGTACCCAAGAAATTGTATCAGATTACACTGACCTTACAAAAGCAAGGTAAAGCTATCTACAACGCGTAGAAAATGCGATCACGATATTTGTTCAGTTTTTGACACACTTATATAATACAATTTTATGTATGTAAATCATTCCATAAAATGTGCTTTACTATCGTTCGGTTCGTTAAACTGTTTTGTAACATAAAATCCTTCCCCATTCATGAAGTTATATATTAATGTTTATATGATTTTTCAGAGAGGTAAGCATGATAACCTCATAATAAAAAATCTTGATACCAGACTCGTGCACATTTTTAGCAAAATATCAAAAACTAACATCTTATAAAAAATAAACAAATAATATAATTAAAGAAATTTCATAGTATATTTCCACGATAATCATATTATATTGAGGAGACCCGGGATATTTAATGTTGTCCTGTCACAGACCTTATAAAGTCATGAATTAAATATATATATATATATTTACGAAATATTAAGAGGTGTTAGGACCCTGAAAATATGAGAATACATTATATTTCATCTGAGAGATCCATCAAATATTGAAAAAAAAGAATTTTCTAAGAACATAAAGAAAAGCAATATCTCGAGTACAGCCACTTGCCGGGTCGAACTACTACTAAAAACCATAGAGGTGACCTCGTAGGTACAAAAAAATCAAAGAAATAGGTTATGACGCTTCGAAAGGCAAGAAGTTCGAACATACGTACACCGGATTTTCATAAATAAATATATAATTTATGGTGTTTATCTTTACTATCAAGTTATGAAGAAATATCTATAAAAATAAAGAAAATTGATGCGTGTAGTAAGCGCATAATGACAAAATAATATTTTTAATAAATAGATACGTAACGTATATACGGTACATATAACAAAAGAACTAGTTTCAATTTTTGCTTGTCAATGTGTTTGTTCCGGCTAATCTGCGAATGGGTAGGACCCATTTTGACGAGATTTTCGTCGGCAAAAAGCTGGTGTTATAAGGAGTACCTTAGAATGCTTTTATTATATTAAAAAATAATATAAAATTCCACGCAAATACAATTCTTTATAAAGATACAAACGCAGTCAAAGTTGTGGGTGTTGTAGTATTTCATAAATGTGTCACAGAATGCTTCCGTTGGGAAATCATTTGATAGTACTAAATCTGCTCCTCTCCACCAATATCGTATTTACCATAAATCTACATTAACTTTAACTTGACTATAGTGTTCCATGTTGTATGGATACATATCCAGAAAATATGTACTTTAAAATAGTTTTAACACAATTCCCTTTTCGTGTTTTCCGAAACCTACTTTTTAACTATCCTCGCATATAAGCAGAATATAAGTCACTTGAGTAGAACTCCAGTATCATATGTGATATTTCGAGATAATGGAGTATTACGCAGAAATTCATATTTTAAATGATGTTCTAACTAACGTGTAATGAATATTTAAAACTATAAATCGGTTTTTATTTTAAATATTGTTCGCAATTAAAATGGTACCAGGAAGCGTAACTAAAAGTTTTATGTCATTAAATAATTTAAAAGTATATGGAGTGTCCACAGTTGAGGTACTCATTTAAATATTTAATCAAAAATTATTCGAGCATCTTATCGTTTTAATAAGTGTATTTAATTTCATGCAATAGATATAAAACTTCTATAGAACGGACATGGCATACTTCCATGAAACTCTAGCTAAAACATATTAAACTCTGTATTTTCTAAAATAGTTAATGATTGTGATTTATCTGGGACAAGCTAACACAAATCAACTAATTAATTCCTTAGTGACTGGTAAACGGTAAAACAATCGTTTTGAATGGAGTGGTATCCCACGACACAGATATGATTGTGAACATAACTGTTACTAGGTGTTACTAGCTGATACCCGCGAGTTCGTCTGTGTATATTATTATATCTTAACAATACATTTTATGTAGAGAAGAAAAAAACATAACCCCAATACCGCTTGCCCCACTTATCAACGGCAAGAAAAACGCGTAATGCTTATAAAAATCGAAGTTTTTTTAATTGTAATAACTTAATATTGAATAAAGCTATCGTGATATTTTTTTAGCTAAGCGCCAAGTATCTAAGACGCGAAACAAAAAAAACTTGATTGAAATCTATTCTCTACTTTTTAAGTGATAGACGCACAACATTAGTCCTCTATTATTTTACGAGTATTTATAGAGATTACTTGAAGAAGAATCAATGGCAATAATCAACCTGAAACATATCTTTGCATTTAAAGGGATATATATTGTTAAAGTACTCTTCTTCTAGATATGAGTAGTACGATTTGATTTATTAATATTAATCATGGTTAGATTGAGAACATTTATGTATTAAAACAATAAAATAGTAGGTATAATGTAATAGGGAATGAGGTTTATGTATTCCCAAATACTGATGTATCCATTTTTATGAGATTCGTTCAATAATACATGATCTAAGAATCGTTTCAGAGGCATAAGACAAATTACGAGTTAAAGTATAAAAATCGTGCATAGCCCTAACATAAGAATTACCCAGAATTTAGAATATGCGTTTCATATTTCGTTGTCGTTCAGTCTAAAAACTTGTTGTTCCTTATGTACATTATTAGCATTGTACAAAATCGTTTAGGTATAAAAAATTGATCGTTTAACTAGTAGAATGAAGCGATGATCCATCTCCATATTGCATCACACTAGACCCAAATCTCGAACTTGATTAACTAGGCCAAATAAAAATAATATTGATGAAAATGAAACTTATCAATTTGGAAATTATTACCTGACTAAAATCTAAACCTAATCCATTCTTAACCGAAAATATATAACAAATAGCAATCACGTGAAATATTCTCAAATTTGTTGCAACGATGACTTTCATAAAGTCACAAATAATTACAGTGACGAATTTTGACTAAACAACAAGTGTCGTGGCACTGTATACAAAAGCGATGATCAATAAAATGTCAGAATGAGTATAGGTAACTTTTATTAAACTCTCTTTCAATTTTCAGTATAGTCACGTTTTATTGTAATACTCTGAAGAAGTCTGCCGCCCTAAGGAAAGTGGGCCCATCTAACTAAAACACAAATCGAAGAAAAGCCAAAAAGTTTGCACCTTAAGTAGTTCAACTCGATTTTTGATTAAGTGTAATTTGAACACAGAAGTTCATAGATGAATAAAATAAAAACGATTACATGCACCTTTTTTCCTGATTCCGAGAATATGTATAAATCTCAATATTGTAAAAAACGGCAGATGCGGCCCTCTTTCTTTGGAATTCAGTTACTCTGGATACGTAGTAATGTTTGTACTGCAGTGACTATGGATCTCTCAGATATTTCTTCAAAATTGTAAATAGAAATGGTTTAATATAAAGTCTGATAAAGGGTGCTTAAGAATTTAAAACACCCGTAGTATCTCCCAATGGTGGACTTATGAGCCGAAGCGCTATATGATGGAAAGAGAAAAAAAATTTTTTTTACCTATTATAAAGTTTTACTAGCCAAAACTATTTAAATGAAGAGGAATAAGAGTGAACACTCCTTGTATCATGTATCTTAATTACTACTGATAATTATTTCTTACCTGGATACTTAAAAATTGAGTCATCTAAGAACCAATACCCTGTCTAAGCATGTGTGATTATCGACAATTAACAACGAGTGAGAATGTAGTCGATCAATAATATATAATACATTTTTTATAATAACAAATAACAGTAACTTAAATATAAGTCGTTTATAGTGAATAATTGAAGTCGTTTTCTAAAACTCCATTTTAATTTCATAGTAACAATATTCCATGTCTAGGGTTGACACTACTGTAACCCACCCACTTCACAGCCCGGCCGCGGCCGGCTATCGCCATCCCCGATGCCAATTTAAATCACCATATTTATTTCAAAGATTCCCATACGATTAATCTGTACAGTTTTTCGATTTGTATAAGGTATTAAATATGGCAAAATAATTACTACATTATTTTTATTGACATATAAATAAAAAAACAAACTACCATAGATTATGCCCATTTAATTCAGTCCTAATAATAATTTATTAATAACATTCGATGTTTACACTAAAATTAATCGTTACAAATAATGATTTAAACATACGAAATGTAAATAATTTTTGACAACAAAATAGAGACATACGAAAAATATCGTATGTTTTACACCTTTTCTTTATTAACATTGCGAAACAAACGGAACACAATAACTCACGCTTGTGTCATACTTTGCATTAACAATCACGTTTTTAACAAAAGTCCATTTACAATGGGCATTGAACGTTTTCTTATTGGCCTTATTATCCACGTTACCAAAAAAGAGCAAACAATTCGAATGCTATACTTAAAACAATCGAGTGTGCCGTTCACCGTTCGATGATGAAACAAAATACACACGTGACATATTTATAAATTAGTTTACGAAAGTTGCAGTTGTAACAAGGTAGCAGCCCAAGGATTGTAGTGTGACATTGATAGATAAAGACTCCTTTAAGTTTTTTATAGCGAAATACGTGCAGTAACTATGATAATGAATCACCATATCAATATATAAATCTATTGATAAACAATGTACACATTATATTTTGAATATTTTATATTATTGTAATAGTTTATTGTATCAAATTTTGATTTATTCGACAATGAATACACCGAAAGATACCAACTTTATTAATTCAAGTCAGTATATACCGATATACGTGATACAAAATCCTGGATCCGTGCAGACGAATTATATTATAACAATTGCCAACGTTGATTTAAAGCCACGGTACTACAAAATAATCGTAAAGAGCGTTCATGTCAGACAGATGGCCGATCGTAATAATTAAGCCAAATCATACAACACAATTTCAATGTCCGTTCATTAAACTTAATACTAGATTACTTAAGTTGTCACAAAGTGTCATTTTATTAAAAAATCATAAAGTAATTCAAATCTTCAATCAATTTAATAAGATTTCCGGAAAATCTTTTTATGCTAGATAATATACACAAATATAGAAAAAGATGAATAATTTGAAAATTAGATTAATAGACAAATTTTAGTTAATAAAATAAAAATAAAGATTTATGCCACAAACATTACAATTCTTCGCCTAACTGATGTGAAATATAATGATGGTCAAATCTACACTCACTTATAGTCATTTTGATGTGGGTCGAAATATACATTTGTACATAAATTAACTGCCCATAAATTTTATAGTAAATTTTAATGGAATCAATTTTTTAATTGAAATCTTCTAAGATGACTGTACAATTTCTTATAATCAAATATTAAAACTTCATTACCATAATCTTTCAAACTAGAGTCGACATTTTATAGTCGCTTTAATAGGGGGAACAAAATTAAAAAACGTTACAAAGATAATGATTATCCTCAGCAAGGCTTTAATTAACTACAAGATAGATCTAGTCAATGGGTCAAGACATTCAAGTATGTAACATGAAACGGCATTGTGTTATAATATAATTTGTGTAGTTATGTAGTACTTAACGTACAGATATGTAAACATCGCCATCTAGTTCTGTTGGTTACAATATTTGTCTTGTAGATTAAGATATCACAAAACGTATGTTTTTGAAATCGGAATAAAACATTGTTATTTGTAAATGACTAAGTTGATGCTAGTTTGTAAAATAAATATATTTTCTTGGCAAAGAGAATAGGTCACATAAGTTTTGGGGTAAGCCATGATGCTTAAGAGTGGTAGCTGCCCTGGACACAACGTAGATGACATGAAATGGAATTATATATTTTTTTAGCTATACTTTTGTGCCATTTGTCGCAGGATAAGTTTTAATGCCTATCTGATTAGCTACAATTAATTAAAAAGATCTATCTCCAAGCGTCTATAACGTGTATTTCACGCCTATTTCAGAGGTAGTTCCATATCTAGGTTTAGCACATTATTAGTTCTGTTCGTATTATCACATTGTAGGTGGTAGAGCTACGCTGAAGCTATTACTGGTTTTAGCATGAATGGGTCGGCTCGCCCGGGGTAGTACCACCCTCTCACAGAAAACCGACGTGAAGTAACAGTGCTTGCACTGTTGCGTTTCGTTCGGTCAGTGAGAGCGCCGGAGGCCCACATATATTAAAAGGCTGGCAACGCACTTGCGACTCCCCTGGTGTTGCTAGTGTCTATGGACGGCGGTGATCACTTATCATCAGGTGACCCACCTGTTCGTTTGCCCCCTATAATATAAAAAAAAAACCTTAAAATTTGTCGTAATATTTCTTTTACATGAGTTTATAGGACAACTACGAAAAATCTTTCTGGAAAACTTTCCAAAACATTTTTTTTTACAATATTTTCGAAAAATTCAAAAGTTTTCGGTAAATTTTTACTAAAGTTTTTTTTTATTTTTTAATATTCTTGAAACTTTTCTACTTAATTAATCAGATTATGACCAAAAGATACACAAAAAAATCAGTTTACTTAGAAGTGAGAATTCTGGAAACAATACGAAATTGCAGCGTTTACCGAAAACAAGGTTAAAATATCTTCCATAACAAAAACCGAGATGACATTACTAACACGTAACATTATTTGAACATCTTTTAATAAATGAAAAAAAAACTCGCAATATTTTAACAAAACCTTTATTAACGTGGTAAAGATAATATGTAAAAAATACAGAGTCTATAACATTTCTTGGGTGAACGCTTAAAACAAATTTATGAAATAACTGGAGCTGTAATATTATTATCTATTATTTTACAACAAATCTATTTTTTTTTTATTGTATTTTATTTTGAGGGTTAATATTGTACCGAACACATCACCCCATTTTGTCCCTATTTTTTTTAAGTTCACGTCAAGAGAGCCGCTTATAAGATACCCTTACCATGTCATACAACTTCTTGACCTCATGCGAACAGGTTTCTGTCAAGAGGCTGTGATAAATCCCTATGTTTTGACAACTAACATTCATACTATTCATCAGGGACACTCTTTCGGTGCTGTTCTTGAAACTATCCATCATCAAGTGATGCGCATCATCAATCTATCCACATACATGGCAGGTGGGACATTTGTCATTAGATATGCAAAACTTCGCGATGCATAAATGCCCCGAACGAAGTGTTAACACCATTTTGATAAATTGTTGGTTTAAATTACATCCATTCAACCAAGGTATATGAAGAGGCTGACACTGTATTGTTTTATAATAGACGCGTTATTCTTTGCTCCTTTCATCAAAATTTTCTCTTCAGTTATCATAACAACTTTCTTTCAATTTTTTCCACCTTTTAAAACCACCACATGTAAATATAAAAAAAGTAATATTTACACCTCTATCAGGACCTGGAAGCGACACTAGGACTAGACAAGTAAGGGCTGTCTCCTTTAATCTTTGGAATTCCAATAAATTTATTTAAAATAAAAATACTTTTTATTCGTGTATTAAAGGTTAATTAAATAAATTACGATTAAATTAATTATATATTTCCTGCATAAGATATCTAGTACTTGTTCAGGATTCATCATTAAAGTAATGCCTTAATAGAAATTTAGGTCAGTCCATTTAGACGATCTTCGCTTATAATGTTTGCAAAAATATTTCTTCAACCGGCGTAACGTACAGAAAGATCGCTTGGTGATGCTGATTGTCATAGGAAATATGCAAAATAGTTGACACAGGGTTGTTATATTTGGCAGTATCCATGCTCTTTTACAGGTATCTGCTGGTGACTTAGGTATAAATCCTTTGTAACTGTTACTAAATTTGTAAATTTCCTCTCAAACCTAAAAACTAAGGTAAATCCTCTTGATAATCTTGAAAATTTGAAAATCAAAATGTCCTCTACATCACCATCACTTCAACAGTGTTAATTGTAGTTTTCTATTTTTCGCCGTAATATTTTGCAATTTCCTTCTTTGGATGGTATTACCTACGCTAAAATAAACTGTATAGCCGTTATTAATCTCTCTCAACTCTTAAATTTATTTGAACTACCTGGGGGAGGGAGAAGAGGTCTCATGCCCCCGATACCCCCCCTCCAAAAGGATCCACACTTGTCTCTATCCTAACTAATGTTGTAAATGCGAAAGTAAGTTTGTTTGTTTATTACGCTTTGGCGCCTTAATTACCTAAACAATCATCACGAAATTTTGCATAGACGTTATCAGAAGTACAAAAAATAATACAAGATATCTTTTAACCATAAAAAATATACTCTTCCTGGGGCATAGCTTACATCTACATTAATACGAGCAAAACCGTAGGAAAAAGCTAGTAAACTACATTTGTACTTAATATAATTAGATTGAATCACCGCAGAGCCGTTTAAGTTACGTTTGGTGTTACGAAACAGCCTTTCGATGACACCGTCTTCATAATAAGACCCACGACACTTTCTACTTCTTAGTGTATCTACTCGAATAATATTAATATTACTTCACTTCTCTAAGTTGTTACGCTGCAAGCAGTTACGCTTATATTATTTTGGTTTAAAATGCTTACTGTCAGTGAGTAAGTATTACAAGTCATTTTAAATAAACATAAATTATTTGCATGTTATTAGCTTAATGCCCGGTTTCTGAAGCCGTCAGTTAAACTATCAATAGCTATTCATTCAATAACGTTATCCATAAGACAAGCGGCGTTTAACTGTCAATGTTTCTGAATACAGAATGAGACGTAGACTGACATTTCTCGTGTCATTGTGTATTCAGAAACCCAATTTGACAAGTTATCGAACCGATAGCGCTATTAAACAGATAAACTACAGTTAAAAATGCTTCAGAAACCGGGCATAAGTGTCATTCGGTTGTTGACGACAAAAATCTCTGATTACTATTGCACCGACTGTTACATTATGATTAACCAGAAAATATAATTAAATGTGATTATTGTAAAAATCTATTAAACAAACAATGTTTACAATATACATGTATTTTTAATTTGAACGTTACACTCGTTAACTTCAAGTGAGGATTTGACTCTTCGATGTAAATATTAGCACAGACTAATTTAATTCATAACCAAATAGTTTTACATTCTATAATATATATATATATAGGTATAAAGCTCAAAAACAAATTCTAGGACTGATATAGCTAGCGAGTTCACTAGTACTCGTCGAAATCTTTTACTTTTCAAGAAAGCTTACCAATAAAATACGGTGCACTAGCAAAAAACTTCAATGATGTATATTATCAACCAATAAAATTGTAATACTAATTATCCTCTAAAGAAACTGTAAAAGTATTCTAAAATTCTATTAATTATGTCATATGCAATATTTATTAATTTACAGGAATACTGCTAGGTAATTAGTTTTATCAATTTTCAATCTAAACATATGTTTATATACAGTGGTCAGTTTTCAATGTAATAGTATATAATTTTACGCTTCGCTTATAATTGTATCATTCGCACGCATGACATACTCTCGACTCTCTTACCTATTGATATATTTCGCGTTTGTTCACTCATGATAAAATATGTATTAACAACCGGGTAATAATTCTATGTGACCACACATAGACAATTCACATAAATATATAGGTCTCGTAGTTGTCAAAGCAGATGTAAAATTTAAGGAAAGTTCATGGATTTATTTATCTTCCAGAAATAACATAGATATCTGTCTTGTGTTTGGGTTTAAATAACTACAGCAAAAAGCATTTTTGTTCAGAATAGAGATTGTCTTTATGAACATTAGTATATATTTTTTTTATATGACAATGTAGAGATATATCTTACATTTTTAGTATTAATAAATATTGAATATACATTTATTTAATAATTCAATTAAATATCTTTGAATCTAAACTCACTACTACATCTAGCAACAACATATTACAATACTGTAAATTCTTTCACTTTTTTTTAGTAGAACATCATACTCTACCACCTGACCATGAATTAATAAATTACATCCAATAATTAAAATTATCTATTTAAATTTACATTTCCTGAAGGATATGTAATTTACTACAAAAATTGATCTTAAAATAATCAACTAAACAATTCTTAATAGAGTACTAACTTAATTAAAACTATACTATCGTTATAACTGCAAATTAAACATTGTACTGCACATGCGAATGCACACATTAATAAGTAACTTTTACTTCTCATTCCGGTAACAGTAAACATAATACGGAAAAAAAAGCCATTCACGTTGTACTGTAAATGTAAAATTCCATTTTCATACTATCTTTCTGATGTTTTTGATGAAACAATTACAAAAGCTATAACAAAATTGTTTTTACCACTCTATCGAAAACAATCACTATTACACTGAAGATTATATATAAATATTTTAAAGAAAACTATATCTTTAAATGCTCGTGTAAATTATATACATAAAATGTTAACCTCACTAACGGAGACTTTACTGAATACCTGTGTGAATGCCTTTTTAAATTTATTACATCGCTGACCTCAACGTTTGTATCTATATAAACTAAAATAGGAGTTATCTTTATACTTAAATATAATTGCCTTTCTCTTGACAATCTTATTATATTTTCTATAATTTGTATTCCCTTGTTAATAACTACATATTAAATGTTTGTGTATATAGGACAAAATTAAACCACTATTCTCTACCGCAAAGCAATAGTGGCAGAAATTATGAATATCATTAGGATGAATTAAAAGTAGAGCATAAAACTTAAACGAAAATATTACTTTGATTTGTATACGCAACGTATATCACGTAAACACATAGGTAACGGTTTCTTATAAGGCTATTACAGGGAGGGTGGATCAATATGTGAGCGATGGTGACGTCTGGAAATGACGTCCTCTCTGTGCATCCACTAAGCCCGAATGTATTTATTTGTATCTATGTTTATAACTATGTTTTAAAAATATGAGTTATAATATGTTTAATGAAAAGATAAACCCGATCGAGTTTCATTTTTTTTTATATTATAGGGGGCAAACGAACAGGGCGGTCACCTGATGGTAAGTGGTCACCGCCGTCCATAGACACTAGTAACACCAGGGGAGTCGCAAGTGCGTTGCCGGCCTTTTTAAATATGTGAGCCTCCGGCGCTCTCACTGGCCGAACGAAACGCAACAGTGCAACCACTGTTACTTCACGTTGGTTTTCTGTAAGAGGGTGGTACTAACCCGGGCGAGCCGACCCATTCATGCTGACACCAGTAATAGCTTCAGCGTAGCTCTAACACCTACAGAATGCCGGTTCTTCTCGATGACTGGGTTGTTTTCCGAATCGGTGGTAACTTTGACGTTCATAAGCGCCTTCTCAGGGCCTAAACTGAATAAAGTATTTTTGATTTTATAGGGTTCGTATTAGATTATAATAGTTCAGATTCACAGTAAGATTAACCAATACTAATAGTGAACTAATATAAAAAGATTTTCCCCAATCCAGAAGTAGCAACGCTATATTTACTAGCCCGAACCATGTAAAATACTTTTTTATAGACGTCAATAGCGGTAGAAAACCTTATTCGTAGTATTAAATGTTCGGTACCAAACGAGCCCGAGGTCGTATTAAGATAGATCCAAGTGAAAGTTGTGATAACCACTCCCTGATCCCTTTGTGGAGGGGAATGACATAGTGTGCTTTATTAGGTATTCGTTGCATTTGTTTGCCTGTAATTACTTAGCAATACCTTTAAAATCAAAATAAATAGATACTCAGTTAGTATGAATTGTATGCGTGTCCAACAAGCAAATTTCTTTTTTTCTTTCTAATATCTCTTTTGTTGGTGGTACAGATCTCCGTTGTTTTATCGAGATACCTACTGATTAAACATTAATAAGGTCGTTTATACAACAGAATTTGGAGTACTATGTTATGTTGTAGACGTAACTGTTTCTGTTAAAATTCTATATGTTAATATTATGGACAAATAAAAGAAAGTTACCACTGCATATGATTTACATAACACGACTTTCTGCGAGATTACACAGCGACACCCGCTATATTTTTATAAAAAAACTAGCAGGTCCGGCGGACATTGTCCTGTTCTGATAATAAAAAAGATATACTTATGTGCATGAAATACTTAAGGTAATTAGTGTATTTTATTTGATAGGGGTTAATACTGTATCCGTCTAAATAACCTTCCAATTACCTCATTATATGTGACCAGTTTTAGAAGATAGATGGGTATAGTAAGCTATCCTAACAAGATAGGTATATACCATCGTAGACATTGTTGTAGGTCTATAAAAGAGGAATATTTCAGTATGCATTGTTTTTTTATATCTCAAAGGGATTGGGCAATGTTTTCGCCGAAAACTCCGAGGCGGCTTGACTTTTTCCGATTCTTTCAACAACTATCATAATATTTCTACCACTTTACAAAAAACCTTAATAAATTATATACCTAAACCTTTCCCGCGAATTAGTCTATCTATTGGTGATGACCGCATTACAATCCGTTCAATAGTTTTTGAGTTTATCGCGAACATGCAAGCTGACGCGGCAGATGACTTTGTTTATAACACGTAGTGATGTTGTGATAAACAATAAGCTTATTTCTTTATAAGACTACAGTTACAACAATGTTTGTAATTTATTTTGTGTGGTTATTTGATGGACATTTTTTAAATATTTGGTTTTAAGTGCTACTTACTCTTAAATTAAAATAATACCTTATTTCAAATATTTCTAGTGCATAGTTTTCATACCGAAGTTTGAACCAGTGTTTATTTTTTAGATACCTAGTTGTTAAAATCTTGTTAACAAAGTCTAGAAGTATTATCGGATGCGAAAATGTCATGAAACATAAAATACAAATACATGTCAATATTGCTTGACCTCGGTATTCTTTACATTTCATTCTATTCTGCACAATATGTCATTAGCTTTTGAACATATGTCTTAAAATATATTTTCTAGTTAGATAGCTTTAATTTTCTAAATATTTTTCTTTAGTATAACTAAAATGTAAAAATGGTTGAATATTACAACGTGAGTATGACTAGCTACAACTTTTAAGCAAAATTTTTATATAAAGAGGCAAACTTGTGTGATTGTGAATGTGAGAGATTAATCTTCAGAACTGCTAATCCAATTTTGTTAATTATTTCACTAATATAACATCTTCTCTTATTGCTAGAGCATAACGTGAAGCTTACGTAGGCCAACATAACAACGGTGACTGGCAAGGAACAGTTTGTTTCTCGGTGGTCATCGTTATTTTTCGTTTATAGAGTTCTTACCATCGGGCATATTGCAGTCATTTTGCATTGCTACAATAAAAGAAAATGTCATTCAGTTTTATATGGTCAGTGGCGAACAATTGCTAGTATTTAATAATTTAGAACGTAAGTTTAACCGAACATTTTTAAGGTAGCAACACTGGTGTTTTAGAATAACATGTACATGGTAGATGCAATAGCTAAACAGCTAAATTAGCTTATGAATGATAAATCGCGTTTGTTTGAACAGAAAAACATCTTAATTTCTGGCACATCATAAAAAAATGTATTGTATAATTTTACCCGCTGGTAAAGATAGGATATTGTTACTTGACTTAGATTAATTTCTATCGTGTGTTTTATAGTCTACAATAATAATACAGTCCTATAAATGTGTGAAATCCGCTTCACCATAAAATATAATGTAGTTACTTTTCATCTCAATTGACGTCAGACCTTCACTTCTATATTCTGTCATTATATGGTGTTACTACGATAACATGATTTCCTTACTATTTTCCTCAACGTTAAATAAATAAAGTTAATAAATAATAATCAAATTAACATTAGAAAACCTACGTGAATGAATAAAAAAAAACGATTTTTAAAGTCATTGCTCAACCTGTAAACGTCGGATACATAAAACACTAAACTTAGTCATTAGACCACCGCAAATTGAAATAAATGGACCAAATATTATTGATATATAATTATAAGTATGATTAATAGCAGTAATTAAAACATATTAAAATATTAAATTAACACGAATTATATTTAAAACTCAATGTTGATCGGAACAACTCTAGTGACATTGATCATCAGTCAAGGGCATTTGCTAGAAATTGCTAACAAACACTCCTCTCCTTACTTACAGCAGTTGACCACGGCTTGTGTAATAAGGCGGAAACGTGAAACAATTAAAAATGACTCATTTTAAACCCGAATAAACACTGTATTCAATCATAAAATATTTCTAGGTTAAAATCTAATAACGCAAAATTAATTATAGTGTTGACATCTAACGAAACGTTTATTTTAACTTATCATACACGTTCAGAATTTCTAGTAGGCATTGACCATTATTAAGAACGGAACTAAAGATCATGAGTTAGATCACATATACTCGTATACACATACAACTAATATGAGTATTATATCAATTATCGATATATTGCATTGTTGATTTATAAATAAAAGACTTTTATTCTTGCGCAAAATAAAAATACTAAAACATTTTGTTGTATTTGACAATCTTTGCACATTAGTCAGTTAGCCTTTCCGCTGTTGTTATACAGGGATGTAAAATTTGTTAAATATCTAACTCAAACGTTGCTGTCTGTATAAAATAAATGATTTAGACTTTTAAAGGTATACATTTTTAAATGATATTTAAAATATAAAAATTGTCACCCAAAAACATTAAATTGTACATATTATCAAAAAAATATATATTGTAGTGATTAATGTTGCAAATGTTGATATTAATGTACGTAAAATAATATACAAATGACACTGATCATCCTAATGTTTTTGCATAAATATTTGGTACCGTAGTAGTGCGGGATTGAATAATAAGAAGTATAAACCTGGATTTCAGTTATTTCGAAAAATAGATTAAAGATTCAACCAAAATTAATACTACAAAATGCTCATCTAAATATTCATCATCAGCCTATAAGATACCCACCAAAGGCTATTTGCATTATCACGACACCATCCTACGACGAGAAACACACACAGTTCAAATATCTTTCCCACATACGGTGGCACTACAAGAACATTTCTCAGGTTAAGGTTTCCTCACAATGTTTTCCTTAACCGTCAGACGATATTGTTAGTAATTATTTATTTATTTTTTTAATATTTATTTATTTATTTAATACGAAAATTTCAGGGTTCGAACCTGCAGACATCGGAATGATATTCCACTGGTCAAACCATTCGATCACCAACACTTTGATAAACTACGACACGACCACACTACTAAATATTGATCATTATTATTTCGGACTGACAATGCCTTTCACTCATTATAAACAAATAGAGCGAGGCATTCTAATATTAAATACCACTTAAAATCATAATGCTGCTGAACTAAACGATTCAATAAGCGTTCAAATATAAAGCTAGCGTTTCGACAATATAAACATATAAAAACATGAATTCTATGGAAGGGGTAACACAATATATCCGATGAATCAAATAACAGAAGTGCAGTTACTTTATTCATTTACCGACTTGTGTATAGCTCTGAATAACTAGCCAAGTGTGGAATTAGGACAGTACTTAGACATGGTTTCGGGTCAACTGCATTGTCGTATAAATAATATAAAGATTCCTCCTTCAACAGAATTTTCAGTATATTTAACTCCTTTGGTCTTAATGTTTAAATCTATTAACCGTGTATAGATTTAAACACAATTGAAATCATTACTGGTCAACAAATACTCTTAATCTTCAAATGGACTGTGATTCCAAGTTCGGTATATAGTATTGTAATTCTAATCACGTGAAATATTTGAACAACTGTGTCCGCGTGTAATGACGGAACAAGTTTAAAGTTTATTTCTACAGGCGCCAAACAAATTTAAACAAGGGCTAAATGTTTTAAACATCACAGTTGACTAAACTGACAACTATATTTTTTCATTCAAACACTATCCTTACTCCCGTCTTCCTTAAGTTTAAATACGTACAATTATGTCGATAAATAATATTAACTCGACATACGTATATCTATATATAACTGAGGAGGTCATTCATAAAATATATACTTATTTAGTTTTATTTACTTATAACGATAATACATTGTGGTCAAGGCAATAGATTGAGGTACAGGGTCATCTATAAATATAAAACCAAACCACTTTTCGTATCTGTCTGTATGTTGCCTTATTTCTTATAAACAACGCAACGGATTTTGATACCGTTTTCACTATCATGTAGAGATCTTCTTGCGAAAGGTGTATATGTATAATATACAGAAACGTCGATATACTCTAATAAAGTCGTAAGAAGGAGTTTTCGGGCGCTATTATTACAAAGCCTGGGTAAACCTTACGAGTTACACCAAAATAATGTTGTACGGTATTGCACATCTTAAAAATGTATACAAAAAAGTCCCCGGTGGTATATATCTATCTCCTAAGGATAACTCACAGTAATCACTTTTATATATTAATAAAAAAATAATAAGTCATTTGCTACGTTATTTTAGTAAATATAGTATTAGTCTTTATCCAGTTAAATACGTTAGTTACGTTGGGCATGTAGTGTAAATTAAAATTGGTCTTACGTCATAACATTTCAATCAATATCTTAGAAGATAACACAGATTGAAAATCGCACACGACAAAAAAGTGAACTGTAAATATTAAAACCTCAAAAAAATGTATCTAAATCGCTTAAATAATAAGTGTTTAATATTATATTAGTACATTGCACTTATACGAAGCCGAGGCGGAGCGCTAGTTATAAGTAATTTACAGATCGCTCAAAAAATAGCGAAGCAAAAAATGAACTGAACACTGTTTCGATGTTTTTGTAAATGTAAATATTACGTACTGCTTTAGTTAAAGTTCTGATTATCGAGAAAAATTGCCAAAAAGCCAAATCCGGTTTGTCAATAACTTGCCCATTTAGTAAAACTACGGACACAGACTTACTCAATCTTTCCACATACAGTCATAATTTCGAAATCAATCGTTGAACTGACAATTACTCAAAGCAAGAAACTTCCCGTTCAATATTTTATTTGTTTTTGTTGTGTTGTACTTTTATAACTATGCTTGACCTCTAGAAAAAATCGCTGTGATATGTAGCGTAAATACTCTCTGAAAAGTCCTTTATGCCTGGAAGAGATTAATCAATATTAGTTCAGTCGTTTCAGAGATAACCATGGACATACAACAGACGCTTCAATTATATTTATGTATTTAATAATTAAGCTTACGAGCAATAATATGTTTTACTTATAAAAGGAGCACGATTAAAATATTTTAACGATCTTTCCAATTTTATCATTTCAATGTTAGATTCGTTTCGTTGTTATTAAATTCAAGGGGATACTAATAGAATACTTTAAAATAATAACCGTTCTAAAATATATTTTTTCAATTTGTAATAATAATAAAACTACATGTTGATATAATTTGACCGTTTCGAGTTTTGTATAGATACATTATACAAATATACAAAGTCTTAGTGGTCTAGTGCTATAACCGGTGGAATATCTGCATGTACCAACGAAATTTTCGGAAATCGTGTACATTTACTAATTTAAATAGGTAACACTATCGGCTGACGGTGAAGGAAAACAACGTGAGAAAACCGGAACGTGAGAAATGTTCTTGTAGTACCATCGTATGAGGAAAAAATATAGAACTATGACTTTCTCAGAGTTTGAAATGATCAATACATCGTGGGCTGGCGTGGTGATTATGCCCATACCTTTCTTCGGGATGAGGCCTATGGCCCTGCAGTGGCTCTCTTACAGACTGATGATGATGATAATGACATAATTTTATTAAGTGCTCAACGCAATGCTAGATAATACACCCAAGTTAAAAAATTCTGGCACAAGCTCTACAAACCAGTTCTATAAATTTACAAATTTTTTAATTCAATTATATGCCCTCGAAGTCCGTGTATCATATTAGGCACACAAGGATAAAGGTAGTTTGTTTTGAATCATTGTCAAACATGTACTATTTTTATTACAATACCTTAAGTAGAAAAATGTAAATAACTGTCAAATGATTCATAAACAGTATTAAAATAAATTATTTTAGTGTCGTTGTAATGTTGCGGCGATATATATGCTGCAGGCGTTTCTTTCTTATTAAAGGTTCGTTGGCATTCATACAAATTATCTTGCAATAAAACACTCCATAACGTTCTTAAGAACAAAGTATATATGTTTACAATGGCATATAGAGACCAGGAAATACGATGTAATGATATAATTAAAATCTAAGGTCGGTGCACACCCTTCAGAAAGGAACAGATATGTGAGAATACTGCTTTTTAGCAGAAACAGGTGTGGCAATGGTATTCTGGTAGTTAAACCTTGTACAGGCTCTCAAACAACTTTGTTAAACACTTGCATACACTTTTAAATTGTTTTACTAATAAACTGACAATATCTGTTAGTTGTAAATGGCACGTTTCATTGAACTGATAAAAAAGCATATAGTAATTAATTTTTGTAAAAACCTGTCGCGATAAACGTACTATATGCGCCACGGCAGTAAATAAACGATTGTCAGGTGATTATGAAAATCTTAGATAATAGTTTAGGTGCATGCGAGTAGATAAAGAAAATATTCAACATTTTGTAAACTTATTAAATAAAAAGCACCACTCTGTGTACAGTACTGAAAATGCGTACAAAATCACATAGGGTTTTTTCTTTGGTATAATAAGCCTTTTATTGCAATGAATACACATATACAAAACAGTAATATTCTACACCAATGATTTTTGGTTCTTTATTTATCTAAACTAATCCAGATTTATGAAAAAAAAACAACAGAAGAGTTATTCTTAGTTTAACTGAGATCAACCAACATCCATTTCTTTCATAGTATAATATGTAAATACAGATTGTCGGCTATTACAGAGGGTTCTATTGGAAGCGTCGAGTTCACATTTTGAAACTTTATAAAAACTGACTGGGTCGCGTGATGCATAACCCTCTAAAGGCATAAGAGCAATCTATATCAATTTGTACACGATGGAAGCGATCAGATGCGCAGGATATATTAATTTGCACAAGTGTACGCGCAAGACACAGGTGCACATACTCATCCTTGTTCTTCTAGACCCAGTGAAACAAGCACCGTTACGACTGGAGAAGGACGCAGATAGATGGTACAGTATTACGATGAAAAGGTTACAAGGGGTCAGTACTATCTCACACTCCCTTAATCGCCTTTTACTATATCCACGGTAAGATATGGGGTGGTACTATTCTACTCTGCCGGCACCACACAGCAGAAATATACATATTTCACCCACATCCCTGAATATTTTATTATTCAGTTTACTTTATTTAAAATACTTTAACACTTATAATTGTTGCTTACTACGTTTATCAAATTTTTTTTTTTCATTTCAGTTTTGTTTATCCTTTTCAGCTTCATATTAGAAGATAGTAATACCAGGGCATACAACATATGAGTAAATAATTAATGAAAAAATAAATATCCATTCTCACATAATATGGGCATCTATTCTATTATAATAACAAAATAATCTCGTTTCTCGTAGTATTCGTGAATGCCGGGCCGCATGGATGGCGACGCACGCATGGCGCTCTACCGCCTTACTTTTGACCCTAGTCACTCTCGTGATAGCTAAATGTAAGTATTATTAAATTTAACACCACCACAGAACAGATCCAACCATTGTTTAAGATACAACTGTAAGAAATACGTGACCCAATCACATTTTACTCAGAATGTACGGAGGTTTATAATTTTCAGAATTGATAATAAGTACGAAAATTAGCAACACGTTTTAGGAATATACAATATCCCCAATAATATCTCCAGGTACTCAAGTTACCTTTTATATGATTAAGAACAATCAAAATATTATCGGTTTTGCAAAGTTGTTGGCAGAGTTGCTAATCGTACGTCCTGCAAGAGCTCGGACATTTTTAAGGTCCCAGTTACGACATCCCACAAAAAATGTATATGGGACGCTAAACCTATTATGCTAATAAACAATATGTACCACATTTTATTTATATATTAAGTTTTATATAGATTTACCTCATTACGGAAACAATAAAAATAAATACAAGTACATTTTTATTAACTTGTTATTCTTAAACCTTCTATTGTTTCTGACAAGAAGTGTTCTGTATTATTATATGAAGGAGTTTTCTAGTTTCCGCTTTTTGCAACTACTTCCCATAATGTAATTATTAAAGCACCGTGTGATTTTTTTGTTATTAAAGCTTATTACCGTAACTGAACAATAAAATGAATGTAGAAGAAAATGTTTGCGGGTAATATATATTTTTTTAATAAACAGCTTCCAAATATATATGTTTCATTTTCATAATGATTCTTAACCTTCGTGGCGCTTTCCGTATAATCAATGGATATATGATATAGAACACAATGGACCAGTAAAGGTAAATAACAAAAAAAAAATACAATAACCTAACGTCACCTTGATGGGTGGTATTACAGGATAATTGTGTCCGACTTGATAGCAACCCTGATATATCTTGTATATTGGTACGCAAAAGGAGAGTCAAGTTGTGGGATTCGCTGGTGTATATACGCCTGTTACAGTGGCTATCTTTTGGTTTTTCATGGTTCGAGAATAGGCTGTGTATATTCATCACATTACCGTGTTACTAAATATGTTATTTATGAATAATAATAGCAATAAATCGTAGTGATCGTGTGGTTTGACCGATAGAATGTCCATTTGATATCCGCATGTTCGAACACTGGCATGAAAAAGCGATTTTTTCGGAATTCGCGTATATATATTAATTTAAATTAGTAACGAAACATAGTGAGGATACCTGAACCTGTGAAATGTTCTTGTAGTACCACCGTAAGTGGAAGATATAGACTAGATTTCTCAGAGTTTCAAATCGTCAATAGGTCCAGCCCCAGCATGGTAATTATACCTATAACTGCCTACGGAAAGACGCATATGATCCTGTAGTGGGTCTCTTACAGGCTGACAATAATAATCATAACAATGAAAACTTTAATCTGAATTATTCAACTACATCTATATTACCGTCTGGATATGACGTAAACAGGACGCTTCCATTAAGATCTTTTAAGAGATGTTGTCATGGTTGAAACAATTTGAAATCGCCAAAATATCGTTTCATCTTACTCGTTACAGTATTGCGTATTCACATTCACATTGCACCGCTGTTTTTACGTAAGAAAGAAACCTGCCAAATTAAATGGGACATTGACAAAAATGTCTTTCTTTGCAATTACTCATTACCATAATGTTTACGAAATATTCTGTTTATACTTTACATAGTTCAAAATATTTTCGTTATTCAAATTACGCAACGGTTCCGTGATACTGTTACGTATATCAAGTTTGATTAATCTGTGGATAAGTAATCGAAGATAAAACCGATCAGTACCTATCTTTTTCTACTTTGTTTGTTAACCGATTTGCCTTTTTTTTGTTTAGTAGCGATTTATAAGCATTAGTATAATCCAATTATAAGTAAAAAAATTGTTAATTATTTTTACTTCATATTACTGACGAGCCATTTTTATGTTTTCTATTCGTCATACTTATCGCTACTATAGTCTACAATTTACAATTGTTGTACAATACTAAATAACGGTTTAGAGAAAAAAAATGTAATATTCATAATACTATATATTATCACGTATCAAAAAAATTATATACCTCATATTATGGTCGAATTTCGACAATTGGACGTCCAAATATATTTTTAAAAGGATGAGAGAAATATTGGATTACTATTTCATTATTGTGACGGTCATTGTTTCAAGCCTCATCGTTTTGTTAAAGTGGCATAACTATAATATTATTATAAATAGGTTCATTTTGATTGTTTGTAGGAAATAATCTGTGGAACTACTGATCCGATCATGAGCATTCTTTTAGTGAAAGAAAACTATGTTCTCACTGGGTTCTCTACTTATTTTTATTTCACTTGATATTATCATTAAAACGAACGGAGACGCGAGCTGTTGCTAGTAATATATAATTTTCAGTGACTCAAATTGAAGAGTTGAATCGGGTTACGCCAGTTTACCTGACACGTGAATATCGAGGCGTAAGTAGATTAACGCCTTTAAATAGAACTTCAAGGGAATGAAAAAGCTATCACGATAACAAAAATATTTGCACTACAATATTGCAGAATTATGATAAGTAACAAAGATATGTATAAACCTAATTACGAGTATTCGAATTAGTTCATTGAAGCAACATCGCTAATTAAGAAATTTCCAGTTAAGGTTTTTATAAAAGCCCTTCATTGAATCTAACTGTTTCTCCAAGAATGTATGTTTCCCCACAAAGTAGATTACGAGTTTCTCATCGTTCTTAGTAGACGGGATCGGCCTGCTTTCATCCATAGTATAATACCTCATATGGGCTACATACTGCCCTACAGATCACCGGATCAAGGCCACAAAGGCAAAAAGTAGTTAAAGTCATTCACCCGGAGACAACTGATTGCATTCAGGTTACCCATTGCGCCTTTCGCGACTTGCGTGCCACTGCGAATTGTACATAAACGCTGTGCCAAATATTCCGTGTACAAAAACACACGACACTGGCATAACCTTATAGTCACTGTTTCAAACTTTAACTAGAAATATTGTTTAATTATGATCATGTTTACATTTTTCACTTAATTTTAAATGCTGATTATTTCTTATTGTACCTTACAAAGTTATTTTGATCTGCGCAAAAATAAACTTGAAATTTTATTATAAACTAGCTGATCCCGGCGAACTTCGTAACGCCAACAGTCGATTGTTTAATACTTATTCTGCTATTCGGGACCATCGTATAAATATTGACATTCATATTTTTACGATACTAACGTCACTCAATTGTTTTGCCTTCCCGGAATCTCTCCACTAACACTTAAACTTTATAGTATGGTATTAAAGTTCAAATTGACTTTAAAGTATTATTACGAATCATTTGTATGGGAGTACAGAAAAGTGTCGTTTTAAGACTTTTCCAGGTATTTTTTTTAATTTTTCTCTCTGTAAGATCCATCCTCGTACGTCAAGGAATATTCCAAAAAAAGAATTAGCGAAATCGGTTCAGCTGTTCTTGAGTTTTGCGCTTAGCAACACATTTAAGCGATTCATTTTTATATTATAGATTATTAAAAACATTTTTTACATGTAAGATAATCTGCAGGTTCAAAAGATGAAGTATAATGCAAAGTTTACGGGTGCACGTACGTGTCTATGGGTGCTAGGAGTGTTGCGAAATGTGACATCATAATAATTTGTAACCAAAAGTGATATACAAAGACTTCGTAATAAAATTTAAATATGCCCCTTGTCATAAATATAAAAATCTACATTATTTAATGCAGATGCTGAATTGGAGCCATGGCGTGGAGCAGGACGACCTGCAACAGCAGCACAAGAAGCAGAGGACGAAATCCAAGATGCCGAGCTATTGGCGGCAGTTAAGGCCTCCATGCACGAATGGGAACTAAAAAGAGCTCGTACAAGGTTATTATCAAATACAATCAATCTCTTTGTTGAATGTAAATCTTAAACGATACAATTAATGGTAAATTATATTAATAAATACTCTTGCAACGTATTATTACTATTTTTTTCAAATAAATATCTGGAATATATCTGACATATGCTTTCTTCCAAAAATTTTATTCGAATAACATTGCGAGAAACCGAATAAATATATAAATAAATATAGTATTATTTTCTTAAAAAAATGAGATATTAATTATTTAGTAGAGAATTGTAATAGCTATTGTTTTAACGTTGTTGAGTAAAATATAATCAAACATAAATAAAAATTATACATATAATTAAACATTGGAGAATACGAATCGATGGTTCATATTTTCAATGTATGCTCACTATCATTTGTTTCATAATAAATGTATGCATGGTAAGTTTCTTTGCTTTAAAAAATCGATACATCAGTGCAGCTTTCAATTTTCTTAACAATATCTAAATATCAATTTTATTTTATTTAAAAAAAAATCAGCATAAATTGTATCAGTAAATTGAATATTTTTATCGGTACCCAATAAGTAGTAGCTATTAGTTCTTCATCTGGCATCGTATTAGTACGCTCGAGCAAGCCGAAATCACGCAACACGATATTTGAATAAACTTCAACAGGAAATATCATGTTGCCGTTTAAAAAAAATATTCGAACGCATCAAGCTGTGAATATTTTCTTATGTAGAAGCATGCATATGGTGTGTATAAAGTCAAATAAATATTTTACTGCTTTCACCGCTAGTTTCACTCGGATAAACTTTCCATTGTGCTAAGTCAATAATTTCCTAACTAGGATTCCTTACATATTTACTCACTAAAACTGTCTGAATAATTTGAATCTCTAATAACAGAACAGTAGATACACCCAAAAGCCATCATGTTATAAATTTTTCATAAGAAAATCTCAAGAAGCTTTCAATATATAATGTATAGCTATATACACACATTTATAAATAAAATTCTGGTGCACCGTATTCATAATTATTTTCATTCTTAATGGTATGATTTGTTATGTAATTTCAATGATTTTTTTGTAATCATGAGGTTACCTCGATGGTTCTAGGCTATTGTTGAACCCGGTAGCTGGCGCTGTTTTCGAGATTTAGACTTTTTAAATTTACCAACTACATTTTTTATTTCGTTCCTAAAAGTAATATAATCTCAAAATTGCCACCACAATATTTTTTCATTCGCAATTATGTTCATATTCATTGCTTATTAAGGTATGTAGCTACTGAGTACGGTAGTAATATTATGAAAGCCATTTAAAATAAACTAATATTGGTTTCTCGCCATACCATTTATCCATAATGATTATGTTTTTGTAAGAAGTTGTACACATGCTTTTATAGATTTCTGAATTAGTGAATTACTATAACTATTTCACAATATGTGCCAAGCGAGTCATTTAATTTTATCTTTAAACATAAATGGAGATGCAGACAAAAATTATAGCTTTATAAATATAATAATTTCTATATGTGTATGTAATTAAACGCGCTATACCCGAAATTACCTAACGGGTTTTACTCGCGTTGGCACAAAATATATCCTAGTATGAGAATTTGGAAAAGGAGTAAAAACACAGAGTTTCATACGGCTGTAACAGATATACCTTAACATAAACTGGTTTTGGTGAAAAAATGTATCTGACGAAGAATCTAATATATAAGCTAGTGTTAATAAATTTACTTTTATAAATTCAGTCTGTAAGAATCACGTTTTGGCATAATTAGAATATTGTTTTTCTTTTAATGGTAATAGCATTAAATAAAAACATCATAGAGTACGATTCTATATTGTTTCGAAAAGTATTTTTCCCATAAAAGCGGAACAACGATTTACAATGCCTCATTTCGTATTTTTATACAGAAATTAATTCAAGTGAAAATGTTACTTTCTATTACCATAGCCATTAACATAATTAAAAAATTGAACCTTAGACTGTAATGTAAGCATAGACAGTCAATAAACTGAATACTACTGTGATTAATAAGGCTATAAAAAGTTGTTTCGAAGTCTCAATACAAGTTTTTCAATTAGTCTCCATCCCGTAACAGCATTAATCTTTGTAACTTCTTTGTAATAGATAGTGCTGACTTATAGGTGTTGAACGTATTGAACATTTTGTTTGCCATGTGGTAATTTTACGTACTAATTACTGTAATTGACCAGCAGTTTATATTATTTATCTATAATTTTTTTCTCAGACACATACAACATTAACAACTAAAGCCAAATCACGTGTATTGTGTATGTGCGTACAAAATTTTTTTCCTAGTTGGTTTTTTAAAAGGGGCTACTCAAATTTTCCCCAATCTTCTGTTTCATCAGATCACTACTGTAATATCAGTGATTATTTTTTAGAACAAAGAGGTCGCAAGCGAGCGTATGTTACGGGGAATTCGGTTGCTTCGAAGATGCTGGTCCATTTGCGTACTTGGAAACTTTACCCAGCTCTCCACAAGAAGTCGGCACACATTTCCTCCTATATTCAACAGTTAGCAGGTATGATACTTACCAATTAACATTTTATACATATAGTTTTTGTTTTTTAATATACTACTGCTCAACACTTATCCTCGGTCACATCTGATCGAAAGTAAGGCCGCGACCGAATTAGATAAATATCTATTCAAGACAGACATCGAGGAGTGCCGTTAACTGTTATAATTACTATGCTTAAAAGAAAGCCAAAACATTTCGTTTCTAGAATGATCCTTTTAAGTTAGTTTCCTATAAACCAATTGTTTCCAATTATCACCTTATCTAATGTACTAATATTTTCTATACAAATTAAATTAAAAAAATCATTTTATTTTTTAGCTGTAACAAAACGTATTACGTACACGTATTTATTATAAAGTAATATTTGCCTTAATTTTAGATCCAGTTAGAAAAAAACAACCATATTTTTAAAATGGCCCATAGGTATTATGTTCTTCAAGTATGACATATTATATATGATTTTTTTTCAGAGGCGACCAACCCCTTTTGTCAGTGTCTGCCAGTAACATGTCAGAAGCTTGGGGCTGGGCTGCTCGAGCTTTCGAACCAAATCGACCAACTAGAGTAATTGTACACGGCTTTGGATCTAATTGCGATAATGTTTGGGTTTATGAAATGCGGAGTGCTTTGATGGCCGTAGTAAGTTCACCATTGTTTATAAATATAGCAGTTTGTAGATAATTTAGAATCATAGTCGCAACTACCCAATAAACCGAGGTTTTTGTCAAATGTTTTAGTTTTTGTTTTTGCTAATTATGCTCCAAGCGATACTAGGTCATGGATACCACACTCCTTGGCATCCTACAAGCATAAACTTTCCATTTTACGTGAACATAACCTACAATATTACATAACGACACTTTCAAAATACAGAGTAAGTAACATAAATTAACCCAACAAGGTTAAGCATTACAAAGCTTGAAATCACGTTTCGTGGTGAAGACGGTGACGAATCTTTTTAAGATTTTTCGTAACACCATTCATTCGTAAAGTCCTATTGACATGACATAATGTTTTCAATGACACTTAATAATTATCATTTCACAATGTGTACGATTGTGTTACAAAAGAGCCAAATGTTTGTCATACATGTGTAAGCTGCAGATTTGTAAGTTTGATACATAGAAATTATAATTATTGTCACAAATAGTTAATGTGTAGGAAAAGTTCATTTTAAATAAATAAATATACGGGAGCACAATTATAATAAGGATTCTGATAAGGGTAATGAGATATGTGTAGTAATTTATCGAACCATGAAAATCAAATCAAATTATTAATCTGAGTAGTCCGGTGAAACTGTAAAGGTCTTACCAGGCCAACAGTGTAGTCAATTCGAAAAAAAAAACAATCAAAATATTTGGTGTAATAATTCAACCAGGTTCGAAAACTGCCAGACGTCGTAGCATACTTTAATTATATAAAAGGTAGCATACGTCTGACATGTTTCCGCGAATACACGATGAAGGCATGACCTTCAAGCACCTGCGATCTGCCAATGAGGTTTACCGCAAACATCGCAGAAATTACTTAAATTAATATTTTATATTATTGTTGTATCGTATTAATATTCCCAATATTAATTATATTCTCCCAGGAAACAATACAGTGTATTGAGAAATAAACATTTTCTAATCTATCGACTATAGTTTCTGTATTAATGAAGCTAACTAGTGAAAGGGTAATTTTTAGTACATATTTTCGGTGTTAAGCAGCATAAAGAGAAATATTTTGCAAAATAAATAATGTTTTCAAATAAACGACTCAATACTGCTATAAGCCATTAAAAACTTAATAAGAAATTTAACTCACAGGAAGAATGCAACGTTGTATGCGTGGATTGGGAAGGCGGAGCGACTATGCCAAATTACCTTCGAGCAGCAGCGAATACAAGACTCGTAGGGAAACAACTAGCAATGTTATTACAAGGTATTTTTGATAACCTATACGATGGTGAATAGTAATCCTGTTCAAACGTAGCTTTTGATAATTTCTTATTTGATTCGAGTTGTCATTATGAAAAAAATAGATTTTCCGTTGTTGAACAGGAAGGAAGGAAGGAAGACATTGTGATCTTTAAACACATCCATATTTAATACAAGCTCTTGAACTCTAAAGCAATTTTTCTAGATAAAAAGTACCCTATATACTTTTATGTCTCCCTGAAAAGTCTATGGAAAAATGTTATATTTCTCGGTCAAGTAGTTAAGGCGTAATAGCGTAACAAACAAACACATTTTCGCATTTATAATATTATAATTAGTATTAGTTGAGATACTATACGAAAACGAACACTCAATCAATTTCACTTGCTAATTTTATAAGATACAGCGCGCTTTGTGATATAATTAATAATAATTTTAGGGTTCGCTAAACACATAGACTTGAGATTTGAAGATGTGCATCTAATTGGATTCAGCTTGGGAGCTCATGTCGCTGGTTTTGCTGGTTCTGAACTGCGGAATATTAGTCGAATCACAGGTAAATTTTAGTTAAGAAATCAATGATATAGTTGACACTTACTTTTGTTTTCCAGCACTTTTGACCCAGCCGTTGACACATACGGGATGCGATAATTACTGTGCTGACAAATTATAGGTAGCTTATAGACGTGACAAGAATAAAATTGATTCCATTGCTTTTATTAAAAACCTTATAATCTTTGTATTTTAAAAATATCTGATATTCGCGATTTCGTATGCGTTATTTATTGTTTTGGCAATATATTTTATCTACAGAGGAAAAACCTTAAAAAATTGAAAGCAAAAAAATAATTAACTATATGCTTCCCTTCTCCTGCACATGCTCAACACACCGTTTGGACCACTTCACATATCGTTGAACGCGTAGCGCTTATAAAAATCGTAGTTATTTGAAACTTCAATAGCTTTATATTCAGTGAAGTCATCATGATAAATATTTTTTTAGATAAGGCCTAAATGTCTAAGAAGTAAAACTGAAAAAATTTAATCCATATATCCAGTAGTTTTTACATGACGCGCGCACGATGGCAGACCTCTCTCATTTTACTTATGTAAAAAATAAAATAAGCAATAATTTGAAATCATTTAATTTGAATTATATTTACCTATAGAATTTAACTGTATTGTATTTTATAAATCAGTACTTAAGTTACCATTTTTGATAACTAGATAAACAAGAACTTTTTCGTTAAAAAAAAATACATTATATATTTCAAGGCTAATATAATTTAAATGTATCTCTTCTAGGATTAGACCCAGCTGGCCCGCTTTTTGAATTTCAAGATCCGCGGGCGCGGCTTGATCGCAGTGATGCTAAGTTCGTTGACGTCATCCATTCAAATGGTGATACATTAATCTTTGGTGGATTAGGCGCTGCACAACCTCTCGGACACGTCGATTTTTATCCCAACGGAGGGAGAGTTCAACATGGATGTTCTAACTTGTTAGTTATATATGGTTTAGTAAAATACAATTTGATAATTATAGATGACAATAACGACTCTATATCAATAACGAATTACACTGCTGTGTTATTTGTTAGCAACAGTTATTTTCAACTGTTGTAAATTATTCTGCTGTCGGATAATTTTCGTTTTTGTATTACAATCTGTAACAACGACTGACGGCAATAAAATAAATATATATTGTTCGTATAAATATATGTATGTATTGTTCATCGCATAGTGTTTCCTTCTTTACATATTATGAATTTGCGATAATACGAGTATGTTCACCACGGTCAATGTAATAATAACGGACAACGGATAATAAAGTCTTCAATAATCCGTTATACATCGCGTATAAATAATTCATTACATTATAATGATAATCGACCATTTCTAATGGAGATTAATAGAAGTTTTTGAATTTAATATATATTAGAAGTTACTATTACAAGTTTAAAAAGATGATTTAAGCAGTATTCACAGCGATTCGGATGCGGCAATGTACGCATCTTTGTTAAGATAATTAACGCTTATAGGCCAGTAATTTTGTGTATACGTAAGGTAAGTTACAGAACTGTGGTGACGTCAATTATAACGAAAACTATTCAAAAGAAATTATTAAGTGACTACATTTAATTTAATTAAGGAACTACATTTATAAACAATGAATTGTGAACATTCTATCAATAACAACATTAATAAGCTCAAGAATATTTTTTGTTTGTCCGAATTTGCTAGTCTACCTATCAGTCAGACTAATATCAAGTAACAATTCTTGGTAGCGTAGCAATTACTATGATCAAAGTCAGTTGGTATGCTAAGGAAGAATGAAGTAATAGTGCGATTAAACCATATAACTGACGCGGAGTATCAGAGACCGAGAGTTGGGAAAATTAAATGTATAAAAAAAAACAACATAGTTACCAAGAAAATAAATGAAAAGTATAAAATACATTATTCCCTATATTTTAATATGTGTACATTGTGATTTGGTAAAGGAAATATGAAGTATTATTTTAATTTATGTATACTTTAGGTTCGTTGGTGCTGTATCGGACCTATTACCGTGGGCTGCCGCTTCTCCAGAGGGCCGGTCACTCTGCAACCACCGTCGGGCATACAAATTCTTCACTGATTCAGTCTCACCCAAATGCCACTTCCCTGCGTTTCCTTGTGCTGATTACGACGCTTTTCTTGAGGTTTCACATTTTTTATACCGTCTATTAGTGTTTATATACACATATTTATATGACTTACTCAATGTACTTTTAAAGGATACGTTTAACGGATACGTAGAATGCAGTTGTTTCAATTTTTTCATGATTTTTATGTGAATTATGAGGACCTACCTTTTGTCCGTGGTTGTATATTAGACCTATTACTCGAGAACAGTTTTCATTTCTGTACAAGTACTTTATGCTCTTCTCTGTATCCCTGATAATGTCTATGCTAAATATCATGACGGTTGGTTGAGAAGTTAAGATATGAAAGCGTAACAAACAAACTCATATTCGCATTTATAAGTTGGGATTTTAAAACTACGTTCGTATTAAATCTTTAAAAAAATTATAAGTCTCAATTAAATCTGTTTATATAAAAGGAAATATGATAAGAAAATAATGCAGATTTTCTGGTACCAGGGCCGATGTTTTCCATGCGATGAATCAAGACGTTGTGGCAATATGGGTTACTATGCAGACAGATCTCTGGGACGAGGCCAACTTTATCTCCTCACCCGAGAAGAAGAGCCATTTTGTGGTAACACATTATTTGTTAATTATAATCTATATTAATAAAATTTACCTTTCACGTTTTGATAATACGATACAGGTTAATAATGTACATAGAATTTAAATATTCTTAGTTATTTTCTACTGCTTACAAATTTGATATTAAGTCGTATATGTAGTAGCGATTTTTCTAGAATACATAGTAAAATCAATGTACTTTGAGTTTGTGTTTAAAGTACACAGTTTTGTATTAACAGAAATTTAAGTTTCTAGTATTACCAGCGGTCATCTAGTGGTCAAAATTCGAACACAATTCATTTATTTTTTAAGTTTCAATAGTATTCTCTTCCCAAAGAGTATATAAATGCAGATGTAAGAGGAATTATCATGAATAGGGATTTATAAAAGCTTTGACTCGTCGATGGTAAGGTAGAGAGATTAACTGATGCATTTTTATTTAATTAATTACTAAAGCTTCACAATAGCTACTAAAGAAAAAAAAATCGGTCGACAAACAAAAGAGAAAAAAGGTACTAAACTGTTTTATCTTTAAATTTAAATTACACCGTCCTGTAAAGATGGTTATCACAATTCTAACCAGTCCTACTAAATGAGTTTGATGAATACTTACTTTATACTAACAAATGCTCGTTTTAGCTCATCAGTATCACTTATCGTTGTGGGTGGGAGTGAAACCGGGTGAGAAGCTCAACTACGGTCGTGTCACAGTCACGTTACAAGGCGACTCCGGCCTCGACGAATCTTTCCCAATGACCAGGTAAATTTGAAAACTACCACACATAACTGCATATAAACCGTTGGTAATTGTTTACATGCCCTTTAAATATGTGATTATGACAGGAATTTCATTTGTTAAATGTATTTATTGAATGCATTAAAATCAAAAAATTTTAATGTAACATTAACTTCAAATTAATTGAGATATTTTATTACTTATTATTTAGTAACGTAAATACTTTTAACATATTAACGTTTCAATATAACGTAAAAACCACGTTTTACTGCTTTCTTTGTCCACTTTGTTTAAAGTTTTGTGAGAATATAACTGAAAAGAAATCTTTCAGAAGAGAAGAGACAAGGAATGGAGCTCAGTTCACGCGCGTGATAGTACCACACCCGGCGCTCGGTGTCCCACTACGAGTGAGCGTGCACTATGCGGCTTACTCCGGCTGGCTTACCGCTGATGCCAAGACTGTACACGTCGACAAATTGCTAATCACCGACAGTTTCGCTAAGATGTTAGTTTGTTTTAACAATTAACGACATAATTGTGATGAAAAAACAAAACAATCATATTACTACTCGCTCTATATTCCAGGTCATCGTTCTGTAAAAAAGGAATGCAATTACTTTCTGGAGAATTGGTCGAGCTACCGCTTTATCCTGGAGACTGCGAGATACCAGCGGTAAAAACTTACCATACTTCAATATTGTAAACGTATTAACCAACATTTTCTAAGCATGCGTACTTCTAAAATTCCAGGAGGAACCGTTGAACAGAACAAGCACATTGAGCGATACCATAAACAATGACAACTCAACCAAAACGGAAGAGACTGTCGCCGACTTGATCGATAACGAGCTCCCAGAAGATTCGCCTCAACCCCCCTTCGTACTCCTCGACACTTACGAATGGGCGGACGAAACTTCTGAAAATACCGGCCGAGCGTTCGGTATGACTAACACTAAAACAGCACCCAGTGGACTCGTCGAAATCGCCGAACCAGTGTTAAGGCCTCGACCGAGGAAAACACCGCGACAAAGAGCCGATATATCGGAAGAACATGAAATATCAGAACCTCTATTAAGAGCCACCCAACCCCCTAGATCGACTACACCGTCACCGATAAGAAGAGCTAAGAATTATGATATGTCGACAACACCCACTTACGAATCGATAACGTCGGAAGAACCCGAGAAAGAGGAAACAAGCTTCGCTGTACAGTTCTTACCTTCTCGTCTAGCTTCGTTTATATCGAGAGCCGAGCGATACGCTCGAGACACGCTTCTTCCATTAGTATCAGCGTATGCACCGCGATTACCAATCTTCGGTTCACGAGAAGTACCGAAATCAACAGCGAGGTATATTCCTACACAAGAAATTAACACGACAATTTCAGTACCAATACCGACGCCTACGTTAGAAATGAAAATTGAATCGTTGCGTTCTATCGCTCCTCCCGGAGAGAAACGTATACTGGAAACACCTGAAGATCCTGATTTACCCGTATCAACGAACACGACTACTACAACCACCACGAATGAAGTAGCGGCTACCACTTCGGAAAGGCTTAAGCCAGCTCCGATGGAAATGTTGAAAATAGTCCCGGCGCCGAACGCTTCGACTAGTACCGCACTACCGCCCGTTGCGTTACGAAGCAAAGGGGAGAAAATAGTTATCGTATATCCTAGTAACGCTAGAGACGAAAGAAAGATTCGTTCACACTCATATCCTGAGGAGATGCAGTTTGAAGCACTTTATCGTCACACCGCAGCACCTAAAGAATTGAGGGTGGATTTACCCACATTTTCGCCTCCGACATCGACCCCTCTTAGTACAACCACTTCTCCATAACATAAGATTATAAATATGTCAAATGACACAGCAAAATAAATTGTCAAATTCGAAACAAGAAAACATGTGAATGAACAAATTAACGTACTTTACGTTTAAGATGTTTTTGTACAGTAGTTAGAAATTGAAAAAAATGTTATAGATATTTTACGTTTTTACATAGGCGTTACTATATTTAGTATGCCCAGTAAAATTATGCCTTGTTGATATTAAAATGCCTTTATTGAAAAATCGAAACTGCTGTTGTGTAAATAGATTTTAGTTATAAACTATGAATAAGACACTTTTTATAAAATAAAACTTATTTATTATACAACTTTGACTTTACTTCATTGTGTTCCGTTTATAATCATTACAATTAAGAAAACGTAATATATGGTTTTACTTAGAACCAAACAAAATACCACTGAGCTGAACTCATTGACCATGTCAAATTATCAAATAGGTTTATCGCGTACGATAACATAACGATACATGATAACATAAGTTTGTTTATAGAAAAAAGGAATGATTGAAAATAACAAAATATAATTAACTTGAAATGTTCTACATTAAAGTCAAAAAGGCCATATCGGTGAGTGAAATATTAGCTTGCACTAATAAAATTAACGAAATGAGAGCAATATAATGTATTACTTCATATACTTGTCCGAGTGCTGAGTGAGGATGCGTGCTGATGACTTCGCGTCAAGGAACAATGTGTGCACTGACTCTATGTGCACGGGAGTGATGCGCTGACACCCATCAGCACGAGCTGCCAACTGTGCAGGAGTCAACAGTTGTGCAGCATATCTGTAATGTCCATACACAATACTTACTAATATTATAAATACGAGTGTGTGTTTGTTTGCTTGTTTGTAACACGTTCACTACTCAACCAATCGTCATTTAATTCTCCATACATATTATCAGCAGGGGTACAGAAAAGAATATAGGGTACATTTCCCGAGGGTTAGATCAAATCTACATTAACACGAGCAAAGCCACGAGCGAAAGTTAATAATTCATTCCTTTAATTCTAGCAATTCCTGGTGAATTGACCGGTGGAATATCAATTTCATGTCCATAAGTTCAAACCCCAGCACGTACCTAAGAATTTTAATAGACTGATTTTATTTATATTTAAATATCACTTGAGTAGATAACTAGAAAACTGTGATTGTCTTAAAAACATAACATGAGGAGACAGTAGCGAGATAGTAGGGTTTTTTGTTCTAATAGCTACCATGCCCAACAAACTAAATTATAAAATCCATTGCGAAACATCTATAAATGTGTTCCATCAGCTGCTAAACCTAGGAGAACTGGCTCTTAAGTGCAGCTGCCAGAACACACCTATAGACACTTAGCGATAGATTTTCAAATTGAAGGTGGTAGGTAGTGGGCGACGGACTAAGTGAAAGCCCTACCATCATCATGCTATGGTTTCATCACGATGTTTTCCTTCGCCAAAAGCTGCAGCTGATACGCAAGTATTAGAACTCATGTCGCTCGTGTTAGGAACACGCTTAATACTGAGCATCCACAGCTTCAATACCCTTAGAAACATGAAATACCATTATTCAGTCTGTATAATTCTCCCTCCTGATAAACATACCGAAAAGTTGCAATGAATTGAAGACGTGAGTGGATAAAGGTGATACGTCAAAAATTTGTAATTTAACAGTAATGTACTCCAATATTTGGTTATACTTTTGATTATATAATATTTACTCTGAGTACTTTCGTTTATTTTCATTTCTAAGCATATTCGAGTCAAAATTATAATGTATGTCATGAAATGGAACCATGAAACAGCCTGTCGTAAAGACACACGACAGAGGTGAAACGTTTGTATTACAGGGAAACATTTTAATTAAAAATACAACACAAAGCCAACGCCGCGGGGTGTAGGCGATCACCCACCCAAGTACAGACCGTGGCCGACGTTACTTAACTTCGGTGATCAGGCACCGTGTTTTTAACATTTACCCGACACAGAGTTTACCCCCACTACTTTTCGCCACACAGAAAGGTTATCAATCAAAATTTCAAAACCCTCCCATAAGTTTCACTTCAAAAATAAAAAGAGTTGCATATCACCTTCACCCACTAATGTCTTCAATTGTAAAGAGGAAGGTACCGAGTTACCTTAAAGTGCTACCGGCGCCTACTTCAGCTAGAGCTGTGAGTGCTTCGTCCTCTATTGATATACCTTCAGTAGCTGCACGTAATTTCAAAATCTGCAAATAAATAGTGTAATCAATATTTATGAACATGATTTAAACGTACTTAAAAACCTGATTTAAACGCACTTAAAATCCCTGTTACAATCCTTACAGATTTTATTGATCAATCATGTGCAAGTTAACTTATTAACGGAAAACTAAATATGTCCCACATTACAGTCATGTTCAAATCTCAAATGAAAGATTTAGAATTAGGGGTGGCGATTTGAAATCGATTAATAGAAAAATCGATTTTTAGACATATAAAAATAGTTTTTTTTATTCGATACTATGCAACGAATCGATACAGTGGATCGATCTCTGAAACTATAAAATAGTGATTAGATTTTTACTTGAACGGGTGACCCGCCTGGGTACACCGTGGGACGTTTTTTTTTTTTAACTTTCTAAAGTTAAAAACGACGAAACATGATTTTATGCTAGAAATCTATTTTTAAATCATCGATATTCTAGACCTCGATTTTATGATTCGATTCCATAGAACACGAGTCGAATCGATTTCAACATCGATGTTTTTCAGTAAGAATCAATATCGATGTTTTTTTGTAAGAATCGCCATCCCCATTGTGAATGCAAAAAATTTTGTACATTTTTTTTACAGATTGTATTTGTAATACAAAAAAAAGTCACAAAAAGTCATACTTGTAAAAGTTCCGCTTTATTATACGGAAGGGTACGGATTATAAGTAGCCTGTCTAGGAGATCCAAAGGAATTCCGTGTGGGGAGATGATGTCCTCAGTTCCTCTGTCAAAAGACAATATTCACATAATGTAAAACCATAATATTGGTTACTTTTCAAGTCAAGTTACATTTACGATCGATTTACGCAAAAAAAAAAAGATTTACACACAGTACAATTTATTTTTACATAGTATTAGTTATATCCTTAGATCTGCATACTTTTATTATTTTTGTTGCTATTTTTATTTGTTGCAACAAATAGATAAGTTATAACTATATTGTGGGAAAAAATCCATGTTTAAATATCTACACATACAAATTTACATGGCAATCATTTCAATAGTATAGAAATTGATATACAACAGCGCCATCTAATGATAAATAGATAGTAAAAAATACTTCTTGGTGAAAAAACATTTAGGTATGAAAATATTCATAGTGAATGGGTAAGTGATGTTTGAATTTCTTGATTTTAGGTTTACATACGAATAACAGCCATTTTTATAAATATAGAAAATACCTTATTTGACAACGGCCTCTGTTTGTTGCAAAAATGACAATAGGTGCAATAGCAGACTCTAATGCTCGATGCAGATAAGTAAATGTTTCGATATCTAGCATGTGAACCTGGAATTAAACAATTGTTACTTATTTGTGTTTAGTCATAATATCATAATTTCTAAATAGTATGTATAATATTTTATACCGTGTACCTCATCAATGAACAAAACACCTGGAACCAGTTCGGCTATACCTTGATCTATATATTTATTGACTACTTTATTAATTTCTTTTCTAAGTTTATCTGTAACAAAATACAATTGCTATTATAAGTATTAGTAATGATGCGACTATGACTGAGTTTATAGCGTATTTCGACACAGCGTAGATTTGAAGCCTTGCAACTAATTCGGAGTTTTTGGTGAAGAAATACATCGCGAAGAAACCATAGCATGGTGGTATAGTTTTTTCTGTCTGGCCACCTCAAGTTGAAAATCTATCGCCCAGCACCTGTTACTGTCTTCCGACAGCTGCATTTGAAAGAACCAATCCCCTCTGGGTTTAGCGTATTTACCATCTTAGACCACATCTTCATCTAACATAAGGTGAGGTTGTGGTTAAATGCATGCATATATATAGCACAAAAAATTGTATATTTCAGAGCAATAAATTTAAACAAAGACAACTTTTCTCGTAATTTTACTAAAATAAAATAAAATCTAATATTACAATGAATTTTAACAATATTATCTATTCTACTAAGTTTATATTCGAAATATGTAAAAAGCCAGCTTGGTAGTATAAATTATAATTTGACAACAAATTCTTAAAAGTCATATACTAAAATACACTTTATCCAGGTATGAAATGATTAAGAACTTACCTGTGATTTCTGTTTTCTTTGGTTTCATTAGTTGACCCATCATCGACATGATATCATGTCCACCCTGGGGCCTGGCATTTGCACAATCTAGGTCATGTAAAGTCACATCTTGTACCACTTCTTTCTTTTTATGAACATCACCTTTCGGAAGTGGTACATATTCTTCAGCCTAAAAGAGGTAATCTTGTTTTCAATATTATTTATATATTTTAATGAAGAAAATAATGGGTCATTTATAAATTTAGTTACATGTAACAATGGTAACACAAGAAGACAATAAAGTGTAAGATTGTGTGACAAGCAAAACATGAGTCAGCAGATTCACAAAGTCACATGAATAAATTTAAAATATTGAAACCATAAATTTCAACAAAATGTAAAATTATTGATTTGATGTGGCATGTGAATGTATACTTAAATCATTTTACAAATGCTGTATTTTCAAAATTTCTATATTTAAAAGGTCAAAATAAGTGTAGTCATATTAAAGGGCCTACAAATGTGACCATTTGTGACAAGAACAAGGGTGAGCTCCAAGAATCATTAAAGGCATGTGACAAACCTATGTACAGACCCTAAGAAGATAATAACATGAAAACTTTACTACTTTTTGAAGGTTATGTAAACACTGTAATCATACCTCTAGATCAAATTCTGTAGCGAAAGTGTCACTTCTTCCTTGTCTTTTAACAGCTCCAGAGTTGGCTTCTATATAAATAACATCTCCTACTTCTACTTTCTCCTTTAGAAGGGATTCATAAATTGTGGGATCCAGTTTTAACTGTTTTGTACCTTTCGCAGTCTTTAGGCCAATGATAACATGAGATACTGTTTTACCATAACCTGTAAAACCATTATAAATTAATTGCAACTTTGTAAATTCTCTATTTCAAGCAAAACCTACAACCTTATGACAATCTCATAAGAACATAGTTTTTGGATTAGGAATTTAAGGTGATAATGTTACAATATGCACTGAACTTAATGGTATTTAGGAGGTAATGAAAAGAAGCAATATATAATAATTTGTAAAATATAATATTTGATTAGTTCATTTAAATATTGGCAACTTAATATTCTGTTTCCTCCACCTAAATTAAAATTTGATTAAAAAAAAGATTTAAATCAAATTACAAACTAGATTAATATTTCATTTATCACCTCCAGCAGGATTCTCAGTCTCGACAGGAGTAAGTTCTGTGACTTCCCCTTCATAAACTTCCTTTGTCTCACGTATGCGCAGGCCAATAGCTCGACGAAAGTTTTCCATTAGCACCTCTGTCTTTTTTATCTCAGTACTGTAGACTTCACTACCAACCATTGGACAAAATGGTACCTACAAATATAGATTTGTAAGTAGTGAATGCATAGGACTAACTATTTATACAGAACATATTTCCTAGTTTTTATTTATAAAACACTCCAAGACAACTACAATATATTAAAAAATATAAATTTCTTTATTCGCAGTTTTAGAATTTGCGAGTACAAAATTGTGATCGTATTCTGTATTTGGGACTGAAAATTTAATTACTTGCAAATCCAAAATTGGAGCATGTATCTAATGAATTGTTGATATATGTAACAATCAAGTAAGCCTCAAAATATTTATAAAGAAACAAAGGTAAATTGTTCCTAAGCATAAGATTTTTTGACGAATGCCATATTGTGGAGCTTTCTAGTCACAAAAATACTGTGTACTCTGTTATACATGCATAGCTTTTTATAATCAACTCTATCATATATTACTTTTAATGATTTTCAATTTTTTCTTTACTTGTATTGAAAGTTTAGAGAAAACTAAATTAGACTTTAAAGCTTATGTTTTTTCAATAAATTTATTTTATTTTTATTTTCTAATCTTGGAACACATCCTCTATATTTACCAAAATACTATTGAGTATTCACAGTGTCTATATTCACTGCATAGTTATAGAACCTATCCGCCATGACAAAGGAGAGTTTACTTTATATAACTTTACTGCATATGATGCTAAATTATCTAAAATAATAATTTTAAACAATAGTGGAATTACTTCTTTGTCTTTCCATGGAAAAGTTTACATGTGTGTTCACTTAGAACAACATTGACAGTAAAATGTACAATTACCTGACATATAAAGTTTATAAAATGTGTTAGTCATTCAGCCTTTCAATGTCAATATTATATTGCAATAATTGTAATTTCATGGTTAAATATACAAAATGTATTTTATAAACTCACAAAACAAGATTCATTTAATTATATGAATTCATACACACCTTTGTACCAAGCTCCTGAGCTATAGCCAATGCAATAGCAGTTTTGCCAGTGCCAGGGGGTCCTGCCAGCAACAAAGCTCTTCCTGCCATCTTCTTGCTACGTATCATGTCTACAACTACACCAGCAGCCTAAAACATTATTTAAATGTTTCATTATTACCATATGCAATAGTTAATTTAACTCATTAAATAAATTTTTATAACCATTATTATTAACTTCCTATTATCTTGAAAATTCAAAATAAATAACCACTTTAACCAACTATTTATAAACTGTTTAAATTATCACTTTTTATGCACAATTTTTTTACCAATGTTATTTTATTAATATGTCTGCAGGGTATAAACTATTTATTACTCTCCTCGGAAGTGGCTCAAGCCTAATTTCGATTCACCTTAGTAGATGCTTCCAGCATGCTGCTTGTGCGATATAGTGATGCTGCAAACGTTTACTCACTACCTTAACACACCCAACACATATCACTTCCACATACACACACACACACCTGGTGGCAGAGTTTTATGTTATTTTCTTAATTTTTTGAACTTTGTTAATTTAGCTTCACTGAGTTGACAGATACAAAATATGTACATGTTTGAATTTGTGGGGCAGCACACATTTTGGTACACATGGTTTCCTCGGTAAATTGCTTATGTATGATAAGCTTAGCTAGTTTAACTTAGTAAGATTCACATTGTTACATCGAAGGAAACATACTAATACGGTGTAAAGGCGTAAAAACCAACTCACATTCGCATTTACAATATTAATAAAGAAGTAAGGATAGGAATTAAACTTTAAGTCTATTTATTAAGGGGAAAACTCCTATCTCAAGGTTTATGTGTTGCTCCAAAATAGTAAAATTTGTAATAAATACCAAATCAAATAAGTCAACAACATGTAAAACCAAAGTTAATAACATTCTCCATGGCAACGAAATGTTTATAACCTCAATTGTATTATTAAATCAATATTATTCCAGAATAGACATTTTAAAAGCAAAATTTAATTTACATAAAAACACAATTTGCTAATTTAACATTAAAATAATACCTCTCTCGCAGATTCCTGACCCACGAGACCGGCTGCCATTTGAATTGGAACTCCATTCTCGTCCAGTCCTAAGCCTTTAATGTGACTGTGTGCAGATATTCTTTGTGTTTTTGCAGTACTCTTAACTTCTTCAATCTTCATTTTGTCTATTAAGAATAACTTGTTCTAACTTAGAAAATTTAAGCACAAGCGAACGTATAAATCGTCAAGTAAAACTCATAAACAGAATTACAGTCAGTGTGACCAGATTAAACTTTACCAAAACATCTAATTCATCAATATATCAACATATACGGAAAAATTATACCAAAAATTACTTACTCAAAGCATGTTGTATTCGTCAGTAATCAAAGTGAAATGTTAACATAGCATTTTACTATTATTTTCGAATATTTTAAAATTAACACAACCATCTCAATCAGTTACATTTAGATTTATTTTTAAAACAGACGATACATTTTTGTATTAAACCTTTACTTTGGTCAGGTTTTATTAAAATTATCTGTGAAAAAATGCACTCGCAGGTAACATTCAATACAATTAATTAAGATTTACTAAAAATGGTAATCATTCTGCATTTCAATCTACTATCTCTGTTATAAAAAATCTAACTTCCAAAAAACTTGTGTATAAAAAAGGAATTTAGCAGTTCTTAAGCATTTTAAAATTACTCATTCGCAATCATGTTTTACCGTCCTATATTCTTTGTCAAATAACCAATATTTTACTTACTGTAGTTCGCATGAGAAATTGCTTATTACATTTGTTAAATGATTAAAATATTTATGTATGACAGTGTGCACGTCGGAAATATCAATTCTGTAAAAATAAAAATAAACGAAAAGGCGAACATAATTTCAATCACATGCCTAATTCAATTAAATATCTTCTGAAAAATGCAGCAAATTGTTTATTCATAGCTATATTTTTCTTTTGATTTATTTTTAGACTACTTGGATAGGTACCTACTTATTAAAGGGTATAGGGAATGCGCAAAGGAGATAAATAAACCTTTTATTAATTTTAATATGTTTTTATTGTTATAAATACAATCACCATCTTATTTGATATATGCCAAAGTAATTAAAAGTTAAATGCAATCTCATCTAATACAAACAAAACAACTAGTTTATTAGTGCTGTACCACAATTTAATTAGAGATTTACCTAGTACCTACTAACATAAACAGCTAGCTATATACAACCTATAATTCTCACGAAGCCTTGGTTTTTTTAATTCAAAGATGCCCAAAGTGAGTTATCTCTACTATTATTAGTAGGCTTTTTAGTCATGTAGAACTTAACGAAACATACTTATCTATGACCATTCCCTATATGAGTGTGGGTTTGAGGGATAAGTACATCATATATTCTTCAATTGCCGCAAACTACGTTGTTCCCGACATGATATCATCCTTGCTATATATAATATATATAGCGATACACATACCTACAGTAAACGTGATATGTGTGTATTACAACAATTAACGCGAAAAAGCAGAAGTGGCACTACAAAAGTCTGAGATTAGTCGGATTAAGAGCGCGACTATTAACGATTCACCGCCCAGGTAGTGACCATATGCTACCTGGATGCAATTATAATCTCACCGGCTGATTTTACACACAATGCGGTGAATTAACCTAGCTTATTACTTCTATTATTTTATTGCCTAGAAGTTACTGTTCATTCCTAATTTTTATTTTAGGTCTCCAATATTATTTATATTTTTATGCTTATACATTTTTCTCTGGAATCTTTGTACGCGTTCTGTTTTATTTTATTTAAAGATGCCTGCTCGATCCAATACACCAGGATTCGTAAACTAGTTGACAAAACGTATACTAGTCAGCACCAGGGAAGAAATGCTTAATTCCGTGAAACGAAACGAAGTCAGATTTTTTATTTATCTCCAAGATTCTGATGCTACTCCCATATCTGCGTGATGAAGTTACGACTACTTGTCGCGTTAAAATTAACGTCAACAATCATTCCGATAAAGGCACAGAGTTCCCGGTCTAATATCTGTTTTTCCAATAACTTGAAATTAGCGTCCGATAAATTCCTTTGATATGCGCAAAAACCGCCGGCCCAGTTATCGTGCTGCGTATATTGTCACGCAATCCGGTAGTTCGTAACGCATAACGATAATATTTTACCACATCTGCATTTAGTCTGACTATAGACAAAGCTTGGTGCTGATACACGCAGGTATGAGAGTAGCATAATGATATACTATTAGTAAAGATAACTGTTTTACGAGTATACTCAATACTTTCTTTTAGTAAGTAAAAAAATGGTTTATTTGAACCTTGAAAGATTATGGAGAAGTGACTCTTTAGCGGTTTTAGGAGTTGAATTTGGATTCTGGCCGAGAGCTAATTCAACCGCTGGCAACACTACATGTATAGAAGTCAAAATGAGAAGAATACTGTAAAAACTCTCTTTTTTCTTCACGTTGTAAAGAGTTTCATATGGCTGTTTCTTTTACACTTTGCGATACAAAATATAACTATTTTGTAGCAGCTGAATACCAGTTTTCGTGTTTATAAATATAAATGCTTTTTAATTATAATTTACAATATTGAATCGTTACAATTGTATCGTTGAAACGTATCGCTACTCCTTATTTATAAATAAAAGGACTATGTTGTAATTAACATTGAATACATCAATAAAACGGCCAAATACGGCATACGTGTAAAATTTCCAAATGGAGTGCACGGTTCAAAATTTGGAATACGCCGTGTCCGTCTTCTATAATGGGGAGCATGAGGAAAGAACGAAAGCTCATGCATGGCTGACAGCCGCGCAGAGGCTTCCTGAAGCCTGGAATTTCATATGGGAACTCCTTCAACCAAGCAAGGTGATTTCATGGAATTTATAAATAAACTATATCATGATATATCCATACATGTTACATTATACAATATTACTGTATATAGTGTGTTGGTATAGTTGTTATGGCGGTTATTTAAAGATGTTATAAAAATTTTGAAGAAATGATAATTTAGATCTTTAATTATGTTGTTGTTCAGTAGTTTATTATTATATATTTGTTGTTAAACAAATGTGTATGATAAAAAATATTAAACATCTAAATTACTGCCTATATTATAAGCAATTTTATGTTGTTTTGAGATAGGTGTCACAACCATCATGGACATGGTGACCCTTCATAGTAAATTCTTTAGCATTGTCACATTTTGGGATCAACCAGTATGTATACATACACAAGTACACAGTATACAGTAGGTATACAACTACCAAGAAGCTAGTCAGCAAGACATCAACTGGTGATAGATTGATTAATTTATTCGAACTGTACTTAAAATGTACAACCTGTAATTTACTAATTATGATTAATCATTATTTCAGAGGACTGAAATTCAATTTTACGCAGCAACAACTCTGCATACAAAAATACTTCGTTGTTGGAATGAGGTGCCCCCTGAAAGCTATGAGGAATTGAAAAACAAGATTCTACAAGCAATTTTTACATATTCCAAAGGGCCAAAAATTGTTACCAATAGATTATGTATAAGTGTAAGTTACTTATAATCTTGTATTATGTGCTTTATTATTAAACTGGTATACACTTATACAGTATAAAATGATATATAGATAATAATTTATTTCCTATTTCAGTTAGCAGCATTAATTTTACAACAAGGCACAACAGATTTAGTAGGTATATTGAGGCCATTGTCAACGGTTGAAAACACAAATTTGTTATTCGAAGTTCTCACTGTGATACCTGAAGAAGTAAGTTGAAATATATACTAACATTTTACTTCATATTCCGTATTATAATAAACCCTGAATAATGAATATTGGATCAAAAGTAAACACTAATGCTGCTCTTATACCTGCATGTACAGCCATTGAGTTTTGTCTACAGTTTACAATAAATACAGATGTGGAAAGACATTTTTATCATATTTTATAAATTAATAGGTTGTGTGAAATAGACACAACACAATAAATTGTTCACACATCAAAGGCTCTTGTTATTGAATTATGAGTTATTGGAATCACAACGATGTAAGAATTTTTAATCTGTATCTGTTTTAAAAAAACATTAGATATTCATTATTAGTGTGAAAATCATAATTATACCTGTGTAGCCTTCAAAGTCGTATTATTGAAGAACACTAATGAAGTGGTTGAAGGAACTTTATTGTAATAAATTATTTTGATGTTGGCCATTGGATTACGTCCAAATTCCATAAAATTATTATTGTAATGGTTAATGTTCTGATTATGTCTGCCATTATGCATGACCCTTAATTGTAGTCCACTAATTTAGTACTAGGGTAATAATAGTAACGTTATTGGTTGTCATCAGAGGTGTAATTAAATATGACTATGTTGTGGTAAATGTATACAAATAAGATTCAATTGTGGAATGTATGTATCTATTATATTGCCTAATTCTTGTTTTGTTGAGTTTGTTTGTTAGGACATAGTTTGTATCAAAGAAAATATTAGAAAAATCTCATGAAAAATGAAAAAATTTGTATTAAAAAATCTACACGTAAAAAAGTAAGATTTCACTCTAAGAAAAGTGACACATCGTTAGTATAAGATAGTAGTGAAATCTTCAGAAATATTGAGAAATTAACATTCTGTTGCTAATTTGCTGTTTAATTACTGGGTTGTACAGTAAAGGGAAGATTTGGTCCAAACCAGGACAGGCAGCTAATAAATTAGCTATGGAATGGTGTCAATTTGAAGTGTAAAAAATAAATAACACATGTCTAACTATAATTAATTATTCCATACATCTACTTTGATCATTATTCTTAATAATTAGTGCTAATTATTTTTCTAGTACAACAGTATGACAATGGGTTCAGCTCTACGTTCAAAAAATTTTTTGGCCCTGCAGCAAGCATGTCCTGCGGTTTTAGATGATATGTTGCAGTATTTGCAGCCTGTTTATAAGTAAGCATAATGTACAAAATAAATAACAAATTTAACATATAATAAATAAACAATTTTACCTTCTACATTGTATAAATTTTAATATTTTAAATTCCATTATTTATCCTAAAATAATCAATCTATTATTAAAATTTTATTTATTATAAATTTTGCATGCACAATTTATTTTAACATTAAGAGGCACATTTTCTTAGAGCCTGTAATGTAAATAGATTACAGCACTAATTTCATAGTTCAAGCAATATATTCCGCTCCTATAATATAACATTTATATTTGTGTATCCTATTTGTAAGCATTAGTGCATTGTTTGTTAATTGTTCATGAGTATGTAAACAAATAAAAAAAACTTTCAGCGAGTACACAGAGCCTCCTTCAGAGACATTGGTACACTCATGGATATCAGCAGCGACATGCGCCTGTAGCTGGCTGTCTCTTGGAGGTGAAGATGCTCCCAATGTTGCGGTTACGTTGCCTGAGCGCATGCCTCTCTGCCGTGCTCTACTCACTGCTGTACATTTGCTCTATACGTGAGTAAAATTACATTTACACAGAATATACTATAAGTCTAATGTTTCACTACCTGATGTGTAATATCCACAATTTTACTAGTTCGCCGGAAGAAGGCGTCATGGTGTAATGGTTTAAATTAAATTTCATACAAAGTATAAATGTATCAAATACATTTGGAGACATGGATACTGCTAGTAAAATATAAAGATACAATTGGCATGATGACTGATTTTCAATTACTGACCTATAATACTCTAGAATAAATAATATTTCCAAAAAACATAATACTTTTGGACAAAATCAAAGATTTTTTTAAATAAACGCAAATGTAATTTTAAATATAAATAGAGTGCCAAAACGGTTACCCGTGTCATGGCGTCTGGTTATGACGTCATGATATTATAAACAGCGAGCACTTAACGAGTGAACTACAGAGTACTTTATATGTGAACTTAACATAACCGTTATACTTACATAGTAGTTTTCTAAATTCTGCTGAACAAAAATGTTTGGCATCAGCTAGAAGCTCTCCCAAAATTAATAAATCAAGTCTAGGGAAATTAGTGTTATTTGCCTTAGTACATTCTTGTTCCATTGTAACTTTTGTTTTACATACACGATAATAAACAACTGAGCAATGATAACCTCGAAATATTTTCTAAACGAACATGAATATATCAAAATATCGATATTTTTTAATAATATTTTGTAGAGCGATCGACAGTTCGATGTTGAAATATAGATATTGGTGTTCGATATTTTTTAAAATGCTTTTGTTTCTCATTTTATCCCGTAAATTATTTGAACCACAACATTATAGTAAATATATTTAAAGTAAAAAACAATTCCTAAGACCCATTTGCAGCAACGTTCTTGTATGAAATTTATATCATGTTCAAGCCTCATTCTATCTATGCATGTTATCTGTAAAGATTTGATATAGATATAGTGATGATTTAGCTTAAATCTTGATCAGAACATTGGTGGAAATGGGCCATTAAACTATAAGCTAACATATTCATAAATATAATAAATTTTAAGTGTCTGTTTGTAATGTCAAAATAATAATATATATAAAGTATATACGGTATTTATAATAAAAAACAAAAACATTTTTTTTAATTTTGTTCTGTATTTTCGTTCCGGATACTCTCTGAAACAGTTGGACTGATTTAAAGCGGACTTTCACTGGCAAATAGCTGAATTCATAAGAAGTAGCTTAGCGTCATTTATTTTGTACTAGCTGTTATTTTGTTATTATTGAACATTTACTGGTAAACAGCTAATATTATAATGAAAAACTTAGGCTATTTTATTTTGTACTAGTTGTTACGCACGACTTTAAAAATAATAGAAATACATATATATATATTGTTATATCTATGTAATTAAATATTTAAAACTTATTGACAGATAATGTATACATTAAATTTTCATTAGGATTATCTTATATAATGTAATTGAGCACTGAAAAGGTTGCATAGTGGATTAAAATTCCAAATAGGTTGCTAATAACAAGCCCAACCTTGGTATGGGAGTAGTATTAAGGTAAAAAGTGGTTTCTTTAATATTGACAGATGGAACGAAGCTGTAAGTGATGTTGCATTAGATGCATGTGAGGCGTGCCTGTCGGCGGTGCGAGCAGCAGGCAGCGGTGCCGAACCCTTTCGGCACCCCGTCGCGGCACTCGAACTGCTCACACATGTTGCTGCACTCACCTGCCCCATCATGCAGCGAGACGATGTGCCCAACTCTATTAACGAGGTATGGATTTACCGAAACTTTGTACTGTTGATATTGAAGGATGTATTACTATTTACTCAATAGTTTCACTGTATAAAATAACAACTGTCTTGATCTTTTAATATCAATAAATCTCATTGTCTAACCTTATATATTTCATGCACTGTTGTATAACTTATTTTACTGAACTCATCTCTTTACTGGTTTACAGAGTGGTTCTATTTTTTTCTCTTTTTAAATATGTATCTATCTTCCACCCTTTTTTCCGGCGGTTTACCACTTGACCACTACGATTAAAAACCTAAAACCGTAATATAACTATTTAATAATAGGGTTTGTATCGCAAACCAAGTTTCTGCAACTTTATTTCCAGTTAATTTTTAACTGTGGTAACCAATGTTTACAACATTATATTCTTAACTAGCTGTTGCCCGCAGCTCCGCATGCGTTTTATTTTATAATTGTACATTAATTCTTATAAGATCAGCTATCTGTTAGTGAAAGTTCCGTGAAAAATGGTTCAAACATTTTGGAGATAGTACTGCAAACGAAGCCATGGGTAAAAGCTAGTCCAAAATAAAAAAACTTTAATTATTTTTTATAACGCTAGCTATCTGTCAGTGAAAATCCCATGAAAATGGGTCCAATCGTTTTGGAGATAGTAGTACAGACGAAGCCACGGATGACAACTAGTCTAAAATAAAGTAGCCTATGTCACCCGCTGTAATTTTAATTATCCGTCAGTGAAATTTCTGTCAAAATCGGTCCAGCCATTTCGGAGATTATCCGGAACAAAGAGACAGACATACATTTTTTAAATTTTGTTTTTGTTATCAATATCGTGTATACGTTCATATCCAATCAGTAAAAATTCGTTATTTTGGTATTACATACAGACACTTCATTTTTATTATATGTATAGAAGATAACACAAGTAATCATTTCTGTGATGTAAACTTAGTTATAATACCATTTAAGATGTCGATTAGATTTCTATTAAAAAAACTTGCGTTCACTACACTCGGACCTCATCAAGTATTACGTGTAATATACCATGAGGAGTAACGCTAATATAAGAAATACTGTATAATATAATCTATCTCATTCTCTCGCGTATTAAAGTCTATAGATGTATATGTTTCTCTTTTTTATTTGTCGCTTTTTCGTTTCATAAATTCAAATCAAGATTCCATCGATTAACAAATCACAATAGGGCTAAAGAAGTCTTTACTTAAAAAAAACTGTGATTGTTCAGGAACTCCTATCGGCACTAATAACTTGTTGCGTCACTCTGGCTGACACGCACTCGCGCGCTCTAGTTGAAGCTATCGAAAACACAGAGAGCACTGCCGAAAATAAAGATAGCGAGAGCACCAAACACGCTCGCGGTTCTCGTCAACTGCTGGAACTACTGTTAGCTGCACAGGCCGCACCGGGCCATTATCCATTGCATGAGACCCGCTCCAATCTTGTGTTTGGCTTTTGGTACACACTGCAGGTAATAAGGAAATAAAAATAATATGAACAAAAAATATACAAACTGTGTAAACTCTTTTTAAAGTCGCTGGGTCTAACGAAAAGCTTCCTATTCCTATAACTTTGAAATTAAGTTTGGGTGATTAGTTAAAAATCCATACCATGATACACTCTTTATAGCGCAACAGCCATTCTTTATTACTATAAAATATGTTCCTAATTAAGACATTCGTAAACATTCTCAGTATTTTTCTTTATGTTTCAAAAAGCACCGATAAAATCTTTACATTAACGAAATTTATAACATAGGCATCTGAAGTAGGCATTCGCTCTTTGCTTTTGTTATTGTTAATTGTCAAACACATGTGTACTATATTACTCTTGGATCGCAGTGTCTCTAGGAAATTATGGTCTCAATTACTAAAAACACTAGGTTATAGTCGTAAACCAACTTTGAAACCTAAATTGGTTAGTAAAAAAAGCGTTACGTGTTGACGAAAAAGTTTGTTTAATATGGCCGTAAAGAAGGAGAAAAAAGAAGTGATTTTGAAATCACATGTAACGAAAAAAAAATGTTGTGTCCCTTAAGTTTCGGTGTAAAGAGTTTATACTTTATATCCTATTTAGAAATTATATCACATTTGTTTTCACTATAACAGTATAAACTCAGTGATTTTATTCACTTTAACTAAAACAGATAAATGTACAATTATATAACTGAAATAAAAAAGAAAACCTTATACAGAAGAAACTGCCACAAAGTGTTAATAATATTTCTATGATACTCTCTTACTCAGCATTATAGATGATAATAAAACTTATGCATTAATAATTAAGCACACTGTCTTGTTATTTTAAATAATTGTGGTTATAAAGTGCTGTCAGTTATTGCACTATAGAGAATTTAATATCTGTTGTTTGTATCATGATTTTGAATGTTAGCAGTTTCCCTTTCATACCTAGGGGTTGTTGCATATTCTTGCATGTGCATACGTTGCGATAATACTAGTTGACAATTGTCAGTAATAATAACCGGCAAAAAATAGTATAGCAGAGTAATTACATCTTCAATAATCTTTTATCTATTTCAAACAAATAATGCAATACATTATTATTATTGAGATGTCGACTTCTATTCAGCATTAATTTCAATCTATACACAAAAATCGATAAAAAATCATTAAAAAGTATACCAGAGATAAATAAAAGTATTTATACTTATTACAGGATGAAATTCTAAATATAATGGATAGCAGCAGGATACTAAACCCTTTCTGGAATGAGATGTTCTCGCGGCTGTTAACGACATTAATAACTAAATCTCAAGCACCACCGGACTCTGCGCTCACAAAAGACGACCTTGAACTATTGAGATGCTACCGGCAAGATATTGGTGACACTATTGTAAGTATTATATCAAAGTGCCATATCAAATATTGTTTAATCATTGTATGTAACATAGTTTTATCTCAAAAGTGATTCTTAGAAAAGATTACTAGATTGATTCATGCACTGACTGGACATGTTACCGTTTAGCTAATGGATAGAGACCACTGTTGAAGTTAAAATCTTATTCTTGGTTTGGAGGCATCAGACAATTGTGGGCTGGATGTTGTCTATGTGGCTGGATGTTTAATCTTAGGATGAGTTGCACCAGTTAATGTTAAAGTTAAAAATTCGGTTAAAGTTATTGTTAGGCAAAAAATAGGTTACACCAAATGACAATGGTTAAAATGACGTCACTATTTAACGTTAACTATTACTGCTCCATGTTGGCCGGTTAGCGTTATTGTTAATGTCAATTTTTGAATCGGTTGTCAAATTCACTAGTTCACTTCATTGTTGCTGAAGATAATGCTTCTTTCTCTAAATAACAAACACAGAATTAGAAAATGCCCACAGGACGACAGAAGCTAACGTTTTGTCGTTACAGGATCGAATTCTTGTATATTAATAATACTTTTATTATATAGTGCATACAAAAATATTTTATATGAAATTTTCAAATATTATTGTAGATTTTAATAAATTGAAAACTTCTTACTTTATACTGTTCTCGAATGTGGTAACCAATGTGGTATTAATTTTCTCGGAATTGGCCATTGATAATAATATATTGATAAAAAAAAATCCCATATACAACTTCACAGAAAAAGACAAAGTAAATAACAGAGCAAAATAATTGTAACAAGTTGACTTTTGCGTGCTGATGACAGTCACAGAATAACAATAGTGACAGTTATAACTAAGTCCTGCCAAGTAAAAATATTAACCTTTTCGATTTTAGGGACTAATTGGTTTATTGAAGTGGCAACCCTAATAACTTTAACAATTACAAAATGTTTGACGGTGCAACTCGTTTTGGCAAATGTAACTGTTAGCAACTCTTGTCATTGTTAAAGTTAACTTTAACAATTACAATAACCACGATTTTGGTGTAACTCAGCCTTAGTGTCGAAAAGTTATTACAGGGATGCAAGAGGACAATCGTGTGAGGAATAGAAGTCAGGAAGACTACGGAATAATATTGAGGTTACTAATTTAGATACTGCTTTGGGTGAGGTAAAATGTACAATGTCTGTAATGCTGTTTATCGATCGCTCCGTGAGGAGGCTATCATCTTGCATTCGCGTAATAGTTTTTATGTCGCCAATATACGTATATAAACGTAAAACCTCACGTAGGTGACAAAAATGTATTGGAATAATATAATGCGTTGTTTAGATGTACTGTTTCGCGATTTTGGGCGAGTCGTGCTGGACGAGCGTGGAACAGGCGTTGCAGCGCGGTGGCGGAGGCGAGGGTGGCGCTGGGGGCGAGGGCGGGGAGGCGTGGCACGAAGCGGCGCTGCACGTGTTCGGAGCGCTCGCGGACGCAGCGCCCCCGCATCGCTCCCCGCCAGCACTGCTCGCGCTGCTGCAGCATGCAGTGAGGCTCGCGCACACGACCACCGATACGAACACGCTCAGCACGGCGCTCGATTGTCTCGGTCAGTTATTTTCTTCCAAGTTGTGATTGCCATTAAGAATAATTAGTATATAGAATAGAATACAGGCAGTTTTGGTCTTTACTATCAACCCACGCACACCCCAACTACGCATCAATATATCCATTTCTTAATAGTTATGTCAATGAATAGTGAATGTTTATAATAATTACATTTTATGGTCTTCTATAATTTACTAATTATTTTTTATTTTTTTTATTAGGGTATACAATATGTAAAAAATATTTAATCAATTGTATTTTATGTATACATATATAATCTATTCCCTTGTACTGCGAGCAGAGAATTCATTGAAATGTATTAAATGCTTGTGACATATATAGTATTTTCACAATATAATTTATACTTTTCAGTGTAATTTGTTAACTCAATTTTATATGATTTTGTAAAATGAGTAAAAGGTAATATATAAATGGTGCAGGGGGCTACGCGACGTGGTTAGGCTCGTTGGAGACGCCGGAGGCTGCAGAATTGAGTCGGGAGTGCGTACGCGCTGCGGGCGCAGCGCTGCAGCGCTGCCCCGCACCGGCCGCACTTGCACTGCGCAAGCTCTGTTCAGATTGCAGCGAATCTGCAGCTACTCTAGCCGCTGATATTGTACACGCTGCACAGGTAACTTTGCTCACTGTCGAAATCAACCTACACAATTTCTAATAAACACATTACGTACACGTTTAGAAGTCAACATGCAATGTATTCCAATCTTAATCCTAATTAATATTATAAATGCGAATGTGAGTTTGTTGGCATGAAATTTTGCGTACACCTTGTCAGGGGTATAGAAAAGGACATGGAAGAGCCGTCATCCAAAAAAATACTGTTTCCGAAGGATAGATTAAATCAACATTAACGCGAATGAAACCGCGTAGCGAAAAGCTGGTATGTAATGTTTTCCTAAGTTAATTATTTTTTTTAAATATAAATGATATATCCATTTTATATACGGTACTTTGCGGGCTTTTAAATACTTAACGGAATAGCGGTAATGTTTTTCGAATATATGAATGTATATCTCTTTGTCAATTTTTTTGTTTTTGTAGAGTTAATAGATTTTAACATATGGCGTGTAGTTAGATTTGTTTCAATTTTAGGAGTGAATGTGAGTGCGCGCGTGTAATCATATATTTGGGTGTGCGTGCGAGCGTGTATGTATACGTGGCCCTGTGTATGTGTGTGTGTGTGTATGGTAAAATAAGGATCGGTCACGGTGCAGAGCAGATGGTGCGGATGGGACGCGTGGGTGCGGCGGCAGCTCACGGCCGCTGCGGGCGCGGCGCTTGCCGCTGCGCCACCGGAGACTGCGGCGCCGCTGCTGCTGGGGCTTGCGCGCACACTGCACGACGACCTCGTCGCTCAGGTACTACTTACCTATATACCACTTAAGTTATCATTCGCTACCTACATAAATATATCTACACAAGACATTTTCGAGATAAGTACCACTTTTTGAAAACTTGCGGTTCTGGTCATTAGTATCTACGATCACAACCATAAATAATTTGAAACCAAATAAACGCATATCAAAGCGAGCCGTGAACTGATTGAAAATAATCATATTATGTAATTTCAAGGATACAATGAATAACGTATTTGAAATGTTAACCTATACAAAAACCGATACTCAAAATTCATTTTTTATTTAATTTTGCGTTTGATCGGTAGTCCTAGTTTGTTGTATTTATGTCATCATATAAATTTCATTTTACAAATCATCGCAATCATTTTCGAGGATCATAGAATGCAATATATACTACTGCCGTTATCGTGATGTTTTTAAATGATGGCATGTATAAACATCAAATACTACTATTTCTAAACATTTACATTAATAAAAAGCTTTTCCTTTCTGTTACTGACAATGGAGGAGTTATCTGCGTAATACCTACACGGCCCCTTATTTGATAACAGAGTCTGGAGCCGAATAAGTTAAACGGTTCAGCGGAGTGTGCTGCTGCGCTGCAGATCACGCTAACGCCGCAGCCGCAGCTCGCAGCGGATCTGTACCGCGTGCTCTCGCCCACACTGCCCGCGCTCGCACATCACCAGACACTCATTGGGGTAATCCACTCTCCATGCATTAATATACCATTACACACTATGTCTCTAATGCTACTCCCATACCTGTGTGTATTAGCACGAAGTTTTTTCTATGGTCACACTAAATGCAGCTGTAGAAAGACGTTGTCGTTATGCGTTACGAACTATCGGATAACATGACTGTACACGCAGCACGATAATTAGGCTGACCGTTTTTATGCACATCAAAGGAATTTATCGGACGCTAATTTAAAGTTTATTGGAAAGATACAGATGTGAGAACGTGTAGTCTGCGCCTTTATCTTAATGATTTTTGACGTCAATTGTAATGCGACAAGTAGTCGAAGCTTCGTCACGCGGATATGGGAATAGCATTAAGGAGATATTTATTGAGTTGAAACTTGATTGGTTCCAATGAGAATAAACCTTTAAAGTCGAATATTCTTTTTTTCTTTCTTTTTCATTACTGGCATCCCAGTCATCTTCAAAGACAGCCAATTTCATGTATTAAATTAGTTTCTTATTATTACGCAGTTCTTCTCCTTATGAAAGTATATTCCAGGCTTTTAGTAATGACTAATTATTATTCAATTAATATACAATAAAGGAGTTGGGCGTGAAGTCGAATGTCAGTGCAATGATTTCCAACGCAGCGTTTCTGATGCAAAAAAGACGGAAAGCAGGTATTTGGGCCAGAGAAAGACTAACAACTACGCTATAGACCGAAACAGATAATAAGATAAAATAAGACAACTGTGTGTGTGCACAACAATAAGAAATTTCACTTTTTTTTAGGTATAATTGCCGTTGTATACTATAGATGCTCTTATTCATGGAAACTTATATAATTGCATATCGTCATATCACTTTCGACCTTGTTTCTAAAAATAAATTTATGAGCTCATGAGGACCATTTCACTTTTTTTTATTACAAGTATATAGACCCTATAGTCATGTGGTTTCCTCGACAATCCAGATAACAGGATTTAATAAAATCTGAAACAGTAAAAGCCTGAATTGAGGACAAAAGTTGGTTTAAACCACAGGTTTCAATGGATGTCTGGTAACAGATTTTCTACTTAAGGGTATCTTGTCTTATTTTTGTCGCCGACATTTTTCACTAAGACTGTAGTATTCCAAACTACAAAAAAAGTCGACCGAGGCTACGTTCTAATACACTGCTGCTGAGTCGATAATGATTACAATCATTGTTCCAGCCGATGTTCAATATACTGAATCAGACGGTGTCAACACTTATGTTAGACAGTATACCGTTCATGTCGGACATCGCACAGCTTTCGGTCACAGCTTTCAATAATTACCCCACTGCAGCAGGACTGGATCTCGTTAAACTAGTACGTATTTTCCTTCTCTATAAAGAAATTTAGATATTTATAGGATTAAAATGACTAAAAATTAGATCAAAACGTCTTCTTAAACTGTCAAAATATCGGACTTATATTTTAAACGCTTCTCATTTATATATAAGTAGTCGAAGACAGAACAGTTCAGTGCCTTTTTCTCATATAAATTGCTTTATAATTTTCAATATTTTTTTTTCTGTTAAAATAAAATGTTAGGTGTTGAAAGATTTTTCAAAGTTAATTCAAGTTATTTAAATTTTAAGGAACTACGATTTTTCTAACCATTACGCGTTCAACGCTGTTTGTTTTCTTGCCGTGAAGAAGTCGGACAAGCGGTATGGTGCGTATATGCAGGAGATAAAACGGATAAAATTGGTTACAAAGAAATTTCGTAAACAAAGTATACTTTATGCTTAAATGACTGGACGGATTATAATGAAATGTATTTGTATTGTGAAATATAAACATTCTTTTTCTTAATGTAGTCCAGCGAAGAGGCTCGATATGTATTATGTATATGAGCTGTTTGGTTATTATAGTATTGAGTTTAGAGTCGTATAATATTCGCAGGTAGTACTAGTGATGGGGGGTGATTGGGAGGGGACAAGCGCGTTGCTGCACGCGAGTGTGTCGCAGAGCGCGCGCGCAATCGCCCCCGACCCGTCGGCGCGGGCGGACCTAACCGAGGGACTCTTCACGATGCTGCTCGCCATCACCAAGAAGCGTCCGAACTACATGCACTGGATCGACGATCTCTTATCTGATCTGGTCGAGTTGGGTACGTACTACCGTAATACTATAAAAATTAAACAGACTAGATCTCTAATATTATTTTTTTATTGTTTGGTGAATCTTCAAAATCTGAAAGTTGCTAGTGGGTGACAAAAGGAAAGAATGAATTTGATCGAATGAAATGAAATTAATGTGCTAAGGCTGTATAGCTGTACTGTATAACAATATGGTATGTAATATTCAAAATGGGCTCCAGGCACATGTTAACTTTGCATTATGTTCTTTGCCTAATAATCCATTGACATCTTTTCAAGGATCAATAATAAAAATAACGATCCTTGTAAATGTGACCTGATTTATGAATATTTATTTACCTTTAATATATATATATATATATATATATATATATATATATATATATTTAAGTTGTTTAATATGTACAAACTCTTAAGATAGCCTGTGGAACACGTTATGAGATGCTTTAAGATTGACTTTCAATCTGAGAATTGTACAGTTAAGAGATGTTAATATAAATATTTCTAAGACTTAGTATAATCATGTGTATGTATATGCCCCATGTGTTTTTTATTTATTAAACGAAGGATATATAATGGTCTTTGTATATTATACTGCCGTTCTAAGAAAAGGGGTGCTTATATGATTTTTTGCAAGTCAGACTTTTCTCCGAGTTCTATTTTAGTATTAAGTATATATTAAGTAAGTTAAGTATATACAAAGGCTGACCTGGTGAAGGTTGCGAAAATGCTCTGCTGCAGTATGCCGTTGTAGTGATGTTTATGTGAGACCCATGTCCAGCAGTGGACGTGTATTATCTGATTGTATGTATGGAGTATGTGATGTGTAATTACGTATGCAGCGTGCGTATGCGTGCGCATGTGGGAGGCGGGCGGGGCGCGCGGCGCGTGCGGGTGGCTGGCCGCGCTGGCGCCGCGCCGTCCCGACGTGTTGCTGCCGCAGGCTCGCGCACTCACAGCTCACGTGCTCGCTTGTATAGGTATCCATTTTTCCACAATACACTAATCAAATTCACGATAATATATATCTATCTATTTATCTCTTAAGGAACCGAATCATTTTTAACTTTTACTTATTATTAAAAAAGCATGAGTAATTTATAACGCTATTTTGACCAATATAATGGTGATCCTTACCTAATTCAATATTTGAATTACGTTTGGTATTTAATCTGGATCATATTTGCTCTTTACAGTATTACATTTCAATGAATATTTTACAAGATTTTACAGATTTAGTAAATACTTACAATAACCAAAAAATGTTTGTTTGACGATGCTTCTTTGACTTTAATGAACTGTAAATATCATAGCGTCAAACATGGATCCAAATCGTTTAATCTGTGATGCTACTTTGTATATGCCATCTGTGCAAAGCTGGGTGGATTTTTTTTTATATTATAGGGGACAAACGAACTGGGGGGTTACCTGATGGTAAGTGATCACCGCCGTCCATAGACACTAGCAACACCAGGGGAGTCGCAATTGCGTTGCCGGCCTTTTAATATATGTGGGCCTCCGGCGCTCACACTTACCGAACGAAACGCAACAGTGCAAGCACTGTTACTTCACGTCGGTTTTCTGTGAGAGGGTGGTACTACCCCGGGCAAGCGGACCCATTCATGCTGAAACCAGTAATAGCTTCAGCGTAGCTCTACCACCTACAAAGTTATTTATAAAACGTTATGTACTTATTACATAAAGCCAGATAGCATTAAGGTTAGTTCTAAGGAAGCATCATCTCGTATTTCATATTTGCTCATGATCTTCTGTATCCAATTTTTCATCAATACTTATGCTTCTATCAAAATAGATTCAATAGTAATGTCGATTTTACTAATCTTGCGACTCATTGATGTCATCAGAATTAATTCCTATATTTTTGTTGTCAATCTTTTATATAGTCGGTTCGAATATTAACATTTTAATCGAATTGTAGGATAGTGTTATGTCGGGACGTGTGAAACTTAACACATTTATAAGCGTACTGACAATGTAATAAAACATGCTTGCTTTATGTAGGAACATAGGTAATATCGTCGTCAATGTTATCTTAAATTTGTATTTTGTATGTGTGTGGGTATTGTGTATGACGCAGGCGGCGTGACTCCGCGCAACCAGATCGAGCCCCTGGCGGAGCTGCTGCTGGCGCTGAACCGCACGGCTTGGCGCAGCGAGCACGGCGACCTCGCGGCCTGGCTGCGGCACGCGCTCGCGCACGCCGACTTCCCCACGCCGCACGCCACCGATGCGCACAAGCAGGCGTTCATCACCGCGCTCCTCAAGTACCTACACCTACCTACCTATCTACGCCTTCCGCCTCAGTTCCAATCACGGCGAACCCAAACTTTCCAAGACCTATTGAAATTATGTCGATATGTATAAAACAACTTTGGTCTATCTTATAACATTTAGGCTGAGTTGCACCAAAATCGTTGTTATTGTAATTGTTAAAGTTAACTTTAACAATGACAAGAGTTGCTAACAGTTACATTTGCCAAAACGAGTTGCACCATCAAACATTTCGTAATTGTTAAAGTTATTAGGGTTGCCACTTCAATAAACCAATTAGTCCCTAAAATCGAAAGGGTTAACATTTTTTACTTGGCAGGACTTAGTTATACCTGTCACTATTGTTATTTTGTGACTGTCACCAGCACGCAAATGTCAACTTGTTACAATAATTTTGCTCTGTTATTTACTTTGTCTTTTTCTGTGAAGTTGTATATGGGATTTTTTTATCAATATATTATTATCAATGGCTAATTCCGAGAAAATTAATACCACATAAGTTACCACATTCGAGAACAGTATAAAGTAAGAAGTTTTCAATTTATTAAAATCTACAATAATATTTGAAAATTTCATATAAAATATTTTTGTATGCACTATATAATAAAAGTATTATTAATATACAAGAATTCGATCCTGTAACGACAAAACGTTAGCTTCTGTCGTCCTGTGGGCATTTTCTAATTCTGTGTTTGTTATTTAGAGAAAGAAGCATTATCTTCAGCAACAATGAAGTGAACTAGTGAACTTGACAACCGATTCAAAACTTGACATTAACAATAACGTTAACCGGCCAACATGGAGCAGTAATAGTTAACGTTAAATAGTGACGTCATTTTAACCATTGTCATTTGGTGCAACCTATTTTTTGCCTAACAATAACTTTAACCGTATTTTTAACTTTAACATTAACTGGTGCAACTCAGCCTTAGTGTTTTTCGTCATTCAATACATATAATAAAGCACTAAAATAAAAAGAAAAAGATATCTCCTTTAAATATATTTTAGACGAATGTATCGTCATCATCTTACCCTGATCCCACCTAAGTAGGGTCGGCACAACACGTTTTCCTTTTCCACTCTCCCCTGTCTGATGTCATCTCAGTATTCACAACTTATATACACATATCATTTTTCACACAATACATCCATACATTTGTTTGGTCTTCCTCTATTCCTATATAAGTCCACTTTCAAACTCAAAACTGTAATTGTTATGCTAGTCCCATACCTGCGCGACGAAGCTTTGGTCACTTATGCTGCTAAAAAGTAACCTCAAAATTAATTCCGATAAAGGCGTAGAATAACGTTTGCACACTATTGTCATTTCAATAGTATCTCGAAATTAGCGTCTCCAAGTTCCTTTGATGTGTGTAGAAACCGCCGCCCCAGTTATCGTGCTGCATGTATCGTCACGCAATCCGATAGTTCGTAACGCACAACGATAATATCTTCCCACATCTGCATTTAGTCTGACCATAGACAAAACTTCGTGCCAATACACGCAGGTATGGGAGTAGCATTACATGAATGACTTTCTCTTCTTATAACATGCCCCGTACCATACTAACCTATTACTCCTCAACTTCTCTGTCACTGGTACTATATTGAATGTATCGTTTTCCCTTTCCATATTTTAGTCGAGTTATCTTAACAGTCAATATCTTATCGAATCCAACTGGGAATAAATTATTTTAAAATCAAAAAATATTCTCGACTATTCAGTTTTCATATTTAGGTTGTATAAAATCGAAAGCGATAAAGTACGTCGGACCAATTAAAAAAATAAAAATAAAACAAATAAATTTTAATTGTATCCATAGATAACCATGATGAATATTTTTACTACTAGCTGTGGATGAATTTAAATTATACCAAGTCGGCAAAATTAAAAAGAAAACACATAGTCATCTCATTTTTTACCACATGCCAATTATTCCATCAACCCCTTTATCGGCTTTGATTTTATACGACTCATTTAGGGCTTATCAAGATAAAATTAGCACTTCGTTCTTTCTAACTACACTTGTGAGGTCATGGGGTAATAATAAATCGATAGATTTTCTAATAGATATATTTATTACAGAGAAAAAAGCAGCAAAAGGCGGCTGCTGGAAACAGTACGCGAATTCTCACTGGTGTGTCGTGGCCTTATCGGGACCGAGTATGCGCGGCAAACCCTTGCCTCCAAACAACTAGTCACCTGAACACTTCTCTAAAAATAATTGTTTATTAAAAACCCGTGGTCTCGCGTTTTATTAGAATTGTAAAGAAAACAGAAGCAGAAAGCAAAATGTGATAATCGTTAGAGACATATAATAAATGTATTTCTTAGAAAATAATTATAGAACATATTTATTAACGATATTAATTTTGACTGTTTATTTAGTTTTTAACTATTATATTAAGTAAAAGAAATTGCAATTATAAAACTACAGATGGTCTCTTAACAGACACTCATTTATTACGTTTAAAAATATATAAATAAGATTGTAATTTATCAGTAGAATAAAAATACAGTTAGTTTAATAATAAAACTAATCTGATATGCCGTGACGTCTTTGATTCTTATTTACGAGTAGATATTTATTTTTAGGTAATAAATAATTGTTTAAATTGTAACGAGAGTTGCCATATGAACTGGGTAACAATAAAAGACAAGGGAAACACGAGGCAGGAACTGTAAGATTACCGAGAAGTTACATAGGACTGACGATTCCTTTTGATATTGAAGGTGAAACTTACTATACGAGGTTTTTATATTGCATCGAATTTGTTTTGGCCGTCCATCCACTAATGGCTCATATTTCTGTACTTCTTCTACCTATGCTATCGTTGTTGTATGTACTCACTTTAAGCGCACCAATAGAATGTATTGTAAATCGTAGAAGTAATTACAGAGGTAAATGCGTTTAGAAAAAGTACAGAGCCAATCATATTTAAGTGTTTTTATGATACTGAGCACCAGAGACCATACAGTTCAATAAAAAAAATGATTAATACCCTAAAACCTAGCAACCCAGCTTGTAATTAAAAACTGTAGGTCATAAAAGTCAAATTTTGTATCTTTCATTAATTCCTCGTCATTCCACTATGACTTCACTAAATATTTATAGAAACGTTTAATGTCAACGAATAATTTAATTTCGTGATGGACCAGTTATTTTATTTTTAATCTATATATATAAATAAAATGAACTCTAAAAAATACCCTAACATAAAATTAATCTCAGTCGAGTTGTTAAAAGTTCACTGCCGTTGTAATGCTACTTTCATACCTACGTGTATGTATCGGCACGTAGTTTTGTCTATAGTTGCAATACATGTGTGGGAACACATTATCGTTATATGTTACGAACTATCGGGCTGCGTAACGATAGACTCGGCACGATATCTGGGTCTGCGTTTTTTACACACATCCAAGGGACTCGTAAACGGTAATTCCGGGTTATGACAAAGCTGTGTATTTTTATTTTGCGCTTATATTGAAATTAATTTTGAGGTTCGTTTTAGTGCGCCATGTAGCCATAGCTTCGTTACGCAGATACGGGAGGAGCATAAGGAAAACGGGCACATAAAACAAAAAAAAGATTGGAGAAACTTCAAAATAAAAAATACGTAACCTACGCCTTAACTCCTTTTTTGATTAATTGCAATTTGAGAATAGAAACTGAAGAATAACTAAATAATAATATAAGATCCATATTTTTTTCTGATTCCGATTGTGTGTAAAACAAACTGCAAATACGCCACATGTCTGTGAACGACACAAAAGAGAACAAAATTTTATTGAAGTATTCGTTTCTTACTACACAATTATCCTTATTATTCATGGAATGAGATACGTCAAATATAATAACGTAAACCTGAAAAATATAGTACTTATAGAAGTAATTTATTAAAAATTTCAATTTCATTGTAGGATATAGAGGTTGATTAATTTCCTTGTAATATTTAAGTGGTACGTTTGGTATTTATCGATCACAAAACCATTCCCTACGGTAGTATACCGGGATACAGTCTGTTCTTAAAAACTTAATGTAATTCATAACTGAGCTTTGTAAAACTAGAACACTATATAACAGGTTTTGTCCATTTTCTTCTTTCGACCCTACTGTATAGTCAAAATGTGCTCAACCTGTAATAGTTTATAAATAAGTTTCCTTGTTAAATCTCATCCTTTCTTACTAATGATTTATTCTGCGTAAAACAAGGTGACAATAGCCATAGCTTTATGTTATGTAATAAAAGTTAATCTAATAATAAACGATGTACATAAAGATGTGGATATTGTGTATAGATTTAGAAAAATATTTCGATTGTATATTAAGTATTTAAAGTAGAAATAAAATGTTCAGTAATTCAATATAGTAAGTTTTATTTCACCATAATATATATTTAAACATACATGATTTACATAAATATATCAACAATTACTACTGTCTTAAAAATACAATTTCAAATATTCGAAAGATACATGATGTTTAAATAACGAACCTACCATTATATTAATGATAAATTTTATATACCATGATAACAAAAAGGAGTTTAAAACTTAGATCGAAGTAACAAAAGTAAGATCTTGAATTGAAACATGTGGAGTCTTGAAAAACATATTAGATTGCAGTAAAATAAATTTAGGATATAGGTATATGAGAACTTAAATATAAGATCACAGCAGAGTTAACAAAAGTAATGACTTTTAGATGGAATTTAAAACATGGGTAGTCCCAATCAACCTTTAGATTGATTACTTTATTAAATATAATAAACGAAATCAACAGCAAGTAGGAGCACCTTCGAAATTGTAATCAATTTAGTATCAATTCAACAATGAAATAAAATTAACGTGCTCTTCTATCACTTAATTAATATCTACATTAAAATTTTCAGAGAACAATAATACATTTCAAACATGAACAAATGACAACGAAATGTCTTTTATGAATCTACTCAGACAAATGATACAATTATTTCTTGATGTCGAATCATGGTACATATATACGATACTGAACAGTTCTAAATAACTTACATCAATATTACCTTGTTCAACCTATTTAAATGCAACGGTAGAACTGAAATTAAAAGCAACAGCGTGACAATAATTAGCAATATATCATGGGAAAATCTAATCCAAAATACCTAACAATATCCTTTAATGATATATTTACACAAGGATGTTGATATTAAATTTCATTTATATACATACGTCATAATTCTAAAATTTCACAAACAACCTTAATTAATACTGCTATACAAACGACAGCAAATTCATTTTCTTACTATTCCGTTGAGGTTCTCATAACTCTGTCAATATCATGTAGATAATTATTCAGATTAAAAAAAATACTATATATAAACCGTAGATATTATATTTTTAAAACGTTGAGATTACAGAAATCCTATAATTGAAAACATGAGTGGCAGTGATATGCAACATTTTGTCTCTTTTATGCCCTGAGATGAAACTTTTATGTTCATACTAGCTGTGCCCGCGACTACGTCCGCGTGGAACCTAATGCAAAAAAGCTGTGATTGATACAACAATCTGAATGTATATCTGTTTATCTTGTAAATTTGTAATCCGACTCGCGAGATACGTGTGGTACTCAAAACAACAGTTAGCCGTGCTTCAGACACCTGCTTATATTTATATGATCGACATACAGACTCTCGAATCTATCAAATGAATCTTATAAATGAGCCGTTTGCTGTAAAACACAGAAATAATCTCATTGTTATCTATACTCTTCATTGCAATAATATTCTTAACGCCAGTAAACCAATAAAACGATAAATTTAGCGACATCTGTTGTGAAAAAATGTAGTCTCTTATTGCTTCTAAAGACAATTTTTATAACATTTATGTTCAATGAATAATTTTAGTCTCTTTATTTTTTTATTATAAATTAAAGAATATAGGTATAATTGTCCTAAAATGTAATAAGATTTAATAACTTGTAATATTTACAACACAAAATTAATTAGAAATGTACAAATTTAATCATAAACATTATGTCATCAAAAATAAAAATTATATTTTACTTACACAAAGTACAAACTCTGAATTTATAGAAATATGTAATATATGTAATTTGCCAATTTTTGGATTATATATTATAGTAGTAATAGATTTAGAAAATGGCTTTTGAACGCCATCTATTAGCATTAATGCATATTAATTAATTACTGAACTTCTCAGAAAATTATAGTCGAAATAAACCTAACAAACACAGAAATAATCTCATTGTTATCTGTACTCTTCCTTGCAATAATATTCTTAAGACAGTAAACCAATAAAATTATAAGTTTAGCGACATCTGTTGTCGTCAAAAATGTAGTCTGTTATTGCTTCTAAAGACGATTTTTTCTTACATTTATGTTCAATGAACAATTTTGGTCTCTTTATTTTTTTTTATTATAATAAAAAAAATGTCATAAAACGTGACAAGGTTCAATAACTTGTAATATTTACAACACAAAGCTAATTAGAATATTACAAATTTAATCATAAATCTTATGCGATTGAAAAATAAAAATCATATTTTACTTATACAAAGTCCAAAGTAAGTTATTCAATTTATAGAAATATGTAATATTTGTAATTGGCCAATTTTTAGATTGTATATTACAGTAGTAATAGATTTAGAAAATGGCGGTTGAATGCCATCTATTAGCAATAATGCATATCAATTAATTACTGAACATCTTAGGGTATTAATATTTATTTATCTGAAAATAAAATATTAACCATTTTTCTTTCGTTCTATGTCTTAGTAATGTAAACAGTGGCAATGTTTATTTATGTTATAAAATACCCTGGTTTTTAGATGAGGCTAAAGTCCATTTACTTATCTATTTTTCTCTCGTACTTAACTCCCGTCGTCATTAAAATTACAATGACTTTTGATAGAGTGAATCGCTTTTAATGAAACAAAAATTTTATGTTGCTCCAGAATATGCTTGATTATTTTCATGCTAGTGTTTTATCAGAAACCTAGTAATTTACCACTGATGCCTGTTCAAACAAACAGACAGACAGACAAACATTTCTAAAAATTATCGAAATGGGTTCTATTACTTATTCCTAGACACCTGCAACAATTTTTTTCTCAAAATTCAAAAAAAGGGACACACGTTGGATTTACATTCTTATTATATGTATAGATATGTATTATGTTCTTACAAGATTAGCGCAAATAAGCTTACAAATGAAGAATAAGTGAAGTACCAAAATTAAATTCATAATATAATCAAAGATAACTGTACGATGATAAAGTATACTGTATAATTACAAAATTTGTGACATATCACTTTCTTCCACTGATGCCTTCAATTTATATTACCACCTAATATTATCAATAGTTAATTGAACAACACCTAATTACATAAAATCTATCTAGACTCACTGTCCAACATGTTTATATCACTGGTGAATTGCTTCATTTTGACACACTCCCATTGGGTTTATTCCTATTCGTATTCTCATTGGAATCAGTTTCCAAAACTTCCCTGATCACTGAGCACCAACGTTTCAGTTTACGCGTGTGTCGAGCCATTCGCATCGCTTTAGCAATGCGAGTCTTCACCAGTTTCGATATAAAATCATCGAATCACGAATCCGAGTTAGCCCCCTCCGGGTTCTCCAAATCGGAACGTGAGATTTCCACGTGGAATTTCAAGAACTTCTCCGGTTCGCAATTTCTGTTTTTGAATCTCAAGAAATTTAGTGCCTGGTCGAGGTTGAGATGGAAACAGTCCTGGCGATTTAGGTTCAAGGATGGACTCTCGAGATCACTATGTGTCACTCTCGTGTAGACGAGTTTGCGTGCGTGATGTTGTCCATCCACACGGACCTATAATAACAATATTTTACTAATATACGTCAAGCTCAAAAAAGCATGTTCTGTTATAGAATAAGTCTCAGATCACTTTTTAAAATAAAAATTATATTCGAAGGACACTTTTAATAATGGTTACAGAGATTTATTTGTGGCATCAACGGAAGATGTTAACTGGTGAGCTTCTAGACTTGTAATCTTGGATAAACATGGTTCAGAAGAGATAAAGTCAGTGAATATATTCGTAATTTTTATGTCATAATTAAGTTGTTCGAATGACGCATAATAGGCATAAAACAGTTCAGCTTTTTCTTTCCTTTGTTTGCCAGCCGGCTTTCTTTATTTTATTGAAGTTATACTTCTCTTAGCGCGTTAAGGAAAAATGATGAGAGTAAATTTTTACGATGCGCGCGCACACCGTCACGAAGAACCGACACCTAAAGTTAGCTTTAGTCAACATCTTATTCAAAAAAAGTATGTATATATTAAATACCTTTTTTTTTTGTTAATGTCGTTTTTTCTACAAAATTAAATAAATGAAATTTTTGAAAAGATTTTTATCTTGTTACGCCAAAGTATAACTTCTAAAGCGTGTACATAAGTACACACATACTTTTTTTAATTTTTTCTTTAATGGCAATTTATGACTTTTGAAAAATAATTTGTAAATAGTTGTTTTTTCACATAACATCGGCGAGTCAAAGTCTTTAAAGTCTCTATTCATTATACTTTACACTCCTTACGGCTATAATATTTGTACAATTCAGTACAGTGAATACAGTTTTTACACTTTAGGAGAAAAAAAAATACAGATAATAATATCTATATATTAAATTGTGAAGAAATAACTTTGACCACCTTCTTATTGAAATCTGAACTCTAGTACTAAGTAAAGAGACACTAACGAAATGGTTATTTTTCAACATAATTTCTTTTATTAATTGCATTGTATGAAACTAAAATAGAATCAACATTTTATAGTGAATAAAATTAATTAAATATGCATATATACCTCGTACATAAAATTGTTGGCCTTGCATTTTGGTCCAATATAAGACACATAGACAATAATACCCCAAATGGGGAAATCCACGTCAACTCTCAAATGGAAGAATTCATCGTACGCCATTATCAGCCAGTTATCATGTTGTTCCGCGTTCACTTTCATCGAGAAATTGTGCTTTTTACCGATTACCAACATCGAGAAATGTTTGGTCTGAAACAATTCGAACGGCATTGTTACGCGTCAATGAAATTATATTATATCATAATCCTTTAATATATATTAACAAATAGTTATCATTATGGCAAATATCTTATTGAATAAACTGAAATTATCAATATTGTAGATTTTGATGTATTTATTATTTAAATGTATTTATAACGACCTAACCATAATAAAAATGGGTTACAAAGAGTTAGTGTTCGGATTTATACAACAGAACTTCTATTTAGGTCTAATATGTTATTTATGCACCGCATGAAATTTAAAATTTTATTAGAAAAACATAAAGATTCAGTTCAATTCTAATCAAACACAAGCGAATCAACAATACAGCTGTTAGCGACTGATTATGGTAACCATTTTGAGTAAAAACCATCCACCAACCATTACAAAACCAGTAAATTGTATCAATCTCTTTCTTCAGTTAGTATTAGCTGTCAAAGTGACGTCAATATGAAATGATAATAACCTGGAAATGATGGGCTAGTTCTGAATATGGCAGAGGCAAGCGCTGAGAGCAACTGAGTGCGGGGCAGTTGTACTTGCGGGCCGGACAGCTCGCCTCGTGCGGACCGCGACGCCGCAGCTTCACCTCGCGACCGCACCCGTGCCGACACGGGTACCGCAGCATCTCTGCGACCTACACACCAATCAATATCACCTCAAATTACCTTGTACGACATCACACTCATTGCCACATTATTTCAGTATAAAGGTGTTTATGCAATACATATCGGGTAGCCTAAACATTGACGCATCTTTACAAACATTTTAAACGTTAATATAATACACGTTTCGCCTATTTGGTTGATTTATTTAAGCAACTGCAAAGTATACACTGTATTTCTAGCAAACACAAAACAATGTGTGTCCCTGTCACTCCCAAAAGCTTGGTCGTGTGCGAAAGAAACGGAAATCTTATTTATGTTGCGTGTGAAATGCAATATCATGTCGTGCGTTCGTTCGTAGACATTACATAATATATTACTTCTATCGGACGTACCAGCTTTAGTTAATTGACACCTATATAAAAGTATAAAAAGGCACTTTTTTACACGAATGAATAGTTTAGAGCTGATTTCAAATTCACGAAACAAAACAAAAAGACACGGAAACTGTTATTTCATATGCCTATGGACATGCTTCTTACTCTCTCTCTCACAAACTGAAATAACGAAGAGATATCGAGAATGCGTGTGCGTGATTCGAGTTAAACTATAATTGCATATAAAGTTTGTGGAAATGTAATTTAACGTAACGTACGTTTAAATACCAGACACAGCATTTATCCATGAAAGACCCAGGAGCGGTACCGATTTTAAAGAAAATGAAACTAACGTGAAATACAGTAATGTCACACGCGACTTTATGATATTTTTATTTTGACTTTACCGGGACTCTCGGGCTAAATCGCTCGAGGTCATCAACGTCGGTGTCGGCCATCAGTCCTGGCTGCACAAGAATAACATTCGTGGGGAGAAAGATAAAATCAAATGTCGTTTCATAAAATATTTACATATAGAATACAATACATTTATTTTTATTACTGTGGTAACATGAATCGAGTAGTCTGCATAAAGGCTATTCATGTATCACGTAAGCACTAAAAGGGGAGGAGGGAGGAAGAGAAGGGCGGGAGGGAGGAGTGTCTTTGAATTGCTTATTTTTGAGTACAAAACGGGTGGGGGAATCTGGATCTGTAAGCTTGATATGTGAAGCGCGCCGTTTTATACACTGAACGACCATCGCCCTAGCGAACCACTATAAATAAATTCTTTTATAGATTATAAACACCTTATTTCTAAACGAGTAAACAGCTGCCCATGAATCAATAAGGAAACCAGAACAGATTAAAAATACTTATGTAAATGTTTATGTAAACAGAGTGGGGAGTGCAAGTGAGGATTGGGAGTAAATACATTGCTTACTTTTCCTGACTAGGAGAAGGGTGCAGTCAGAGATAACAAAAATATTATTTACGGAATACTTGAACGGCCCCAAACCTACACTGGCCACCAAATTACACATAGCCCGATAAACGAAAAGTGACAATTGCCAAACGAATCGGCACTTTTTAATTCTGGCATAAGAATGCTCAAAACTAGTTTCTCGTTATGTCGCAGTCGAGAAAATGGCATAAGCCACTGAATACATCTAACACATACGAGTATAGAATTTTAAAATACCCTTTGCAAGTGTAGAACTATAATATAACTCGTACAAGTCAAAGCCGGCAAAGTATGGGGGTTGTAGGCAGAGCAGGGGGATGGTAAAAAATTAAATTAATATGTGATTTTTTATTAGCGTCAAAATATTTACCGTTATTATGTATTAATACAATTAAACGTTTAGTTTTTTTTTTAACAGTCACATATATTTTGCTGCGTTTTGTTTTAGACAACTAATATAACATATCTCCTACCGAACGCACCCAAAAATATTTACTTCGATATCTTATGATGGGAACTTCCTATAGCTTAACTAATTTGCAAACATCTTCAATTTCTACCATTCTAAGTACTTAATTTATTAATAATGCGCTGTCTTTTTTTTCTAATTTGCGCATTTCTACATAACACTATCCTTATACAAATTTTAATTTACTTTTATTAAATTCCTGTTTAACCCATATGAAAGACATTGATATAAAATACTGTGAATAGTCCTGTCAGTCAGTAAAAGATTTTTTTTAATGGGTTCAGCCACTTCGGAGATAAAACTAAAATCAAATTAAAAAATTGGTTAGTCAATTTAGGCATGAACGCTTATGAACGTCAAAACTACCACCGGTTCGGAAAACAACCCAGTCATCGAAAAGAAGAAGTTCATAGAAAGAATGCATTCTTTAATTTGATTTATATGCATAAATTAATAGTATTAGGTATAAATGTTTGTTTTAAAGGCTACTGGTGCGCAGGTTGATAGATACTGACCCCCTCCATGGCGCGGTTGCGTACGGAAGAGAAGAGGGAGCGGCAGACGGGGCAGGCGGAGAGGCGCGCCTGACAGCGCCCGCACACGAGGTGCCCGCGCCGGCACTGCGATATCGGCGGCTCCATCCACTCCAAGCACACCGGGCACTCCAGCAGCCGGAGCAGACCCTACGCAATACGACATATCTTCAACCCACTCACTGCCGACGACCACCCACGTACTGGCTCCACTTTTATTTTATTAGATATTTCAAATTATAATAGCGACACGCTATGATGACCGTTTTGACGTTTGTCCGCACATATAGTTTCATAAAAATTAATAACTACGTTTGAAAGTGCAAATTGCTGTTCTTTAACACTACTATATAGTTAAGTATTATTATAATAATATAATATTACTTACTTGATTGAATTCCTTGACAGAAACAATCTCCCCACTCTGATCGGATGCTGAAATTTAATTTATTTTTGTATGATTTTAAATAATGTATTGTTATGAATAGTATCAAAATGCACTATTTTAGAACAATCTAGAATCTTCTACAGTGAAATACCGTGTATAGATTCGTGAAAAAAGATAAGACGCCTTTATTGACAGAACACACACATTCATTTGAAAACTTATAGCTTCGAGTTTTATAAACAAATAAATCCTAAAAATGATATGACTTGAAATTTGTACCCTTTATTTAATAATTGTTATCGGTCTATCTAGAAATTTCGACCACTCATTTTTATTAATACGCTTAAATTAATTTCACCTGTATGTTTGTAACTGACTCTTTTTTGCATATTTGGAACTAACTTCTTTAGTGCCTATTTTATCCTACTTTAAGCGATCAGATTTGAATGAAACTTGGCACTCATGTTGTGCAAATCAAACTAAACAGCGTAAAATAAATTATAGTTAAAAAAACTAAACAACACGCTTGTAGAGATAATCAAACTAAAAATTAAAAACTAATTCTTAGCATAAGAATAAAATTACTGATGAGAAGATTCATGTCACTATTATAAAAACGTGGGGTTCTTTATATGATACCCCATCAGGTTTATCGAGTATATAAACAAGCATAGACCAATGACAGTTCTGTACTGAAAATTAAAGCAGACACTAGAAGCGACAACAATAGTAACTTAACAGGACTGCAATTCTAAATTTATGGTGTGAAACATGAATTTCCCTTATAATAAAATACCATATACAATTTGCAAATTAATAATCGAACTAATTTACCATTTTTCTTCTTCTTGCCACCAATTGTTTGAGCTTCTGTAGATGTTGCATGAGAAGCACTTGTACTCTAAAAAAAACAGTAACAGTTGTTGTCATATAAATAAAAAAAAAATGAAATGTATGTTTACATGTATCCCGCTCGGATTCTATGTGGATTGAAGTCATCAGTGAATTTTTATGAAAATGATTGTGTCAGGCACAACAGTTATGTATTTTCATGTTCATCTGGACGGTTGAGTGGAAAAGAGAAGTGGAGAATCAGGTAGAGGATTGGAGAATAAAGTGTAGAAGAGCAGGAGTGGGGAAAGTGGAGTCAAGTAGATCTTGTGCTAAACGTCTATCATGTTCTCCTTCAGTTTTATTCAAAAGCTAGTTTCTCATATTCATCCATTTTCGAGCACTTCGTCAATTAACACTGGATCAAATTCTAGTTAAAATCTACACATTGGTAACTATTTTTTATATATTCAAAGAAGTATAGGGTGTCTAAATTAAAAAGGGATAAATTTACTCAACTTACCGGATTTGGTTCATGGTTAGCGTTCCCGCCCACATTCGCAACCACATTGTTATCTTTTCTATTCGTCGGTAAATCCTCATGGATCTCAATTACCCCTTCTTCGTGAGTTATGGTTCCTACTGAGGACTCCGCTGCCGGATCTGTGCAATAAATAATATATAGATAAATATTAACTTGATCAAACGAGTGGCTCAACGATTATTATTTTTTGACTACACCATACTTGGCTTATGCTTTACAGTGACTCTAATTGGACCAGAATAGAAAAGTAGTTGACTGTAACCTACAAGTAGCCAATACCTTTTTGTTAAAGGTCCTTTTTATTTTACTGTGTACTAGCTGTGCCCGCGACTTCGTCCGCGTGGAACGGAATACAAAACACAGTGATTAATGAAATAATCTGAATTTATATCTGTATATCTTATGTATTTGTAATGTAAAGTGTCAGGCTAAAAACTAATAATGGTCACACCCCTTTGTCACTTCAATAATAACTCAAAATTAGGGTTTCCAAGTTACTTTGATGTGTGTAAAAACCGTGGGCCATGCTATAGTGCTGCATCTGTCGTCATACAGTCAGATAGTTCATAACATACGACGGTAATGTGTGCCCACACTTAAAATTATTGCAAACATAGATAAAACTTCGTGACGATACACGCAGGTATAGGAGTAACATAACACTAATATTCTCATTTAACAACTGTAAAAACAGTATTAATACCTGGACTGTCCAAAACCATAAATATTTAAGTTCTATACAAACGAATGTAGACCTTAGGCATAGGTCAATAGACTGTAGGCAGCATACGCTTAAAAAAAACCTGATTTGTTACAAAGCTTTGAAAAATAACAAATGATGTATTGTAAAATAACAATTTTCATGTACAATGTATTTTTAAATTATTTTTCATTTCTAAGATTTTTTTTTTATTAAACCATGAAATTACAATGTACGATGTAGTGAAATTAAAAAATAATTGATAACAAAATCTGCCATTTTGAGATCTGAGTCTTAAAAAATCAGCCGACGGCTTATAATATTCATTCATATATACTTTACATATCTCATTCTTATTTTTATTTTATGTTATCCTTTCTTTTGTTTGCACTGCCTGCAGACTTTTTCTCCAAGGTACCGCTGGAAGAAAATGCAAGCTCCCTAATGCATAAACCAAAAAGTATTCATTAATTCAAACTGTAATTAAGACATTAGAATCAAGGTATATTTATGAAAATTATAATTCGAAATAAACCTAAAAAACAGAAATTATCGCATTGTTATCTATACTCTTCCTTGCAATATTATTCTTAAGACAGTAAGCCAATAAAATTATAAGTTTAGCGCCATCTGTTGTCGTCAAAAATGTAGTCTGTTATTGCTTCTAAAGACGATTTTTTCTTACATTTATGTTCAATGAACAATTTTGGTCTCTTTATTTTTTTTTATTATAATAAAAAAAATGTCATAAAACGTGACAAGGTTCAATAACTTGTAATATTTACAACACAAAATTAATTAGAAATTTACAAATTTATGCGAAACTAAACTTTAGGCGATCGAAAAATAAAAAACATATTTTATTTATACAAAGCACAAAGTAAGTTATTCAATTTATAGAAATATGTAATATATGTAATTGGCCAATTTTTAGAATGTATATTATAGTAGTAATAGATTTAAAAAATGGCGATTGAGCGCCATCTATTAGCAATAATGCATATTAATTAATTACTGAACTTCTTAGGTTATTAATATTTATTTATGTGAAAACAAAATTATAAACCATTCGTTCTATGTCTTAGTAATGTAATACTGTGGTAATGTTTATTTATGTTATAATATACCCTGGTTTTTAGATAGGCTAAAGTCCATTTACTTATCTATTTTCCTCTCGTACTTAAGTCCCGTCGTCAATAAAATTACAATAACTTTTGATAGAGTTAACCGATCTTAATGAAACAAAAAATGTATGTTGCTCCGGAATGTGCTTGATTATTTTCTTGCTGGAGTTTTATCAAAAACCTAGTACTTTATACCAGTGATGCCTGTTCAAACAAACAGACAGATAGACATTTCTAAAAATGATCGAAATGGATTCTATTACTTATTTCTAGATACTAATTAAAAAATTATTTAAATTAATTAATAATAATTACCTGCAACAATTTTTTTCTCAAAAATCAAAAAAGTACAGACACGTTGGATTTACATTCTTATTATATGTATTACTGTGTATATAAAACAAAAATATAATTTTACCTTCTATACATTCTTGTACCATATGACTATCAATTCTATCAGGTCGTGTGGTAGCTGTATCTTCGGCATCTTAAACAATTTTAAATATCTATTAAAGGATAAAAAAATAATAAAACATGATTTTTCCGGTGCTTATTATTTTACAAGAGTCATATGAGAGAAATGGTAAAATGCATATTTTTAGTAATGTCATTTAATATTAGACTAGATATACCCGCGACACCACGCACGTTTTTTACGGAAAATCACTTTACCAACAATTAACTTACATCAAATACTTATGACTAGGAATAAAAAATATATACATAAGTTTCTTTGTGACATAAAAATTGATTTAAAAAAAAAACAATCTTTTCGGAATTATTTTCCTTGCATAGAATTATTTACATTTAACACTTTAAATAACATCTCACAAAAGTATGAGCTGGAAGTATAATTTTTACAACTTAACCATTACCACCATTATTTCTTCCTTTCGTTCAGTAATTTTATAAAGTAGGCTATGTCCAGATAACTTTTTTAGAGATAAAAAAACTATAACATAAGTTGAATAAGTAATTCTGGAATTATTCGAGTAAACACACCCACAGAGTAACGTCACATTTTGTAATTTGTATAATAAGTATGAATAGAAAGGCTAACACAGAGACCAGTGAGATGTCAATGTTAAGTTCCCTAGAATATTCTTTAATGTATTCTATTATTAATAAAGGCATTAATCAGTCGATTTTGGAATGGTATATGTATCGCTATGAATACAAAACTACGGTTGAGAATAGATAAACTTTTAAGTTTCTTTAAATATTGTTCTCGATTTCTAAAACAACAACAGAGTCAATACCAGATATACAAACAGACAATAATTTTAAATAATGTCAAATTCAAGGCCATAAAATAACCAATTCATACGAAAAAATATCACTAAGACACAAAAAGTAATTCATACAAACCATTGTCAGAGAAACTGATATCGACACTAGGCACGGCATCCGCTGATCCATTACGTTCCCTATTTTCTTCGGTCTTTATATTTGAAATTCGCGATTGTGACAAACTACTGGATGACGACGTAGGCTCGTCCGGGACTGCAGAATTATTTACTGTAGAACATATTCTTCTATTTGTATGAAGCTCGAAAAGAAATTTCTCGCAATATTTATTTTCACTACTGAAGCATGGAGTATTTTACATATGCTAGTACAAGTGTTGTAGAAAACTTGTAACAGGGAAGGACACAAGAGATCTTGTAACATTGTATAATTAATTTTTAAATTAATATGGAAAACAGATATCACTTTAGATTTATATTGTATCAATTTTAAAAATTGCATGGTGGCATTGCTAGCTTTCTGTAAGTTATCTACGTAACTACGACCCTTAAAATGAACAGCCATTTCCCCTCTAGGTTTAGCATGTTTAACATTTTAGACCACATCGTCATTTAACATCAGGTTGTGCTCAAGCACTAAAACCTATAAAGAAAGTCATTTAGCAGAATAAAAGACTAAACTAAATAATTACAAGAATAAAACATACGTTTTTAATATAAAACATAGATTATTTATGTATTATCTCTTGGTTTATTTATTATATTAAACTTACACTTACACTTAATTACTATTAAGCTGTATCCATACTATAACTATCTTTAATATTTTTTCACATAATTTGGAAGTATTTTTTACATTTCCCATGTTTTTGCAAAGTACAAAAATTCACGGGAATACATACGTGTAAACAGTGATTCAACATTGTAGTTCAATGGGTCTATATTTCTGGCATCTGGTGTAACTCTGCCCTGTATGTTAGCCGCTACTTCTGGTATTGATGGCATAAAAATTCGATTTGTTGGTCTACCTAAAATTAAATCACACAATAAAGATTTATCGATGTGAATTGTATAGAAAAATATTCAATCCAAAAATATTATTGTATATTTTTTTACAATTTCAATGATTTTATAATTCATATAAACTACATTCTTTCCATACACTACATTCTACACTGTGATTTTGACACAGGTGAACATGATCTGACGTTAATTAATCATACACAAATTGTTTCCTAAACCAATGTTCCATATTTCAATATTATAAAATGAATTGTAATTGACTATTGTACACCAATTAAGAAAATGTTTTATTTACAGTATACATCACACATCATCCAATACAACAATTTATTATTTAATAATTCAAAAAATTAAATACATATGTTTCTGAGACATTATATAGAGTAGAAAATTTTATAACAATCATATGATAGTAGAAGATGAAAAAGAACCAATTTATTTTTTGAAAAAGGTTATGATATCTATTTCACTGTAAACTCATTACTGGGTTGGACTAAAGTACGTCAATTAAAGGAAAATGTATCCTAAGAATAAATTACTCAAAATTACTCAAGAAGCTTAGGAATAGTAAATACTTATGAAACCTATATTAATAAAATATTAGTACTATATGTTCATAAAGGTACTTACTGCGTGGTGGCAGAACAATTGAGGAGGGAGTTCTGTGTCTTTGACGTAACATTCCACGTGCGAGTTTTTTGAAAGCCAGAAGTCGTTGTATCTCTGAAGGTATTCTCCGAGATTCTACACTTTGATTTTGACGCGGGCGTACATGACTTGACGTTGATGTAGATCCATTTTGTTGTGACATATCGCGATATGATCTGAAACTAAATTATAGCATCTAAAAGCACATTTCTTCTACTATTCTTTTCAAACATTTAATCATTTATGAGATGAAGATACAACTGTTAGGAATAAAAGGTGAAAAGGATTGGAATCTCTCCAGAAAATATAAAGGCAAAAATTATGGTACTTTACAAAACCAAATTCCTCAAAAGCCATGGTTTTTTAAATTTCCATATCTTAGTAAGGCTGTTACTTCCATCATCTGTCTTCTTTGTTTAGGTCATTCATGTACACCAGTGCATTTATCTAAATTAAGGATTAGGGATCATTCTCTCTGTGAATGCAGCTTAGAGGATGGTTCTCCTGTACATATATTCTTCAATTGTCGAAGAAACATATTCTCCCTTTATGATATTCTCTCTGCTTATATTCCCAGTCCTACTAACATTATGTGTCTCTTAGGTTTTTGCTTGCTTTGAAGCAGTGAAAATAATATTTAGTTTACAAACTTCAAAATGTAAAACATATACAGAAAATACTCAAACTACTTATTCTTGTCTAGACAAGTTTCTTTTGCCTTTGTCTGATAGATGACGCTTACTTGAACTTTTTGAAAAATAAATATATTTGTTATTTTGTTTGTAATATAGTATAGTTATAGCAGATTTATCCTTTCTATAATTATAGTGAATAAAATTATTTATCAAGTTATAGTTATAACAATTGTAAATGAATATCTTACCTACTACTAATCACATCTTTTTTTTTTTTATTAATGTGGGGAGATCCCTAACGGATACCCATCCTCCCGGGGGAGAGAATGGGTTATGTCCGATTCGCACGGACTAAAACCCCACGGTGCACCGACCACCGCTTTAAGTTGGAGCGGCATGGGACCGTGCTAGGCTAACACCATGCCGCCCACAGCGGTCAGCCCGGCGGCAGATGGTTGCCGGGTTCCATCCTTATAGGGAGGTAGCTGTGTACACGATCAGCTACCTCCCCTCGTCAGCCGAACCTACCTGTGCAAAGACGAGATGGGCCCCCCGGCCCATCCCCTCAGGTTCGGCTACAGAGGTGGAAGGGGGCGGGCAAATCGCCGCCTCCTTCCACCGACCCTCCTTTGGCGGACACGGCCGCTGAGAGGATCCGCCTCTCGGGCCCTCTCCGCCGCCTCCTTCTGCGAGGAGGTCATCTCGAGCATGGCCGTGACCACGCTCGGCAGCGAAAGATCTCCTCCTACCCCCACAGCCAGAGTGCAGCGCTGCACCTCCCACGCAGCACACTCGGACAGAGTGTGCTGCGCGGTATCCTCCTCAGCGCCGCACTCGTGACATGTGGCGGTCGGCTCCCTGCGAGCGATCTGGTGCAAGTACCAGCTAAAACAGCCATGGCCGGTTAGTACCTGCACCAGTCGAAACGTCAGGGAGCCCCACTTCCTCTCAAACCACTGCGGCAGGACCGGGCGGACGGCGTCCACCGTATATTGTCCATACCGCGCGTCCGCCAAACGTTTCCTTGCCGCCGTGAAATCGTACACGGTGGCAAAAACCCCCGCCTCCAGCTCCCTAGGCAGGGAGCCGGCGAGCGTGAAGGCCGCCGCCGAGTACACGGTGCGGTATCCCCGAATCGCCCTCAGTGCCACAACGCGCTGCGCAGCCCGCAGTGCGCGCACGTTGGTGGCACCGAGGGCGTCGGCCCACACCGGGACCCCGTAAACGGCCATCGCCCGCACGACTCCCATGTAGAGTAGGCGGCACCTGGCACTTGCCCCCCCCCCACATTGGGGAGCAACCGGCCAAGTGCCCCTGCCGCCCCAGCTATGCGCGGTATGAGCCCCACAAAATGGGGCTCGAACCGCTAGGGTGAGGCCCAGATACTTCATCTGGGTCCCCACCCTGCTACGGGCGCCGTCCACCAATAAGTGGGCCCCTGGAGGTGGCCCTCGCCGAGGCCCATGGAAAAATATGGCCTCGGTCTTATCGAGGGCCACCCTGAGGCCCAACGTGCGGATGCGCCCGACCACAACGGTTGTGGCCATCGTGGCCAGGCGCACCAAATTCTCCCACTTTCACACCCCCCAGGCTACGACTAGGGTGTCATCCGCGTAGCATATAATGCCTGCTCCAATTGGGAGCGCGCCACGGAGCACCCAGTCGTAGCCCAGGTTCCACAAGAGTGGGCCCAAGGCCAACCCCTGTGGAACCCCACACCCTGTCTCTCGCTGGACCATTCTTCCGTCGCTGTCCACATAGGCGACCTCCCTGTCCTCGAGGTACGCCTCCAACAGCCGCCGCAAATAAGGGGGCACCCCGAAATATCGGAGTGCCTCCCTTATACATGCGGCAGGCTGTTGAAGGCGTTGGCGATGTCCAGGGACACCGCCAGAACCCTCTCCCCCTAGGAGGTCGCCTCTGCGGACAGCGACTTCAGGAAGGTCAGGGCGTCAATCGTTGAGCGCCCTGCCCGGAAGCCGTACTGCGCGTCCGCCAAGTTCGGCCCCGCTCCCTCCAGGTGCTGGACGACCCGGGAGGCAATAACCCTCTCAAGCACCTTCCCGGTGTCGTCCAGCAGCACGAGGGGCCGATATGCGGACGCGCAGTCCGGGGGGCGGCCCTCCTTCTGCAACAAGCAGAGTCGCCCCCGCTTCCAGGGCATCGGGAACTGCCCAGTCGACAAGCACTGACTGAGCAGTTCCTGAAACCACCCCCCCAAATGTCCCATCGAAAGCGCGAGCACCCGGCCCAGGACCCCATCAGAGCCAGGCGCTCTCCGTCTGTTGCGGAGGCGCTCAATCGCCCTCCCCATCTCCTCCTCCGTGACTGGAGGGGGAGGGCCGACGAGCTCCTCCGCAACTGCTGCCTGAAGTGGAGGCATGGGAGGAGATACTATACTCGGAGGGTCGGGGAACAACGTTCCCACGACCCTCTCTGCCACCTCCGGCTGAAGAGATTCCGTGGTGGGAGGCGCCCGTCCGCGTAGCTTCGCCCGCATCATGCGGTACGGGCGCCCCCACGGGTCCGTCCCCAGCGACTGTAGCATCTCATGCCATGCCTCCTCCTTCGCCCGGCTTATGGCGGCTTGCAGGACCTTCCTCCTGGTCCTGTAGGCAACATACAGCCGGGCCTCCTACTCCAAGTCCCGGCGACTCCTTCGGCGGCTGCGCCCAAACAGCCGCCGGGCCGCGGAGCAGGCCGCCCGGAGATCGGCAATCTCTGGTGACCACCAGTACACCGCCCTTCTGTTCGGGCGGTGTACACTCCGCGGCATCGACGCGTCGCATACCTCCGTGAGAGCATCACGGAGGCGGGCAGCAGACGCGTCGACGTCCTCCCCGGTCGGGGGGGCATGGCCCAGGCCTGGACGATGGCCGCTTCTTCGGCTATTTCGCGGTCGAAGCGGCTCATCGCCCAACAGGGGAACGTCGCGCCCCTCCGAGAGTGGGTAACTCTGCTGGCTTGGGAGGTGGAGACCTCGAACCTAATGTAGCGGTGGTCCGATAAGGTCTCCACCTCCTCAAGTACTCTCCACCCCTGGACACGGCGCGCAATAAACGGGGTGGCGAAGGAGATATCCACTACGGAACCCCCGTTCCATCGCACGCACGTGTGGACACTCCCCTGGTTGAGGAGGGACAGCCCCAACTCGGCTGCCCATTCCTCAACGGCCAGGCCCCTGAGATCCGTGGCTGCTGCTCCCCAGGTCCTTGACTTGGCATTCAAGTCACCCATGAGGACCACGGGGAGCGGCGACAGCAGCCTCACAGCTCCCTACAGAGAGTCAAGGAAGCGCTCAAACTCCCGCAGGGGCTTGTTGGAGGAGAAATACGCCCCCACAATGGCGTAGCCTCCCCAGGCGGCCGCCACGAATCCCGAGCCTCTCTCTTTAACCGCCAGGAGCGAACCCGAGCCAACCGTGATCGCCACAGAGCCATCCAAATCACCCGTCCAATGTGGCCAGGAAGGAGCGCAGTAGGGGTCCGTGGCGACCGCAATTCCTAAGTTCCACTCGGCCACCGACTGGACAAACAAGTCCTGTGCGGCGGCGGAGTGGTTCAGGTTCGCCTGAAGAAAGTTGAAATGGGCTCTATCCATTAATGGTCCATTTCACCTTCCTCCCGCCTGACGGCTACACTCCTGGGGATCACAACGGGGGGGGGGACATCCCTACCCTTAACAGTGGGGGGCCGGCAATTACGGGACCCCATGTGATGCTCCGACGGCCTCCCTACATCGGCATATATGGCGCACTTCGTGACAGCCGCTGTACAGTTGGGCGCCATATGCCCCGAAGCACCGCACTGGTAGCAGTCCCCACCCCTGTTGGACAAGGAGGGGCATGTGGTGCGGGTGTGCCCCAAGCCCATGCACTTGTAACAGCGCATGGGCCTCTCGTCCAACAAGATCACCTGGGCCACGCTCCAGCCGATGAGGAGCTTGCCCATTTGGACAAGCTCTTTGGCCGCCGTCACAGGGAGGGACATATACAGCGCCCCCAGCCCACCTCCACCAAGCCTGATTTCTCCAGCCTTCATCTGGCTCTCTTCACAACCAAATTTAGTCGCCACGACCGTCAGCACCACCTCGCGCGACACCGAATCGTCGAGGCCGACGATCCGGATGTCGGCCTTTTTGACCGGTCTGAAGACCGTAGTAATCCCAGCAAGAGTCTCCTCCAGCTTACGAGCAAGCTGGTCAGCCTGCTATACACTCTCGACACCAGGAATTTCAATTTTCCTAGCTCCCGTAGCCGTCCTCCGCACATTGGGGTTGGTTATTCCCATATGCGACAAGGGAATAACCTGTCGTGCCTTCAAGAGGACGGCCCTATAGTCCACTCCTCTCTCCGCCGCTTCAGGCTGCAGTGTGATAATCACCGCAGCGGAGCGAGGAGCGGACGGGAGCTTCTTCGCTTGCGGTTTGGCTACTCCCACCGAAGCTACAGGTTTGGGCGCTGGCGGCGCCTTAGCTACCCTAGCCTTCTTCCGGCTGGTGACTGTAGCCCAATCTGCACCAGGCGCAGCCGAGGCTGGGACGGGTAGATCCGCCCACACTAGCCCCAGTGGAGCAACACTGGGCCCCGCTACCGCAACGGGAGCGCCCATGGGCCTCGCCACCACCTGAGCCTGCGGCGCAGGCTGAGAGACTGCACGAGCCCCTTTCTTTTTGTCCACCGCTAGATGCGGGCAGTCAGGGACTGCCGGCAGCAATCGTCCCTCCAGGTTTTCCAGACGCGCGTTTAGCATTTCGCCAAACGATGTCTGGAGCAACCTTTGCAGCCGGGAGACCACACCGGCTAGAACCTCCTCCCAGTGCTCGGCAGGAGTCTCAACTACCGCCGGTCGCCGTGGAGGAGGAGGGGGCATCTCTTTCATCTCCTCCACCATCCTCTTCCACGCTAACACCTCCGCCTTGAGGTCGTCCACTTGACGGCGAAGGTTTTTTGTCTCCCTCCTTAATTTGAGGGTTTCCTCAGCCTCCGTCCGCCCGGCCAACGACTCCACGACCTCCTGAAGGGTCCTTGCCGCACCTTTCAACTGGCTGACACAAGGGCCCTTCAGGTTCTTCGATTTCTTTACGACATCGAATATCGTCGCCACCTTGGCTCCAGCGAGAGTCTTAAGAGACTCTGCGTCTAAAGCGTCCACGTCAATCGGATCATTGCGCTCGCTTCCCGCCTCCGAACTGGCAGCCGAGCCGGTAGCCGAGCCAGCCCGTGATCCCACAACCGAGCCAGCTCAAGATCCCGCAACAGAGCCGGCAGCCGAGCCAGCATTGGAGCCGATCGCTCTGTCGTAGGAGCCATCGGCCTCTCCCACGAGTCCTCGTCCACCGCCACGCGAACGGGTACGTCCCCTGTCCGTCCCCCTCTTGCGGTACGACACCTTCGGACCTTCCCGCTCCTCCACCTCAGTGTCCGAGTCGAACACCCGTAGAGACTTGCTAGCCCGCTTTCCCCCCTTAGCAACCGCTTTTCCCTTGGTGCTCATGGTTGTCCGGAGACCCTAGGTTATCCAGGACACCAAGAACCACAAATCGGAGTCCACCAGAACGCGCCAAGTCAGAATACAGTAAGTCACAAGTCCAAAAAGCAAGCCAAGTCATACGAATAAAGAATCTATGTCAAAGTCCAATAACAATCAAAGCCAAGTGCAAAAAACTTGTTCAGAATCCAGAAACACGCCAAGTTCAAAAGGTAGTTAAAGCCACTATAACAAGAACCGCCACAAAACTAACACAAAAGTAATTATCCACTGCTAATCACATCTACTTTAACACCAGTGAAGCCTCAAACTAGTATTTATACAGTAATAACTAAGTTTTAAAGTATTTTCACAAACATTGGTAGACAAATCTTTATACAAGTACCTATTATACTTTATTACATATATTTCTTTATATTACTTACACTTTTCAATCATAAAAATCGATGTATATCTATGCATCTAGCTGGCAGTAAGAACAGGGTTAACTACCACTGTTATATACTATACTTTCATACTAATCAATGAATTAAAATAAATATAGTCTTACCGATCCACATTATATGGTTGTAGACCACAATCCATTTGTTGGTTGACATTCATGGTTTGTCGTAAATTTGAACCACTTGATTCTATAATTTGGGCAAATCTTGGCAAATAAGGCTTATACAATCTGGGACCTGAGAAAAATGCAACATTGCTGAGCTCTGTCATTAAAAATCAATATCTACATACTAATTGAATAAGTATTATTATATTGCACTCTTAATAAAGTAAGGGCACATATTGAATTTTCAAGTATGTTAGTTTATATATAAGTATATCTATTTAAGTTATTTTTCTTATTTCCAATACTTGAATAAAGAGTAGAATTACTTAAAACTAGCCGCCTGTGGTGGCCGAGCTGGCTGTAATTTTGTGCGTTTTATTTATCATCCTCACAATATATTTTATATAAAGAGAAGAAAATATAACCACCACCAGTATTTACCCCACTTAGCCATGGCACGAAAACACATGACATCATGACACACAAAGTCATAGTTTCATAAAACATTAAGAGTTAAGGTTAAATGAAGATTTTTTTATAAGGACTCAGTATCTAAGAAGTGTGTATAAAAAAATTTTGATTGAAATTTGTGCTGTCGTTTTTGGGTGATGTACACAAAGCCGCAGACCACTATTATTTTATTTATATAGATTACCATCTTGTATCAAGAAATATATATTAAAATAAACAACATTTACTCATAGCCCTAAATGGTGCAGATTTAGTCCGGTCATCATTTGTTGGCCTTTGTTGTGAAGTCGTAGCTTGAGGTTCTTGAGTATTAGTGTTTGCTCTTTGATCACTGCTATCCTCATCTTCATCTAAGATAAAATCAAAAAGATAGATTTTTTATATTCATTCATTTAATTTAGTTCGTTTTATAAAACCTCTAAGTTATCAAATGAAAAAATCCTGTTAAAATTTCATATAATCTCCAAATTATAATTTCGCATCTAACATACATTAAATATACAAACACCGGAAAAAATCTAATATTGTTTTTCAGTGAGGTGTTTTTTCAATTTCGGTGCAAATGCCATATTCTATTGAATTACCTGAACTCCACGGATACTCAGTTATTCCTAGAGCTTTTTTTATGCTTTCTTTTCTGCTTCCCATAATTAAGGCGAAACAATTAACTGTATAAACTTTACGTTGTACGATAATAATAAGTGATTTACTTGGTAAATCAAAAAATCACAAATGATACAAAAACACTTTATAATGGCCTCCGCTAGGACTAATATTATTCTGTGATAATGGCGCAGACACAAAACCATAAAACATTAGCAGAGTGCTCAAAATTATCAATTTCAAGCTTACTGTCAATACCTAATCTATGGTCAATACTGCGTGTTCTCTGTGAATACTACCAATTATATCCACAAAGTACATTTATAAAAACAAAACTGACCATAGCCTGTGAATTTAAATTAAAGAAAGAATGATTTAGAAGAAATAAATATTTAGAGGAACTGAAAGAAAAGGTAGAATAACAGAAAATATTTTCTTATTTCGTACTAGCCACATATAACAGTACTATGTAATAAAAAAAATGAATAATACTTTACTCACGATATACACCAAATTTAACATTATTTCGGTTTTTTTAACAAAAAATTATTATTAATTAGTGGTGGGAACTTCATTTGATAAGTTTAAATAATAATACCGGATCTTAGCATTACTTAGGTATCTGAAGTCGTAATTTTAATTGAAAATGTCTACACTTAAAATGAAGTAGCTTAAACATTACTAGTGTCCAAGTCTGTGATTTTGAAATGTTAAACAATATCAGCAGATTTATGAGTATACAAGACGTAAAGGACAAGATCGCAAAAGAATAACAACAGAGAGAAATGACAGATTTATTTTAACCATTGTTCACAGACACCACACCTTTCTAAAGTACGAATCAAGATGCATGAAGGTCGATAAGTGACAGTTAGTACCAAAACCAGTAGAAGAAGACTTAAGGAGACTGGTATAGAGGCGTACTTGCCTGTTAGAGGTCCTTGGCTCACCGTAGGTCATCAAGTAACTCACTTCATCTTTGCTTGTTGGTATCGTATTTGGGATGATGCCGCATGAGTAAAAAACTCTTTGCTGATGAGTCCAGCTTCTGTCTTAAGTAAAATGATGGAAGGATTAAGGTATGGAGATGATCTGGAAAGCGATACGCTGAGTGTAACATTTTTCAAAGAGAGGTTATGGTGGTAGGTTAATAATGGTATTGGGCGGTATTTGGTTAGGAGCACGTAAGAAGCTACGCATCGTAGAAAACGGGTCCCTGATTGCGGCAAAATATGTAACAGACATTTTAGCAGATTATGATGTTCTTTGTCCCATTCATGGAGATTAAATTTCTTTTAATGTACGATAATATTCGTACTCACACTACGATGGTAGTATCAGAATACCTTACTGAGGTCGGATTCCAAGTTTTAATGTGGCCAGCACGGTCACCTAACCTACATCCGGTAGGCTGTGTTTAGGATAAACTGGGAAAACAAATTAAACAAAGAGATCTAGTACCAGCAAAATTAAATAATTTCAAAACTGCATTGGTTGAAGAATGGAATGTAATACTATAAAGTTTTTTAGCGGAAGTGGTAGTGTGATTACCACTATGCTAATATCAGAAGGTTGAAATAAAATAACTGACTCCGTTTGTGCAGACTAGTAATCGCTTTGGCAGATCGATTACGAATCTCCTTTATTGAGCTGAGAAGGTTATATTTAAAGGAAACAGAACACGTGTACAGGATTAAAGTCGGCAAAACACAAATAGTATTCGAGCAATAGATACTGGGAATAACACAATGTCGGAGCAATAAAGCAATTGTAACAATACGGGGTGTACAATAAAAATGAGTAATAAAATAAAAGTAAAACTACAAATATAAATAAGTAAAAAATAAAAGAAAACAATAATAATGCGCCGCGTCGTAAACGGGTTTTGTCGGCGGATTATAATTACACCCAGGTATCATGTGGCCGACACCTGGGCTATAATCCGTGCTCTTAATCAATTTGTTATTGCTGTTTTAGAGTATCGCTTTTGCTTTTCTATGTAAATTATTGTAGTACACACATAACACGTTAAATGTAGGTATGTGTGTCACTACAGTTTCATTAACAATTTAATAAAAAGTATGCCTAAACAGCGTAATCGTAATGAACAAATAAATGCACAGTCTCATTTAAAATATTAATACGGATTGTAGGGCGCGGAAGCCGCGTCGCGTCACCACTTTAGCAGTAGTGGTAGTATGACTACCACATTGCTACTTACAGAAGGTTGTGCGTAGGAAAATGAAAGATCTGACTGTGATTGTGTTGACTAGTAACCGCTTTGGCAGTTGGTTTACAAATCTCCTTTATTTTATTTTTTTTCGAACTTACTAAGCGCTGTTGGCCTAATGGGGCTTTACAGCTTCACCGGGCTTTTTAGGACGAGCGCTTGGGGCACTCAGCCGAAAGGCAACATGCTCAAGGGTGCCAGAGTAGCCGAACCTTGGCTTGGGCAGTTGCCTTGGGTAGAACGCGAATCGAACTAAACTAACCATTAAAGCTAAGCTAATCATACTTGTATACTTTAGTGAGACACATATGCAAACCTTCATATGTGTCACACTAAGGCGTACATGTATATAGTGTCTGATAGTTTTGGCTAAGTTTTACTAACCAAAAAGGAAAAACGGTCCCTTACAGAACCAGTGTATGCACTGTGTGAGTTTGCACGTGTGTGGTGTGCAGTGTCGTTTGTGCAAGGAGCTAGTAAATACGGTGTCACTGTATCTCGTTATCAGCATGCTCGAGGACTCCCCAACGAGAGATTGAACCTAGGCTTAAGATGCTGCCGAGGGGGAGCGCGGCGGGTGTGTGGGAGCGGAGTTGACCGCCCGACCGCGATAGCGATCTCTTTTATTTGAACTACGAGGCATATTTATGCGAATTAAAATAGAGCATGTGCAAAAACTTTTGAGAAAAATATACAGCCATTAAAATACAAATAATGTTACAGTCATAAAATAAAAGTGAGAAAAGGGATTAACGATACATCTCAGCAACAATAAAGCATGGACAGTATGAATAAGTATTTAAATATAAAATAAAGATAAACAATAATTATGCGCCGCATTGTAGATGGGATTTGTCGGCGAGATTGTAATTACGCCCAGTTAACATGTGTTCGCCACCTGGGCGTTAAGTCTTTAGTAGTCGCGTTTTTAAGCATACTAATTTCGGGCTTTTGAAGTGCCGCTGGTTTTTCACCTGAATTGTTGTAGTACACACATACCACGTTTGGTGTAAGTATGTGTCGCTACAGGACCATTAAAAACATTGTTTTAAACTGCTCAGTGACAACTTCTTTCGTCGCGATTCACATCTTAGGCGTATTCACCTTCACCCTAAAATTAACAAAGGTATCATATTTTTCTAATTTATCGAAAAAATGTTGAAATTGAAAACAATTAAAACATTTATGATGGCTCAAATCCAAAATACTGTAGTGGCTTCTTTAATAACGAAATAAATATTATAGAGCAAAATTTCTAACACTATAAATAATTGCCGTCACGAGAAGTAATTTTCAAATGGCGTTTTTGATAAGACAAAACTAATGTCTCACTTATTTCATATAGCATATTCAAAGTTCCAATACTCTATTAATACAGTACAATATTTTTTTAATTATAACGAATCGTTATTTCTCTTAATTAAGATTGAGAAACTGTTCTGAGCTTATGCCCATTCACCCCTTAATCCTAGTTACTCTAGTGTGGCTGCATACCTATTTATTATTTTTGGATATTTACTATGTGCTGATATACTCTTTGGCAAAGAATAATATTACTTCTCTAATATTATACTCTTTGTTACTAGTTACTCTTTGGTTACTAGTGGTAGTGGAGCTTTTTGGTGGCAGCAGGTGGCAGCACGGGCTTTTTGGCGAACTTGTTATGTTTATTGTTTTTTTTTTGACATTCCTTCAAAAATACGTTAGCAATCTGATATTAAAAATACTATAAAGATATTGTACACGTTTTTGTAATTAAGAATGTCGGAATTACCTTACCAAGCTGAATATGCCAAAACTGGTAGGGCATCGTGCAAAGCTTGTAAACAAAAAATTGACCAGGGTGCCCTACGGCTTGCTGTAATGGTTCAGGTGAATCTTATATATCTTATAATATCTTATAATCTTATATATGATGTATTACAATGTGAATGTTTCTGTATTTATATTGTAATTTAGAGAAAGCAAATATTTTCATTCGGCTCACGTGTTCTTGTTATGAACAAGTTCTAACATGTCCCAACATGTCTTCCCGAGAAAAAATATTTCTTGTAGGTATTGAAATAGTTAGAAACTATTCTTTTCACTGATATAGTTTGTTGTTACATTTTATATTACTTCAGGAAACAATGTGTTATCCATATGGGGTGATAGTCCTCAGATCTTGATTATAAAAGTTACTACCCAATTAATTTAGAATAGTTTATATATAGTTGAAAATGGTGGCTAGGAAGAGTGAAGAGTGCATTGTTAAAAGGTATTGTGGAGGTTAAAGTTACATTTGCTCTTTAATACCTAAAGTACTTTGTAATACCGATGAATTCCCAAGTAGTTGGAGAGTCTGACAAAAAAAAAATCTTAGTATTCCTATACCACACAGTAATATAGTGTGGAGCTAATAGTTAACACATCACAGTAGTTTAGCTTGGAATTTTGTTTCTCTTTTTAAATTCAATATTTTTTACAATATACATGTGACAAAACAAGACACACTTTTTTGAATATGAAAGAATATGATGCAAAATTTACCATCTAGGGGTAAGTTTTGACTTCAATTTCCATAACATAGATACATTTTCCATTCTAAAACACTTTATATGTGCCTATATATTCATACATACATAAATATTTTATTCAATTGTTGAGTTTATCTATTTTGGGAATTCTATCTTACCCATCAAGCAAAAATTTGTTGACTTTATTATTCAAATTTTGCCATACCACAAGAAAGATATTTTCACAGATTATTTGTTTTGTAAAGGAATACTTATTGTAAGAAAGTATTTAATCTCTATGGATATTATTTGTTATAAATAGTTTTATTCAACATTATATTATTTTGAGGTTTCTGTGTTGTTTGTTTGTATGAGAGAAAATGAGATGTCTATTTGTCGACGATGAGGACATAGGAAAAAGAACTGCATAAAAATTAACATAAACAATTTAATGGTGTGCACAAAATTTACATCCATTAATATGTGTGACTTTCAAATTTTAATCTGTTAATAATTCATGTTGACAATTATGATGTTAGTAACACAAAATGAATTTATTCACACAACAATTTTCAGTTAAACTTGCAAGTATAGTTGAATAACAAGGAGTAGTTGGTCATAAGACTTGTTGTCTTAAGTCGTATTTGTAGCTAGAAAAATTAATCTTATGTCATATATGTAACTTTGGTAAAGTGACAGAATGCTGATGGCTTGTTAGAAAGTGCTGTTTTACTTTTTTTTTTTTTTTTTCGAACTGACCTACACTGCCAGCTTCTTAGGCTTTCACAGATTCACCGGACTACAAGTTTTACTTGCAGAGACTACTTGTTATATGTGACTTATAGTAAAAATAAGCTTCACACTTGGATTGGTTGAACTTTGTTTAATTAAAATCAATGCTAGATGAGAACTAAGATACTCTATAATATGTTACACTGAATGTATATTATAAATCCATATATAATATATATGAATTTATATAGAATATATACTTTATATATAATTATGATTCATGATTACTGTCATTATGAAACAACAACAGTTGTTACAACTCCAATTAATTGCTTTGATTGATTTTATGATGGGATCTTTGAAAACTATGGAACTGGGCAAAATTTTTGGAACTAAGTGATTTATATAATTACAACATATTTTAATTTCAGTCAGCTTTTCATGATGGAAAACAACCAAACTGGCATCATGAGGATTGTTTCTTCAAAAAACAAAGACCTCAGACTTTCAGTGACTTTGGAAATTTCAATAAACTCAAAAATGATGATCAAAAAAGGTTAAAATCAATGATTGGTAAGTTTTATACATTTGATTGTTTTATACATATTTCCTATATTATTTCTCGGATATTAAATAAAAAATATTTTTAATTAACTAATTTTACCACCATATCTGACTTAGATCCCACTATAAATTAGTTAAAATATTTTGTCCAAAGAAAATTCGACTGGGATTGTTATGCCAGAAGCAGGAGCTAAGGGGAAAGGTAAAGGTAAGAAACGAGCAGCAACAGACTCATCAGCAGCTAATGAATCAGCATTAAGAGATTTTCTTGTTGAATACTCAAAAAGTAGCCGAGCTTCTTGTCGTCACTGTGAAATTAAAATTTGTAAGGTATACAATAAATATCTTCATTCAGTGTAAAAAAAAGTAATATATTGTTTTCATAGTATTCACATAATTTAGCTTATATTAATGAGATATATACCTAGTCAGGTCATAAGCTCTGTCATAACCTTATTATTTAAAATTTTTGAATATTGGTCTGATATACTTTGACTCATTTTGAAAATAGAAGGTTTGCGCTTTAGGAAAATAAAAAAGAAACTAATTTTTATTCATTTTCAAAGATGAGTTTTCCTAAATAGAAGTTACAGTTGCAGCTATCCTGTTGCATTTATGTGGTTACGCTCTAACAGAGTTTTTCAACATTCTGCAAAAATTCGAATAAAGATGGGGCTAAGCAGAACTATGTTCAAAAAAGTGTTAAATGAAGATCTGGGCCTAGGAGCTTATTGTAAAAAGAATGGCCATAATTTCAAAGAGTTTGTAAATAATTAGACTAGACTAGCCCTCATGTAGTCCAGATTTAAACCCACTGCATTACAAAATATGGCAACATTTGGAGGAACAAACCTGCTTTACACCACATCAGAGTTTTCGGGTTTCTCTAAATATTTCTAGTTAAAACAGTGGCAGAAATAAATATGAATGTGGTGCATGATGTGATCAATAACTAGCCACATGGATTAAGGACATAATGTTCACATAGGACTTAAGAACAAAAATACCCACCTAATTTGACACAGTCTGTCATTTTATTTTTATTTTAAACTCTTAGGAAAACTTCAACTAGCTAAACAAAAAAAATTTGTAAAGTATATTAGACATAAATTAATGCCATTTATAGCTTTTCGCATTTTTTAACTTATTTGATTTTATGGTTATAAATTTAAAATTTCAGTACAAAAATAATATTATGCCAGTCATAACATAACTTTGATGCATGGAGTGGAACAGATTTTATGTAGGTAGACTTATTATTTTTTCTGGAGATTTCTGGGAGGGAATAACTTGAACTGTGATAATAATTGTTTTCTGTATTTCCAGAGATGATGATAATTTATTCAGTTAAACGTGTTCAATCATTTTTATTTCAAAGATCATATAACAAGGTATTTGTGTAATGTACATGTTTGTTTGATTATTGCATTAAATTTGTTAACCCACAGAATGAGGTTCGTATTTCCAAAACTGTGTATGACACAGAAGTAGGAAGCAAGTATGGAGGACAACCATTGTGGCATCATGTAAAATGTTTTGCTGAGTGCAGAAGTAACTTATTGTATTTTGCCGGAGGCGAAAGCCTCCCAGGCTTTAAAACATTAAAAAAAGAGGACCAAGAATTTGTTAAAAATGAGATAAAGTATGAATTTCAATTTATTTTTTTGTTATAAATGCTCTACTATAACAATATTTAAAAAATAGAAAACTTTATAGATGTTAGGAAAAAATAAAGAAAATGTGTATCGTGTATACATACATATATGTCTATATTTCCTAAAATTAAGTCTAAAATTAACTTAAGGAAAGTACACTTGAAGCAGAGTACTTGAGAAGAGACGGTTTAATGCTATTATATGTACTTATAAATTTAATTCAGGCTATATTTTTTGTTTGTTCTTATTTACGATTATATTTTTCTTGTATATTAATAAAATCATAGAGATCTGACATTGTACGTTCATCACGCAAAAACTTATGGCTTAAATGTACCTTCGACGATTGGAGAATGCAATAAATAAATAAATTTAATTTGTAATGTCATCATATATTTTTACAGACCGTTCAAAAATGATGAAGTTCCAGTGAAGAAATTAAAAGATGAACCAAAGGATGAGGCAGAATTGAAGGAAGAAAAAAGTAAAGAAAAGGAAATAGAGAAACAGAATAAATTGTTCCAGAAATATAGAAAGTCTTTGAATGATTTATCTAAAAATGATTTGGTAGAATTACTTGAGTACAACTCTCAAGAAGTCTTTTCTGGTAAAGATGAAGTGAGTATTTAATCATTGTTATTGAAATTTTATAGCAGTATCAAAAATTATTTAAAGTTCCACTTAACCAGCTGTTAGCAATTGAATTTGTATACTTATTGAAGAGATACAATCAACAATGTAGTTAGTACTCTTATAAATTTTAATTATTCAATGGAATTATTTTGTCTTTGTTATTTATTCAATTAAATTCAAATAAATATTTTCTAATGTGTATTACATTAACATATTTGAATTAACAAAACTACAGACTGAAGGTAAAAAAATAAACTACAGGGAGACCTAAATGTCTGAAAAGTATTCTGGTAGTATTACTTTATGCTGGACAGTTTGAAATTACTTATACGCCATGAGCTGGTGTAGAGATTAGTAATAGACTTTACTTCAATAGAGTGATATTTACAAACTGGCATTATTATAATGAGTCAGAAATCAGTTTAGGTAATGCTAGCCAATTAAGATACTTCCGCAAAGGAAAGACGATGGAACTAAGTATTTCATAATTTAAAAAAAATATTATAGTGCCTGGATCATCTGGCCGACTGCATGGCGTTCGGAGTATTAGAACCTTGTCCTGAATGCGAACTGGGACAACTTGTTTTGGACACGCTGTCATATAAATGCACGGGTAAGTGGATAAGACAAAACAATAATACAAATACAACTTTATTATGCGAAAAAGTAAATAATGTTGTTGGTTTGTGCATACACGTGGAGAGAATATTCAGACAGTACTTCAGGTGTTTCTTTAAATAAGTAGTCGATTTTCATATAGATTTCTATCTTTCAAATTGACAACAGTGAGGTAATTTGTAAAAACCATGGTATTTCATAAGTTCAATAAAAGACAGCACATGTACCGGAGAGTATTGCAAAATAAATTAGTGAGGACACTATAAAATATTCTTCCCAGGGCACTGAAAAGATAAAGCCAGTACTGGATATATGTGTGTACAATTTAACTATTCTAATACTTTGTATGTAAGGGTATGTTCATATTGTTGCAGGTGATATCAGTGAGTGGACAAAATGTTCCTATATAACTCAAGATCCAAAACGGGTACCTCTAAAGATTCCTAATGGCTATAAGGATAGCTCTGCCTTTCGTAAATATAAGCCTAAGACAGGAGTGCGGTTATTCCATGCTGCTCCACGACCGGTTGTTTTCGTGAAAGAAGAACCGAGTACAAGGTAAATTAATTAAAATAAACGTAAAAAATGATGTGACAATTGCTAATATTATTTCGGGAGCGTTAAATTAAATGTTGCTATAATTATAATGACCTAAGAAACACACTGTACGGAATAAATTCGATTTATCATATTTACCGTCATTAAACGAAATATACTGACCAATCATATAGCAAAAATAGCATTTCGAAATCATTCGAAGTTATTGAAATCTACGACTAGAATTATAAAAACAAAGTGCTTAATCAAGCAAATATATTTTAATGCAGGTAGTTTACGAAATTAACACATGGTTTATATTAGACCAATCACAACATATTTGTTTACATTTTTACCTAAAATCGATATTCTTAATATTTCGTTTTTAATACATTGTAATTATAGCAGATTACTTCTAAAATTATTTCTGAATTTCACGTTATAAAAATTGCTATATATTATATAATTTTATTATTATTAACCACTCAGTTGTGTAAATATGACGTTATTTTGATCACCACTGACTTGTTTTGAAGCAATATATATAGATGTGTGAACAAATTGTGACACTGCATTGGGATTTGACTCTGTTTGACCATAGCTACAAGACATTAATTTTTTAGCCACTAACCAGATCAAACTAACATTTTCCTAAGATTTTACAAATTGGTCTAATTATGAAGAATTTAACTATTATTGATTAGTAAATAATAATTATAATATTTTCTCTCTTATAGTATAAAAAAAGACATACCTGTTCCTCCATTGAAGAATCTCCAGTTCTTCCTGTATGGAAAACTGAAAGATAAAGAGGCTGTCAAACATCGTATATTAAAACTGGGAGGGCTCGTGGTTAATAAGTTGACAGACACCACCATAGCTGTTGTATCTACCAAGAAGGATCTAGAAAAGATGTCTAGTAAAATGGAAGAAATAAGAGAGAAAGACATTGGGGTAATATTTTTAAATAATTCATATACAGCAAATAGCAAAAAATCAAAATTATTTTAACAAATTGTTTAAAGAACGGCAACGTTGCACTTACTACATACGAATGTGTATGGGTTAATTCTGTTTCTTTCACACTAGTTTAGGTATTTAGCTGGCAACATAGCACGAATGTTTCTTCGTAATTAATATACGTAACTCCGAAATTATTTACAATTATGTCGTTTTACACATTATATTATAATACAATGTAGTTCAAGGGTAACCTATTGCATTATTTGATTTTATTTCATCGTAAAAATATATCGAAATAACTACAGTCCGCGTGAAAATTTTTCACCGGTCTGAAGTAGATCCTCAGAACACAAATTTGGATATCAGCGGGACGCGAAAGAGATGAAGGCGAAGTGGGGTCGCCTACGCGCGATCCTCGACCCCTTTTGCATCCTCGCTAACACGTGATTTAGTGTGCATGCTAGTTGCGTTTCGTTCTTGTCAATTACATGTTATTGCTATGTTCGTTCTTTCCTTTTTCTTATTATTATTTTCGTTATTTTTCTCTTTATTGTTACTTCTTGATATTTGTTATAATTGGTAATTATCATTAGAGTGCTCATCCAATTTGAAAAATGATATTTCTATGGAAATCGTTCTTTCATTATAAATAAATATTTATTATGAATTATTGATTTGCTACGAATGTATTTCATCTGCAATAACACTATTATAGCGACATACATAATATCTGCACTGTATAAGGCAAATAATTCAATTAAAGTACGCGATTGCCCAAAACTCATCAACCGCGACCAGGTGGTGATTAAATGTTGACTGTAGCTAATTATAACTGACAAATACATATTGTGGTGAATTCATATTGTTCTAGCTTTGTCTGTTTACAAATTATATTTGTCAATCACGTACAAAAAACATATTTGCATATAAAAATATCTCAATTCAGGTGGTAGAAGACACATTCCTTGATTTGATTGATTCTGAAAAGGGAACAATCGGATCCTCGTTGGAGATCATCAAAAACAATAATATCGCAGATTGGGGAGCTGACGTAAGTACCAAGGCCGTAATACATTCAAAAATGTAATATGCCCAGTTTATATTATGTATCTTGATATTCGTTTATATTAATTTGATTATAGCCAGCCAATCGCTTACCTCAGGATGTTCTCGACGGAAAATCAATTCCAAAATCCGGTAGCATGTATGTAAAATCTTCAAAATCAGGTGCTGTTAAGCTTAAAATTCAAGGTAAATTGTTAATATTACAATTAATGTATTGTTAGAGCGGTAGTATGTCACGATGGAAAAGACTATATCTATTATCTCACTGTCATCTGTGACTTCAATACATTTTTAAATAATCGACGACAATTTAATCAGACCACATTTCTTACTGAGCCATCTAAATGGTATGGGTATGGTTCACTTTTGCATAAGGCACATGAGGGGTAAAAATATCGCAAATAGTCACCCCCTATCACCTTCTAATAGGAATACGTTGAATTACCAATATATGTATATAAATATATATTTCATAATTATATGTAGTATATAAATTATATACCTTAATATCAAATATTGTGATATGATTTTTATTAAATTTATTATAGGTGGTACTGCAGTGGATCCGGCATCAGAACTTGCCGATAAAGCGCATGTTTATACAAACGGAGATGGTGTTAAATATACAACAGTTCTTTCACTAACAGACGTGGTAGCGCAAAAAAATTCCTACTATAAATTGCAAGTCCTAGAAGATAATGTTGTTAGAAGGTAAATTCAATTGCTAGTGTTAAACTGTATTAATAATTATGCTATAGTCTTTAGTTATTATTTAATAGTAATAATATGTATTTAATGCTTCAAGAGACCACTACTGAATGAAACCGTTTATTTTGTTTAGAGCCTTAGTTACCAAAGTAGTCCAGTTGGACCCCCAGGGGACCACGGGAGACTCTAATTGGGTCTACTTTGGCGTGACAAAAAAATGAGGGTTCACAATTCGTAAGCGGAGGTCCACGAAAATTTCCCTGCTTTCGATAGGGAAGAACTAAAATATTGGCTTGACTTCATCTATTAATGTGAGAAGATAATATTCTAAGAAGCTTAGCGATTGTTACTTGTAAAAATTTACCTATTCCATATTCAGTACAACGCAAATTTCCAGAGTTAGATCTGATCTTCATATTTTTTGTCGAGTATTAGAAATATGGTAGAAATGTAGCTGCAGGGGGTCCACCGGAACCAGCAAAATTTTTAATTTGGTCTATGAGAAAAAAAATCAGGCATAGTTTAAAGTGTTTCGTTTATTAATTAGACAATTGAGTTAATTCGTTCTCTGGGTTAAAAGTTTGGTAGTTTTTTATTTAACAATCTAAAATGTTAACTAGATACTGGTTATTCCGATCATGGGGCCGCATTGGTACTACCATAGGTGGGAATAAGGTCGAAGACTGCAAGTCCCTCGATGAGGCGGTTAATAAATTCGAAAATATATTTATGGAGAAAACTGAGAATCCATGGCATTGCGAAGATATTTTTATGAAGGTTGGTGGTATTTTGATGTTATACATATTTATATTTAATTATGGACGCCTCATAGTTTAAAAGTAGAGGTAAATGTGACATCAGTTGTGAACTTTCACTTAATTACATCCTTTAAAACCAATAATTATTAAATACTAATAAGAGTACTTCAAGCGTAATCTATGTTGTGCTGAAATCTTTTAGGCCTGTTTATGCCGTTCGCAAAGGTCAGCATCAAATTAATGTTTATTTTTTATTCATAAACTTGATTTATTTGGCCTTATATGAATGAAAATTGAGGGCATTTTGCGTAAATAGTTTGCTAATTGTACACGATTGTATTATTAATAATTATATAAGGCATGAATTGTGTGATGCAAAAACATTCTTGAAGGTACTAAGAGCAGTAAACACTGAAAACCCTCGAAGTCGCTTACTCTAAAATATGAAACTTTTAGCCACTTCATAAAGGTAGGGGCAGTTAGTACATCCTCCTCCTCTGTTTTTCAACAGGTTTTCTCTATTCTGTTTTTGTTTAGTAGCTATTGGCAAGCTTTAGTGTTATGAACATTATTTTTTGTTTGTTTTATTCTTTTATATTGAAATTAGAAAAGTTAACCATCAATAGTAACAACCTATGTAAGTTTGATCCCGCCCTTGCTTTTAGTTGCTAGAAGGTAAACTAGATATAGGGTATTCCCCCTATTTCTATAATTATACTAACCGATACCCACGGGCTTGTATGCGTTGTCCTTTGCATGGCACCACACTGCTTGCCTTAGTTTTCACGGCGAAAAAATACAGATCGTTCAATTTATGTTAAGTAGAGATATTGTGATATTTTTTTATAAAATGACCAAACATCTAATAAGTGAAACTTAAAAAAACATCATGTAAATCTGTCGAGTAATTTGTCCGTGATTCGCGAACAACGACAAAGGGTAATCATTGTGTTTATTTGGGTTGGAAATCATAAACAATTTTTAAAATATGTAAAACATGCTGTAGCATATGTAAGTTATACAAACTACTCAAATGTAAATTAATAAGTGTAAGTAATATAAGGAAATAGATAATCATCTCTCCCCATAATCTGATTAAAAATAATATTTATTTAGGTACCGGGTCGTTACTTCCCACTCGATGTGGACTATGGCGATAATGATATTCCGACAAAAAGTGTTCTGCAGTTAGATCCCAATATTAAAATGCCAGAGGCAGTACAAAAACTTTTACTGAAGATATTTGATATACATACTATGAAGCAGACTTTACTGGAGTTTGAGGTTAGTGTAAGAGGCAGTATTTCTACACTTTGCCATATACTAATTGTACGATTTTTTTTTCTAACGTTAAGGGTACCTTGCATAGGGACCGTAGATAAAATACGTCATGTAAAATTTTACCTTTTTAGATTCCCGCTTTCGTCACACTATGATAAGATAGATTTCCCTTGTTTTCCCTTTCTGCTCTCTCCTGTCAGATGTCAACTCAGTGTTCACACCTTTTATACACATATTTTATGACACAATCCATCCATACCTTTTTCGGTATTCCTCTACTTTTATATCCATTCACCTTCATACTTAAAACTTTTCTAGTCACATGACTTTCATCTCTTCCCATTATATGATTCGTATACCATGCTAACTTATTACTTCTCAATTTTTCTGTCACTGGTGCTATTTTCAAACATCCTCCAATATACTCATTCTTAAACTTATCCATTCTGGTTGCAATAAAATAAAATTACCTATGTATGTTACCAATAAAATAAAATTTTAAAATATCGACAGATACTTGTGCAAAATTGTTTGAAGATCTGCGAACGTTAGTTTTATTAGACACTTCTAATCTCCCTGTTATATCACATCTTGTTATAGTTACCAACAGGGAGGGGTTCCTATAGGGGAGTATGCTTGCGCGCTCCCGCAACCCCGTCTCACATACATACGAAGAGGCAGATGGGTTTTAACTGGTAAAGGTTCGGCATAACCCTTTCTCTTTTCCTCGACAAAGAGAGGATGTCCGATGCAGGATTTCCCTCTGTATAAAGCACCCCCTCTCCCCCCCCCCATGACTGTGAATGTATTTTATGAACAGTCCCTTATTGGTTGTTATTAACGATTTTGATATTTATTTAGTTGGACACGGAGAAAATGCCGCTGGGAAAATTATCGAAGAATCAAATTAAATCTGGATATGAGGTTTTATCAGAACTACAGAATCTTCTTGAAAAAGGAAAAGCAAGTCAAAGTAAAATTGTGGATGCTACTAATAGGTAATATAAAATGAACAAGATACATTATGTAAATATGTGATTCTTATAATTTTGTTAGTATCTTTTGAAAATGACAAAAAGATGCAACATTATTTTTGTGTTCATTTCTCCTTAGTGCTTATCCTAGAAAAAAAAGGTGTAATAATATGATTATATTTGGTGCAATTTCTAAAACTACATTCTATCGCTTAATGAATAAGTAATGGTTGAGTAATTTATGCGCTTTGACATTCTATATAATTCTAATTTGAGTGAAAAACTACTGGATAGATTTTGATGATATTATGAAATCTTTTTACATTGCCTCAAATTTTGTTGTTCATCTATCGCATGTCGCATTACAGCCGGCTGCGGAGTAGGGGTAAATTGAAAGGCGCTCAGCAGAGCAGCCATGGTCTATATGGCGGAGCCCATGGTTCAATTCAAAAGGATTCAATGATTTAAATAAATATTGTGTTCAGTTTTTAAAAATATTAAAAACGCGATTTTATTACCATATATCGAATAATTTTCAGAATATTTTTAGTTAAATGCCTACGATCCCAATAAAATTTTCATTGGCATCGCGGTTTCATAAAACCACAAAATTCTATATTAATTTTAGTTTTATTTGTTAGACATCCGCTTCCGAAAACGAAGACAGACGGTAGTACTAATGAAACCTTTGATGATGGGACGGGAAAAAAAACGATCCTGATTAAAAAAAATCATATTTTTAAAACGTTTTATTAGCATTATTTACGCTTCATCATGTTAGTACAGCTAAATGAAACGATTGTTTCATAAAAAATACATTACTAAATAACAAAACCAGCAATGAAACACAAAATCAAAAACAACTGATGCTCGGATTAACGAACGCCCGGGTGCGGCGAGGCGCTGATACCGCGTTCCCCGAAATTTACAACTTTGTAGTTACAAAATTTGCAGGCGCCATAAAAGAATTAGAGGCGGCGTTCACAATAAAAATTGCAAGTAATTTTATATAGTTGTGACCTATCTGTTTTCAAGTTATGGTATTGGGCGGACTAAAAACGGAAAGTCTGTTAACATAAAGAATAAGAATACAATTTTAAATTCATTGTCAATCATAATTGCAATTAATTTGAACTATCAAATTATTCTGTACCATTACATTTTTAATTTCTTGTACAAAATCAAAGACAAAGTTTAAATAGTTTTTATAATTGTGTACGTGATTATCTAATTAGGTTAATTTTATATTCTAATATCATTTTTGTAGTAACGAGCTTCTTGTTACGTCAGGGAAGAACTGATTGTATACTTGTATTAAATAATTGGAGTTATGACTTCTAAATTCCATAAAAAGACTAGTCAGTAGAGATAACTAAGCTTATAAAATAAAAGTTGGGAATGTCTAATAGTTTATTGATCTGTGGAAATGATCAAAGTGCCACCAACGGCGGCCGCTGCCCACCGCAAAAGGAGCGGTTCGTATTGGCGGGATTGATTATTATGTTTAGAATTTTCAGTTTTTGAGACAGTTTCATTTAGCGTTCGTTGATCCGAGCATCAGCTGTTTTTGATTTTGTGTTTCATTGCTGGTTTTTTTTTAGTAAATTAATGTATTTTTTATAAAACAATCGTTCCATTTAGCTATACTAACATGATAGAGCATAAATAATGCTAATAAAACATAAAAAATCTATTGTTCAGATAATAAAAAATGCAGACAAAGTCGTGGATATCATCTGTTACTAAACAATGCAGTGTTCCAAATAAAATGATACAGAATAATACATATGTATATATTTTTTGCTTACGAAAATTTTTGAATACCGTGTTAAATATAATTTGTATTGTAGATTTTTTACATTAATTCCACACGACTTTGGTGTTAAGAATCCTCCTCTATTGGATAATGCTGAAATAATTAAAACAAAAACAGAAATGATGGACAACCTACTTGAAATAGAAATAGCCTACAGTTTATTAGAATCAGGTAAAATATGTACATCAAATCATATTTATGTATAATTTTGTAGCGCTGTTATTTCTTTATCGCCTAATATTCATGAATTATGGCAGATTCAGATGATACTTCAAATCCGCTTGAAGCGAACTACGCAAAACTGAAGGCGAAGATTGCGCCGCTCAGCAGATCTACTGATGAGTTCTCCATGATTGAAGAGTATGTTAAGAACACGCACGCAGACACTCACTCCTCCTACAAGTTGAAACTTGAAGAGGTCAGATATTAAATGATTATTATTTTATTATAGCCGAGTGGTATAATGGAATTACAATTTCATGTCCGCAGCAGATTCGTGCAACGAATTTACGTAGATTTAGTAATATTATCAGCTGACGGTGAAGGAAAACGTCATGTGGAAACTTTAGCCTGAGAAATGTTTTTGCAGTACCACCGTATGTGGGACAATATAGGACTGAGGATTTCATGGAGTTTGAAATCGCCAGTACGTCATGGGCTGGCGTGGTGATTATGCCCATACAATCTTTCAGGAAATAGCCTATGAGCCTAGGTGTCTTACAGTCTGATATGATGATAATTGTTATTTTATTATATTTTTATTACATAAACTATGCTGACAATCCAAAAGTTTTGAATCATTTTTTTCTGAATTAATAATGAACCTTCGAGGTTATGTCGATATCCAATCACTTCACCAGTCAGTCTGGAACCACTAAAATAGACGCAAGTAAAATGATTATTACTTATTTTAAAATAATCTATAAGAAAAGTAAAAAAAATATATTTTAAATTAGTATATTGGAACTCTTATCACGAGCGCATTACAGATTAATCTTGGGCACGGGGTTAGCCAACACTGGCATATCAGAAGAGACCAGTTCATCGATTATTGTCATTAAAAAAAAGTAGTTTTGGTAGTTTTCATTAGCTTAATTTATTCGTTATTTACAGGTGTTCAAAGTGGTGCGTGAAGGAGAGGACAAGCGATACAAACCTTTCAAAAAGTTGCACAACAGACGACTGCTCTGGCACGGTTCCCGGATAACTAACTTTGCGGGCATTATATCACAAGGTTATTACATTATCTTATACCATAACATTTTTGCATATTATTGCAGCGATTCGACAACGTTTGAAACAGCCTATTTATAGAACCCGATTTCCGCGTTCGATGAGTCATCCGTTGTTTATTTGTAACGAGTTTTCGTACAGGGGTGTAACAATTTGTATAGATGATACTCTTATTATATTCAATAAATTATCAATTTAATGTGTAATTACACAATCTCAGTACAAATTTAAAATGCACTTTGTGTGATTACTAGGATTGCGTATAGCTCCTCCGGAAGCACCGGTGACTGGATACATGTTCGGTAAAGGTATATACTTTGCGGACATGGTGTCTAAGTCAGCGAACTACTGTTGTACAAGCAGATCTAATCCCACTGGCCTCATGTTGTTATGTGAAGTCGCACTGGGAGAAATGTAAGTATTTCTTTGAAATCTTACTTTATAATGGAACTCTAAACTACACACCACTACTTTGTGGCATGAAGATAGATTTCTATTGGTAATTTATTTTTATAAAATATTGAAAGTTTCGTTATAAATTGTGATATGTATTGTATATATATTTATTGTCCTATAGGTTTTTGAATCGATATGGCTGATTACGATAGTAAATTATACACGTGAAGTGGAGAGTTTGCAATGTGAATGCCAGGACTTTATACAACATAATATTGTGTTAGTAAATGTTGCAAGCATTAGCAAACCAGAGTTAACCTTATTCTGTCATAAAATGTTTTTTGCATCCAAAAACTTAATATCACTTATACACATTATGCATACGTTGGTGGCGTTTTATATGTTATAATTATGTTATTGTGCACAGCTCACAAATTAAGTGGGTTATAAATATAACCGTAAAAAAATGTGTTTTGAGATTTTTAAGTTATCACAAAAACAAGCTCGATAATATTAACGTGGAATCTACCACCCTATTAAAGTAACGTTTAAAAATTAGAAAAATAGTACGAAATCAGGCTTAATGGGCATACATTTAGATTACAACCATCGTACAATCAGTATATTCTAAAGGCATCTCCATATTCCTTTTTTGTTTATTGATTTCAATAATGTTCAATAAAGAGCGGCGCCTCTACCGTTTTTTACAATATTGAGTTTTATATATAACTAGAATCAGAAAAGGAAGGTACATTTAATATTCTACACTACACGTTGTGTCTAAAAATCGCTTATCAAAACATAACTAATTCTCTAAGAAATTTAACTAAGGTCTTAAACTAGGCAGTGTCTGTAACATCGAAGCCCAAAATATGATTCCAGTTAGATTTGAAAAAAGAAAATATTTTTAATAATAGAATACAAATAATAACAAATAAAATAACATTAACAATATAAGATATCGTTAAATGTTAGAATAATAAAAATGTGTTTAAAAGTGATTGAATGTTACACATACATTGAGTGGCAGTGATGTACAATTCCTGGGTTACTTGCTAATAGATTATCTTGACTAGACCTTTTGTCTGTTCATACGAATGCACTATGAGCTTCTCTTCTCAAATTACACTTAATGAAAAACCGAATTAGACTTATTTCGCTAAAGACACAGGCAATAGACTTTTCGACTTTTTTCTTTACGGCGTCTGTACACTTTATTTTAAGTAATATGGAAAAATTGATAGGAAAAAATGTTACCACGCGGAGCAAGTAAAGCTTCCCCCTGGAATGCATTCAGCGTGGGGCATCGGTCGCACGGAGCCGGATCCCACACAAAACCGGGTGCTCGATGATGGTCTAATCGTGCCACTCGGGACACCTGTCACGAAGAATGACGCCAAATCTTCGCTACTGTACAATGAGTATCCTTTACTAATCATTAATTTTATAATATGGTCTGGATTAATGGTGGTTAAAGTGTTACATAGCAATTTTTATAACGTGAATTTCAGAAGGAATTTTATTCGTTACTAACTTTTGCTTCCAGCTTGAGTTAATATAGATTTGGCTTGTATCGTACATTTTTTGTGGAAGAAAGGTACCTTTTTGTACCTTGTGACAACTTTTATGCCAAATTTAACGTAGTTAAGCCGTGAAAGCGTAACAAGCAAACTGATTTTCGAATTTATAATTTATTTTAAACTCTTAGGAAAATTTACAGCTAAACAAAAAAATTAAATTACGTATTTAGACATGAATGAAAGCCATTTGTAAGTTTCCGCATCTAGCTATCTATACATATAATAAAAATGAATTGTCTGTACTTAATATTAAAATAACGACTTTTTACTGATTGGATATGAACGTATATACGATACTGTTAACAAAAATATTTTTTTTTATGTTTTTCTCTGTATGTTCCGGGTAATCTCTGAAACGGCTGGACCGATTTTACAGAAATTTCACTGACGGATAGTTAAAATTACAACGGGTGACATAGGCTACTTTATTTTAGACTAGCTGTCATCCGTGGCTTCGTCTGTAGTACTATCTCCAAAGCAATTGGACCTATTTTCATGGGACTTCCACTGACAGATAGCTAACATTATAAAAAGTAATTAAAGCATTTTCATTTTGGACTAGCTTTTACCCATGGTTTTGTTTGTTTTTAGTGCATTAAATAAATTTAACTGTGTGTACCACTAATGGTACACGTCGCCAGAAGATAAAGTTTAACATGTACCACCGTGGCACTGATGGTACACGTGGCACCGAACATGTTAATAAGTAAAAATTGTTCGGTTCAGAATGAAATGTTGGTAAACCATCAATGACATTGGCAAATATAAAAATAGTTTTAACCATAAAACCATGATATAATTATTATCAGATATGTCATTAAATATCCTTATTACACGTATACAGATTTATCGTTTACGACATAGCACAAGTGAAGGTAAAATATTTGTTGCAGCTGAACTTTGATTACCAGTAAGTACTAAGTCTTAAAATGGAACATTCCCACAATCAAGAAGTACTAATCCCTTTTAAATTTACTTTTGTACTATTAGCAATCCTTAAGGCTGTTCAAAGTGGTATATGTAATTGGATCAATGGCATTAATGAAAACTAAGACATGATCTAATAATAAAAATAATCTGTAAGAGTTGAAAGAAGTTATTTTTATAGTCCATAAACGTCTTGTTCAGAGTTGACCTACAGCTTATTATGATATTATATTTGATGTTTACTAAAATTAGTAATATTTATTAATTAATAAAAAGAAATTAACATTAGTATGTTAAATTGAAACCTGCATTTATCTACAGAATCTCTGAATGAGATCTTGATTGTATGTTTCTATTATACTGTTAGCTTCTGAAAACAGGTGTAAACAGGGACTGTCTCATATAGTTATACGTATCTGTCTACTCATTTCGTCAAAGACTAGGAGTTCTCGTTTATTTGCATCATGTTTAATTAATAATAGCAATATAAGTTCAACGCCACAAATTCAGTGCTGATTGATTGTTATTCAATTATGATTATAGGATTATTATAATATTTGTAATCTAAAATTTTATGCCTCATGTTTCCAAAAGTCGAATGTTTGAGTTATCGACATTTTCTTTTATGTTGATTCTATATTATTATGTCATAATTAAAAGTATATTTGTATTATGTTTGTATTATTTATCATCAATATCCAATCTGTTACAATGGACCCAGCACGGATCTATTTTTTCTGACCCGCAGCGTAAAAACTTTAGTCTCTTGCCTCTAGCATTAGAGAGTTCTAGATGTGACAGTTTTTTTTTATGATTTGAACTGACCTACACTTTTAGCTTAGCAAGGCCTCTACAGTTCCACCGGACTACTAATGGCGGCGCTTAAGGCACTCACCCGATTTGTTCAGGCGATCAGCGCAATGGCACTCGGTACGCCTCGGCTTGAATTTGCCGATCTGACTAAGCAAAGCTATGTATGACCATGCATGTTTCACGAATATATATGTGTATTTTGTATCTGACTACTATGTTGTGTGACCTATTTCAGTCCGAAAAGGGCAAAAAAACAGCCCACCAGTATTTGTACCTAGGTGTGCACGTGTGTGGGGTGATCTGTGTAAATGAAAAACTAGCGTGAGTCACTGTATTCGCGTGAGTAACATACTCGAGGGCTCCACACTGAGGGACAAACCTGGGCTCGAGTTGTTACAAGAAAAACGCGACGAGTGTGTGGGATCGTATCTTCACCTCCTGCTCAGGATAGCGTGAGCAGAGAGTCGCGGGCGTGGGCGCAAACACGCATCTTTTAAGAGGACATCGAGCGAAAAGTAAAGAACAACGGGCGCGGTGCCAACTTAACTATACAATTACGTACGGGTTTCTTATGTATCGATCTAATGTGTATGAACACGCGGGTTCAAACTGATATTAAGATTATAACGAATTAATTTATGCGCGGCGCGGGTTAGACTTTGTAACGTAGTCGCAACGGCCGGGAAAGCTGAGATTGCGTTTAAGAGCCAGAGCTCAGAGGTACTATTGACGAGCGCGTTGAACGCGAGTATTTCTTGAACATCGTGAACTAACAACAGTTGAGCTATCCAGTCGATACCGGTGGTTGAAACGGAAGACGCGGTAGGTGGCGCAGGAGTGGACTGAGCCTTCTGAGGCTAGAGTCTAGATGTGACGGGAAATATCCTGGTTAATACATTACGTACATGTTTCATAATTAATTTAGAATGCGTTAAAAATGCGATTTTGTATAATAACCTGCAAGTTTTCAAAATTATCTTTCGAAGTATGGGCAATTATACGTAAGAATAGGGCGCACACACGTCTTATGGAGATTGAGTTTATATTTGAGTGAAATTTTGCTCTGTGAGCATAGTAGCATATGTTCCTTTGTTCAAGACGAGCAGGCATATTTAAAAGGGACAGAAACAGAACACGTAAACAGTCGGTAAAAATATAAACTATACTAGAGTTATAACATAAAAGTAAACTAGGAATTGACAATAACATTTGGGTAATAAAATAATATAACACAATAAGCTAGGATAATAACAATTCGCCTCATTATGTGTATAGTTTGTCGATGAGATTATAATTGTACCCAGGTAACATGTGTCCGCCACCTAGGCGGCAAGTCTTTACTAGTCTCGTACTTTAGCCGACTAATCTTGGACCCTGAATGATTGTAATACATACAATAACGTTGTATGTCAGCTGTGTGTCGCTACAGTCTGTAACTTGAAATTCGGATATGTTTTTATAAAGACCCCCAATTTTGAAAATTATATATATATATCGAATCGGGATTTGCGTGCCTGTTACGCTTTCGTCACTCTGATGTCATTCATTTTATTCATATATCTATTATTCATGCCTGAATAAGTTTTACTTTAATAAATAATATGATATTTTTGTAAAATTCCTTTAAAAAAGTAGTGAATCGGGACAGTATTCCCCAGTTTTTTGGAAATTAAGACATACAACATTGGCAACGCTAAACACATTTGACGTTGTCAATAACGTCATTTGTCACAACAATGTTCATTTTACAAATTTATTTATAAACATTATTTGTACATAGATATCTCTCAGTGTTTATTTGTTTATTTAGGTTTATAGTACATTTTATAAAATTACTCCTGGATTTTTTTATATATGTAGTTTAATCAGTGCTATTATAAATAAAAGTGAAATTGGTGACAATGGAGTCTAATGTTGTGAATTGGAATAACAAAGAAGTTTTGGATTTATTACGTAAAGAAAATGTGACTAGTTTCATAATAGATATATGTAAATCTCACGATATTGATGGCCAGTGTCTCTTATCATTCGTCGATAGAGATTTTTATGACTACCCGTTTGATCAATTGAAATTTGGCGAAAGAAAAAGATTTATTTTACTTGTAAAGAAGTTACAAAGGCACAATCGTTCGGCGATGATAGAGCTTGGACTGTGTGATGATCTACTAAATCCTGCCACGAACATAAACTTTCTTGGTACAAATTTATCACATTTAAGTTATAACCTACATAATAAAATACCAACTGAGATTGCATATACTGAAAATACAGAAGGTATAACAAATTTTCCTCCTGAAGTGAAGGCTTCAAAGCTGAAACCAGAGATTTGGAAAACTGCTATAGCTTTAGGTATTTTTTTTTATTATTTCTTTATACAAGTACATACAAAACTAATAGAACTATTAATGACATAAATATAAATTAAACACTATTCTAAATAATAAAACAATATTATGTTCATATTAAATGAACTTAGTTACTATCAAGAATTTTTACAACATTTAAAAATTAAAATAATAAAATATGTTCTGTTAAAGTTGGAACCTCTTTGTTTTAGTACTTAATTGTAAGCTGTTCTAAATATACCCTGGTGATAAAAATTTCAGCCTTTGTAAATTATTTAAGGCTTGAATCTGCTTAGTTATAATTCCTGCTATGCAAGCCTAAAAGTTATCAACACAATTTCCTAAATTGTCAACACAACAAATTTTTAGCAGTCTCAGGCATAAGATTTCAACTAAGCTAGTATAAATGTATATTTAGTATATTGATAAACAGTTCTCACAGGGTACGTGTTTTTGGTGACTTGGGTGACAGCCGTGGTGATGGTAATAGTTCATGATAAAGTGCCAGACATGAAGAAATACCCTCCATTGCCAGACCTCTTCTTAGATAATGTGCCACACATACCATGGGCCTTTGATATGTGTGAAATCACTGGCTCCTTCCTTATGGGCATTTGGCTTATTGTACTTTTCTTCCATAAGCATAGGTAAGTTCTTAATATTTGGAACAGACATTTTGATTTTTAAAGGTTTTATGAGTAATTATTATATTTATAATGTGAAGGTATGGTTTTAGAGTAATCAATTGTACATACATACATACATTTATCATATGAAACCAGTAGTTTAGAAACACATTTTAAGAAAAATAATCTTTGTTTATATGGCCAATTTATAAACTTGTGTTAAATATCACTTTGAACAATGAACATAAGTTTATACAAATAAACAAAGTCAACCATCTGAGATTTCCACAGCTATTTTACATTCCAACGGTTTTATTTTAAGCACATGTTAAAATTCTATATTCAAGGGTAAAGTACTATGGTCATCTGGCAGCGGTACCAGGGGTTTCACTATAATTTCAAAGTCCTGGGCCACAGATACACTTTTTTTTTACTAATAATGTGTATTCATCAAATGCTAATATAAAACCTAATGAATTTTGAAATACTGTATTTTTCCATTTTCTTTAAGAAATTTCGGTATAAGTCAGTGAAATTAAAATATGTATTGAATTTTATTTCTATTCGGAGGGTAGCTAAGGTAGTCAAATGGAATTCACAATTTATTATACTCATTTATTTGAACTGTTGATTCAAGTCGAATACCTCGTTGCTTCATAAATTTTGTCAAAAACTGTTTATGTGTGTGTGAATTATACACTTTTTAATAATTATTTAAACATTATATATGAAATGAAAGGTAACCAAATGTACAATACAATTTTATTTACATTGTTTATAATGCCCTCCACTATTTTGATTACATGCCCGTAATTGACTTGGTTACTCATTGATCTCATCACACACCGCATTTATATCTATTTCTACTCCTGCTTTAACTAGAGATGCTTGGTTTACAACAAACTTTATCCTTCAAAATATTGCCATACTTTGTATTCCAGTGAGTTTATATCTGGACTAGAAGAGAGCCAGTCTTTATACCAGATGAAGTCAATTCCACAGACAGTCAGCCAATTTTGGGTGCTTCGTTGTTTATGAGCTGCCACATCATACTTATAGAATAGCCAGTGTCTGTTTTAGAGTATTGTCTGGGAAAGAGGTTCCACTATGTTTGTTAGTCCAAGCCAAACCACGAATGACGATGGATAATGCCTTCACCGGACCCTCAGAATACGCACTCTGGCTTCTTCACTGCTGTGGGCATACACCTTGTCATTTTGTTTGTTATTACTTTCTTGCAGGTAAATAAATGTTATAGTCCGAAAACAAAATTCCGCGATATTTTTTTCCCGCATACCGCCGCACCGTAAAAAATCCCGGGATCTTTCCAGTCTAATTTTCTTCAAACGTTCTTTCAAATAATGTCCGTTCTTCTTACGATAAGCCTGTAGTCCCAGGTCTTCATTTAACACTCTTTTGATCGTAGTTCTCCTTAGCTTGACCTGAAGGGCTAAGATTTATTCTTACGAACGGGATTTCGTTGAATTCGCGCCTTCACTGCTTTGATGACCGCTGGTGTCTTAACGGTGCGAGGTCGGCCGATTCTCTTACAATCTTCGAATCCTGAGTCTTCAGCATACCGTTTGATAGTATAAAAAGCAAACCGTAGTGTTATTTTTAATGTTTGCCGAGTGTTGAATATCTCTATTGGCGCATAACCACAGCGGTTCATCGCGATAATCTCGACGACTTCCTTTAGCAACCTCTCCATCTTTGAAAATGAATTTATTGTTTATTTGCGGAAAGCGAGAACTTTCTATTTTCAAAATCAGTCAAAGTATATCTGGCCAGTATTCTAAAATTAAAAAGAATAAGATTGTGACAGAACTTATGACCCAACTAGGTATATCGATTAAGTTCATATGATGGTAATAATGTCTAAAAGCGTGATATTTTGTAATACTTTCCATATATGTATACATGTTTCTTTGTTTTCACATAAAAGTAAAAAAATATTGTAGCAGTTAGAAAAACAAGACATTGAACAAAGAACTTTACATCGTTCAAAGTTCACAATTGTTGTCTATGATTCATACAGGACATTCAATATATAACTGACGAAATGTAGTATAATCTAGAGGTAATAATCTAGAGGTTATTATATTATATAACTACGAAATATATACAGTAGTGGTCGTATAATTAGAAACACTACCAACGGTCCTTGGCATTATGTAAGACACTTCTCTGCAATCGTTTTTATTTTGAAATTAAACAATAAATAGGACAACACTATGTTCAACGATTTATTATTTATTAGAAAAACAATATAAATTCCACTACACAAATGCAATTTCAATATTACATTACGGGCAAACATTTAAACCAGTTTTAAGGTATGAACAATAATGGTCAACTAATTAGAAACAACAACAAAAAAGTATAAAAAACAATAGTTTTTTATGTATTAGTAATTAGTATTGTTATTTACAAAATAGCTACTATCCACAGCCTACCAATAGTTATAATTAATTTTTAGTGGTGTATCCCTTATTTTCAATAACAGTACTGCAACTACTGGTATTGATTCAATCAATTACATACATGTTTCTAGGGGGATTGAATTCCATGCTTCAACAAATGTAGTTCCTTTTGACTGGTGTTACGTTTGTTTGAGACTTTCTTTTTAACAATGTACCAGTGATTTTCTATCGGGTTTAAATCCGGACTATTTCCTGGCCAGTCTAAAACGGATATATGCTGTTCACTAAGGAAACATTTGTCGCTATTGGTCTTGTATTTAGGGTCATAATCATGCTGAAAGGTCCAGACTACAGGCAAATGATCGTCCGAGTAGTGAATCATTTTTTTTTGTATTGCCATTGATCCATTGTACCTTCAATCCTCCGAACAGGTCTAACTCCACATCCGGAAAAACACCCCCAAATTTTAATGTTACCGCCACCGTGCTTGACTATACTCCGTGTATATTTATTATTAAAAGCATTGTTACAGGACGTCTAGTATAGCGCTTTCATCTGAAAATAATACTTTTTTCCATTCTCGTACCGTCCAATTAACATATTTTTTAGCGAATAATAATCGCTTGTCTCGGTTTTGCTTGGTAAGAACCTATACCTTTCGAGAGATTCTTCCAAACAATTTAGATTCCTCTAATCTTCAGCGTATCAGTCTTGGCGAAATGTTTCTCGGGTAATCAGGCGAAAAAATTTCATTTTTAATTTACTTGGAGCTTTTAATTAGATATTTTTTAGCAACACGAAAGATTGGCGATCATTTCTGGGAGAAGCTTTTTTGGCCGAGCCTTTCTAAGAAAATTTTCAACAGTTCCATGTGTTTTATAATGATCAATCGCATTAAAAACTTGCTTAACAGAACAATTTAAATGCTCAGCTATTCTTCTGTACGCGCACTTATGATATATATGTAAATTAACAATGATTTGCCTAGTTGAGGCGTTACAACTTTAATTTTGACCCATTTTGAACAAAATAAAATTCAGATTATATTTTGAATTACCGCCAAAATAATAGAAAAAGCCAAGAAAGAAATGTTATTCTTTAATTAAAAAAAAAAGAACGAGTTATGGATGCCTTTTTAAAATGTTTCTAATTAGGTGTCCAAGCGGCCAGTAAGAGAAAATAAACTCCTATACGTGTAAGACTCATTTTGTAATTAAAAGTATGATATGTTTTATATTTTATGCATTTAATGAGTTTTTTATTTGAGTGGTTATATTATTGCATGATTATTAATTATTGAATGTATATATTTTTTACGAACATTTGTACGTTGAAGTTATACTTTTTTTATTCATAAGACGTGTTTCTAATTATATGACCACCACTGTATATATATGCATATATTATAAAGATTTCGTAGTTATATAATATAATAACCTGTAGACTATTATCCCATATATACCTCAACCAATCATTAAATGTCTCAAATTGAAAATGTGATATATATGAACATTTGATATTTCGACAATTATGAATAAAATATATTATATTTTTGTTATGATAATATTTTGATACCTTCAACAAAACTTGAATTGTGAAGATATCAAATTTTCAAGTGATTAAATGATAATATTTTACTCGGAATTGTATGGAAGGTTTTGACGTATCGTTGTGGCACTGTTTTTGACGCAAGTTACTCATGTGAACCTAAAAATGTGGTATATGCCCCTATGAATACCTGTTGCTGATCAGTAGAGCCCACCAAAATTAAACCATGCATTTATTCTCTAGAGCTATTGCATATTTTAAATATATTAAATGTAATTACTAAACTATAGTTACTTGTTAATCGTTTTTGTATTTTGTAGTTTTCACATAGATATTTGTCATTGTGTCTTATAATTTACTAGCGTCTCCCTACTGCTTCGCATGTGTGTTAAGTATTAATGTGGGTGGTGTAACAGTGGTCTAAACGATTTCAACACATTAACTACTATCCAATCCGTTTTTTCGTCATTTACAGTTCATCAATGTCAGGGAAGCTTCGTATGAATAGAAACAATTATTGACTTAAAAAAGTTATATTATCATACAATGTTGCATTACAATATTAATCCATAAGAATTTTTTTCTTTACTATACGTGGCCTAAAGATCAAGTTTAACGTGTACCACCGGTGGTACATGTGGCCTAAAGATCAAGCTTAACGTGTACCGCCGGTGGTACACGTGGCACGGAACGTGTTAAGTAGTGTATAGTTATTAAAGTTTTGAGAAACCACAACTTTTATAAGCACTACGGTTTCAGTAATGTTTATGTTATTGGCGGCGAGATGTGAGGCAAGCGGTGGGATACTACGCAGACGAGTCGCGCGTATCAGCTAGCATTAATATATTTATATGTTCATAGTTACTTTTTTATCGTAGTTTCTACTGTAATCATGAACGTAATTTAATTATGTTTTATATTAATATATATTTTTATAAAAATTGAACTGATATAAATGACCTACATGTATATTTATATTACGGTTTTCTTTATAATTCTTCATGATAACATAATAGATTGTAATTTAGAGATTGTACTAATCGCTGCTGGACCGCGCATTGTGATTTGCTGATATTACGTGTATCACTTTTAATATCAGCTACAAAATATAGGTTTTATGATTTAATACTTATATCATACAATATAATAAAACGCTTATGAGCTGTCAAAGAAATATGCGGTCTTATTAAAAAACGGAAATAGGCACGTGTTTAACTAATCAGAGCCCAAACTTTCATACCTCGTTTAAGTTTTTTTATGCAAGCAACTCTGAATAGCTTTCACTCAATTCAATCGCATCATTCAAATTCGTTCCATTACATTCAGATATTTTGCAAACAATTTGAATTTATAAGTAATATTTTTGTTCAGATCTTCATTAAGAAAATGTATTTATTTCAAGTACAATTGGATATCATTATTGTGACATTTTCGTTAAAACAAAACGTAATTGTTGAAATAAGAAGTATTTAAGTTTAATATATTACGCCAAAATGCGTGAAGTGGAACAACAGTATAATCTGAGATTAAATATCAATAATGGCATATAGTAATAGTTGCGATTTACTTGTAAACCCCACAATGGTTTAATTTATCTACGTCTTCCAAATTAATTTTACATAAGAAATCCATAATTTACTACGTAATGTCTTTTCCCGGTAAATACAAATAAAATAAATCACAATAATAAACTAAGAATTGTCACTTAAACAAGTGTAAGGCTTTTGGGATCAAACTTTTTTTTAAAACAAGGGTTCGACGCCTTTTAACTATTTTTTCAATAACGGGGATGTAGTTTAATCCGTGCCTTCAGATAATAAATTAGACACGTACCTATACGTAGCTATGTTTAATAATATCTGGTGCCCGAACTCTTTTATTGTTTTATGTGAACTGTATATACATATAATATGTATATCTCCAATAAATTCAAATAAACAGATTTTCGTAAATTTGCTATCAAAGCGTTTATAAGACTACTATACACAATAGGGGTCATATCTTAATTTCATATACAAAATCTTCTCAAAGTAGCAACGTGGTCGTTATAATACAACATCCCTAATATGTAATATAATAGGCAAATATCTACTTGAATCTCACAATGAATTAAAAACGTATTATATTGTACATATAATATCGAGACAATTTAAATATATTAATTAAAAAATGCCAACTGTAAAGTATTATGATATTATTTTGTCTTTGATTTGTATTTACCTCATGACTGTACTATGCCACAAAGCCGAACTTGAAACTATATTCAGAACGGCCAAAACGTTTGACACAGGGCTATACATATTTTATTACGATGAATTATGGTCTGTTTTTTATTTTTAATTATGGCGTACTTAAACCCTAGAACCAACTTATCTATTCCAATTTCGCTCTATTGAATTCTATGACTATTGTTTAGTTCGTATGGAAAAGCGTAACGATTTGTAGATTATACTTTTAAAAAATCTACTATACTATTGAAAGTTTCTTCAATGTGAAATGATTTCAGTCGTTTCGGAGGTTAGCTTGACAAATATATATATATATATACCTGAAGTATATACTCAATGACATTGAAAAAATCCTTTTTTAGTTTTAATCCTTATTTGACTTCTGAACGCAGTCCAAAAATACTGTTATATATAATGTGCAAAAATATACGTATCGCTGAAGGTCCTAATGTTGTTACAATGGTGTGTATTAGTAAATGTATTCGACGTAATCTTAAAATTTTGCCTCAAGGCGTTATCGTTAATAAAATTTTCTTTGTAATGTTTCTTTAGAAACGACTTGTTACCTGGTAATGGTCTATGTTCACTTATGTTATATAAAAAACTCGTGTATACCATAAAAACCATGCTTTTCGGTCCCCGCCTGTTTAAGTAAATATGCAAACAAAGAGCTAAACTCTACTTTTAATTTGGAATAAGCTATAAGCAAACTTTTTCTTACTAAAAATGTCCAATATGTTAACGAGCGTTTACTTTCTCTGCGCATATTTTATGGGATCGTGAATATAGAAGGACTTATAATATGAAACAAAATTCTAATTATCTCAATCAAATATTAATTTAAATATAATTAAGTGTGTGTGTACTTATGTACACGCGTTAGAAGTCATACTTCTTTGGTGCAACAAGATAAAAATCTTTTCAAAAATTTTATCTTTCGCCTTCTAAGTTCGTAGAAAAAACGACACTAACAATAGAAAAAAGGTATTTAATACATACATACTTTTCTTGAATAAAAAGTTGACTATAGCTAACTTGAAGGTGTCGGTTTTTCGTGACGGTATGCGCGCGCATCGTAAAAATTTACTCTCATCATTTTTCCTTAACGCGCCAAAAGAAGTATCAGTTCAATAATGTTTACCAGTTGATTTATAAACATATTAGCAATTGCCTGCGATTTTTTAGGTGTTAATTTCTATATATAGCTTAATAAAAATAGATTACACAGCAGATACAGAATTTTTAGAACCGGATCAAAAGTTTGAGAGATTATTTCCTACGAACATCTAAACACAAACTTTATCTCTTTGTCCAATGTTAATAGTGAGCTGACAGTTAAAATAGATGAGTGAAAAAGAAAAGTATATAAAACTTTCGTAATCGAATCGGAAGATATCTCGATGCATATAATGGATTTTGTGGTATTTAAATAAATTATTACTTGGTATTATGTAAAAATGTACTCAGAAAACAAACAATGAACTTAGCAATTAAATACCCAACTACAACTGCGACAACACAGTCGTTTGTCGGCAGATTTTCAATTAGGGGGGACAAGGAGAACACTCTAACACTATGATATGGTTTCGTTATCCCGTTTCATATCATTGAGAGCTCGGTTTCATTATAGGATTGTTGTCCTCTTTTCAACATTGTGTACAAAGACGAATTAAGCCAGCGCGAAACTTATACCAATTGTAACTAAAATATTATTTTTAATTAAAGAAAGCAAAACAAATAACACTAGAGAAAGTCACGCACTTGGGAATTATACACATACTTTTATTAGAATTTATTAGCTATTAAAATTTAGTATCTCTACTATATGGCTAATCTTGCCGTTGTGGTAACCATAAAGAACCTATGTAATATATCGAATTCACAGATAGGGGCATGGCTTTTTACCACATATAACAGTCATCTTTGGGTTAGTTACGAATTTCCTATCATTTACTTTTGTCATTTTTCATTTAATGTTCTAGAGACCAGGTTGGTTTTACAGTTTTATATGTTACAGAAAACTTGATAATATTTTAATATAGAAAACTTCGATTTTCATCATCAGTCGAAACATAAACGTTATCATTATTATAATGCTAGTCTTAGCGAAATAGTAAACTTTGTAGTCCGGTGAAACTGTAGAGGCCATGCAGGTCAACAGTGTAGTCAGTTCGAAAAAAAAAAAAAGAAATAGTAAACTAGGAAATGAATGCCGATAAGTTTTTTTGTACACAAATGTTACAAGAGACAAAAAACATAACGATATTCTTCAAATAGTTTGATAATAACGATAAATCAGGACATAAAAGAATGTAGGTCGAAACGCAGAGCTACCTTCTTAGAATTTATTAGAAATGCTTAACAATATTATCCATATTTATCGAAAACTCTTACACTATTTAAGGAATATTGTATTAATCAATACAATAAAATAAGATGATATTGAAATTAAAAAATCTAACGTAATGATCACTTGTAATTAACATTTTGTCCATATTAGTGGTGTAACCCGAGTACGAAATAAAGTTATTGTAAAACGTTATGGGCGCGCGTGTTTTCTGGTGATTGGAAGCAGAATTAACGATTTAAATTAATCATAAATTATTTATTTAATTTAAAACTCAGGTATTCTATATATACACAGTGGACTGTTGTACATATAATCTTCATAATTACTCATAAAACCTAAAGTGGTGTTCGTTAAAATGGAGTTCAATTTTTTTAACAAGTACATATTACTGTCAAAACCTTCACACTACCCAATATTGATGAGAATGCGAAAAGGTTCCTTTATTCAGTAAATGGCGATCAAGGTGTGTGACAGGTTTTTACGTCCTTCTTTACATTTGTATATACACGTATTAAATATTCGTATTACTTTTTTGTACTCGTGTGTGTAGATGTGTTTATGTAGTTTTGGTAAGGGTATTATTAAACTCTTTGCACAGGCTGTAGGTCATATCATTTTAAAGCATAATAAAAATATAATAATATTATATCTAATCTATATATATACATATAAATAAAATCAAGTGCGTACTGTTTGTCCAGGCTAATCTCAAAATTCTTAACCATTTTTCCCAACATTTTTACCTAGCAGATGGAGACATTTTCAGGCTATTATCTAGGCTACACATCATTACGCTTTTCCATAGGGACATACCAGCATCGATAATATTAACAGAGGTAAAAGTTAAAATCGGTAAAAGCGTTGTAGGGGTTAAAGTATACATTATAAAATTAAATAAGTAAATATAGCCCTCAAAACCACTTTCACCAGAACAAAGTCGCGGGCAGCAATTAGTATTACCAAAAAATTGTGTCATTAATTTTTATTCGTGGATATATGATTAGGAATAACGGTCATAGGATCGACATAACAACTACTACGATGACCTAATTGATACCATTTTGTAGAGTACAATTAAAAATATACAAATATTGCTGATTGGCGCTATCTTAATTTATTTAGCCGTAATAGTTTAAGTTGATAGTTACCTAAAACCTTATTTTAAATACTAAAACAATAATATCCTTAGTTCTAATCAGTATGGTTTTCGCTCTAATAAATCTACAAGTGACGCAGTTCATTTAGTAACAGACTATATTGTATATAACCTAGACAAGAAGAAGAAATGTTTGGGTATATTTTTAGACTTGGCCAAAGCATTTGATGCGGTCTCTGTTCCCATTTTATTGGAAAAACTAGAAAGATTGGGTATACGGGGAGTACAGTTACAGCTATTGCGTGATTATCTTTCCCACAGGACACATTGTGTTAAAATTGATGAAGTTGTAAGCGAAGACAGCGCTGTAGAATATGGCGTGCCACAAGGCAGTATTTTGGGTCCAACTCTATTCTTGGTATACATTAATGATCTATGTGCAATGAAACTTGAGAATGGTCACATTGTCTCGTACGCAGATGATACTGTGCTTTTATTTTTTGGTGATACATGGCAGGAAGCCTTTGAAATTGCCCAAGAAGGCTTTAACAGAGTAACACAATGGCTTAATGCAAATTCACTAACTCTTAATGCACATAAAACAAAATATATTACATTCACTCTTAACAACAGACCTTCCACAAGCAGGGATAATTACTCAATAATGGCTCATACCTGTAACAATTTCAATGCCTGCAACAGTTGTCATATTCTTCAACACACTGATACTGTTAAATACCTGGGTGTAGTATTGGACAATAATCTCTCATTTCATAGTCATATCGAAACGTTAACTTCTCGGGTACGTAAACTGATTTATATTTTTAAAAACCTTAGGCATGTGGCAGATTATAAATTGCTAAAAACCATTTATTATGCACTTTGCCAATCAATAGTTACGTACTGTCTTACTTCATGGGGAGGAGCAATCAAAATTAATAATGCTTGAGCGAGCCCAAAGAGCTGTACTAAAGGTAATGTTTTTCTTACCTTACCAATTCCCAACTTTCCATGTATATAAAACCGCCGAAGTCTTGTCAATTCGTCAATTATTTATATTGCAATTAGTATTAAAACGACATTCAACACTAACATATGACCACAATATTGATGCAACTCAACGGCGAAAAGATTTGATATGTAATACTAAACTATGCAATACTGCATTCGCACATAGGTTTTATTGTTTCCTTGGGGACCACCTATATAATAAAATAAACCGTGACATTTCTATATATGGAATGACGAGATATCAATGTAAAAAAGCAATAATAAGGTGGCTTATCATTAAAAACTACGACGAAACAGAACAGCTTTTAAGAACAATTGAATAAAAAAAAAAAAAAAAACACAATAATAAAAAACCCTTTTCAATAGAATGCACATGCACATATATAACTTACACTTACACATACATAAACACACACACAAATATGTACGACTACAAACATGATGCCACTCAAAAACAAAATTCCTCAAAATATACATACATTGTATTCACTTCAAGTACCGACCAACTATTTATTTACTAATTTTGTTTATTTATTAATTATATGTATTTATTTATTCTTTTTAACTCATATTAATACTTTAAGGATTATTTAATTCATATTTGCCACATTTTCATAATAAAGGAAACGACAAACATGAGTAATATTTTCTTCGGAGGTAAACCAACTGCCAAGATACAGGGCAACCTAGTTTGGTAGTTACACGGTCAAAGAGTGTGTATTCTTATATAGTGAATAGTGAATAGTTTTAATGTATAAACCAAAAATGTGTAAAATTGTAAAAACTATGCGTAGTAAATAAATTATTATTATTATTATTTTAATTGAAAATTATGATTCTAGGTTTATAATATTAAGGAGATTCTTCGCGTTGGCCGGTACGGTCTTTCTACTGAGATGCTTCACGATGTTAATCACATCGCTCTCGGTACCGGGGTCGCATTTGAAGTGTGAGCCGCGGTCGTATCCCCCCGCCGATGACCTGACAGTGTGGGGTCGCCGTCTACGTCAGGCCTATGATA